>CP129452.1:45400000-45825000 GCA_030445155.1 Quercus variabilis | reverse complement strand
GCCTAAACACTTACCACACCATTTGAGAGTGTTGTGTGATGTTTTGGTGCTGCTGGGAAGTATTGGAAGAAGCCAAGGATGGCAGATGCAACATGGAGCTTGTTGCGGGATCTAGAGAGCTAGACAAGACACGGTTCCGAGAAGTCTTGTTGGAGTAGGAGTTTGGAGGGCTTAGGTACATCGGGTAGATTAGGCTTGGAGGGTCTCTTGCTAACCCATGTATCCCAACTGATTGTCTAGTGGATCGATTTCTGCTTAGAGGGCGGCGGAGAGGTTTTTCGTCGAGTTCTTCGGTTTCCTCTTCGAAAACACGTCTCAGTATTTTTTTTGTGTTTGCATCCTTCTTCCCTATTCTTTTATTTTCCATTATACTGCTGTGTTTTTTAGTTTATGAATTAGAGTAGCTTATTTGTTCATCTGCTCGTATTTACACTATTCTGCATTTAGTATTAAGTTAGTGTAAAATATATCAAGCCGTAATTTTAATTGGGGGTCTAAATTGTTCTTGAGTTTTCAACACATTTTTGAGCTTTCACATGTATTTTAAATATTAACATGAAAAACAAGCTTTTTATGCACTTGAATAGATATGTTGGTAAATTTTTAACTCCAAGTATTGAACATTGTTAGTATTTTAATTTATATATAAAAAAAGCCTTTGAACTTGATGCCATAAACCAAGAGAGTAGCAACTCACTTCTCTTTAACCTTTCGTCTTAAAAGAAAAAAAATATAAGAATGATAACTCACTTTGCATCGTTATTTGTTTTTGTTTAATATGAAGTTATGGGGTGTGAGTTAAGCTTTGTTGGGCTATAGATTTACCTTGATTAATTAATTCAATTTCTCAAATTAATTAAATTTCCAAATTACATACAATATCGTGGAGCTACAAACAAATCACTAATCTAAACTAGTGTGCAACGAAAACTAAATTGACACAATGATTTCTTGACAAATGAGGAAAACTTTCACAAGCGAAAACCTCATTGGGTAAATTTTAGGTCATCACTTTTGAATAATCTGCTAATCAAGAACAAGTGGTTACAAGTATAAGGAATCTTACTCATACCCGTCTTTTCCCAAAATAACAACCTAAAGTTGAACTTTTATGCTAATCTCCAATTAAATTTGATCTTGCTAAGGCTTCTTTTTTGCATGATGTAAATGTTTTCTTTATGTTGTTAGGTTATACATAATCATAATATAAATTCTAGGATCTTGAATTATCATAATTTCACAACTACACAAATTAATTATAAAGCTTACCTTGATCCATTGTTGAACTTTTCTTTTTCTGTCTCTTGACCCATTTTTTCGCTTTAACTATTCAATGTATGTGATGGGGTAGCGGAATGTCTCTTTTATAGGTAAAGAGAGGACCAAATTCCTTGTACCCATAACCTCCACTTGCCCATCAAAGTTGGAGTTACTAAGGAAACTTACTTCTCCATTAACCAATGTTTCAAGGACATGTAACATCTTATTAAACCATAACATATATGAAGTTATCAAATGGATACATTATCAAATGGGACAATTTATTCTTACATTCTCCCACTTGGCCCATATGATAACTTACGTCAAGGCTTAATAAGATTAACTATTAGGTGCACAATGGTACACATCCTCTTACTTTAAATTGGTTATCATAACACTATAATTAAACAACCCACTAATGCGAGTCATGGCAGTTCCATATCAATTATACGACATAGTTCCTTCCATGTACTACAACACTAGCAACTTGCTTAATATAGCCTATCAATGAGAAGTGACTTAAAAGGTCCAACAATAATGTCTCTTTTGTTAGAGACTATTCCTATTATTATTCATTCATCATCATATATGTATGTACATAAAATAAAATAGGAATAATTAAAAACACATTTAATGAGATCTCTAAGTGTCAAAAGCATAAAGTAACATTAAAATAACAACCATCATGTTTAACGTTCAAGACCCATTCGATCAACATGTTCCTTAAATGTCTTAAGAGGTAACCCTTTTGTCAATGGATTTGCAATCATAATCTATGTGCTTATGTGCTCTATTGACACTTGTTGTTTATGAACTTCTTCCTTAACAGTAAGTTATTTCAATTCCATGTGTTTTGCACCATTAAAATACTTATTGTTTTTCAAAAAAACAAAGTTGCAGAATTATCACAATAAATTCTCAGTGGCTTGGAAATAGAGTTAAAAATTCCAAGTCCTGAGATAAAATTCCACAACCACAATTCATGAACTGTGGCCTTAAAGCATGCCACAAATTTAGCTTCCATATTGGATGTAGCAGTGATAGTTTTCTTTTAACTTTTTCATGATATTGCTCCTCCAGCTAACATGAACAAATAACCAAAAGTGGACTTTTCTACTATCAACACATCCAGCAAAATCTGAATTTGAGTAACCAATAACCTCAAGATTATCATATCTCTTAAATGTGAGCATGTAATCCTTTGTGCCTTGTAAGTACCTCATCACTTTCTTTGCAGCTTTCCAATGATCCAATCCTAGATTGCTTTGGTATCTTCCTAGCATACCAGCTACAAAGCTGATGTTGAGCTTTGTGTATGTTTGGGCATACATTAAACTTCCTACTGGAGAAGCATAAGGAATTCCTCTCATTTGTTTCCATTCCCATTCATTTTGTGGGCAGTGCATAAGGCTGAATTTGGCCCCCCTTTTGAATTGGGACAGCCCTAGTAGAACATTTCTTCATATTGAATCTTTTTAGAACTCTTACAATATATGCTTTTTGAGACAACCCTAACATTCCACGTGATTTATTCCAGAATATTTATATTCCTATCACATAAGTTGCCTTACCCATATCTTTCATTTCAAAGTTCTTAGAGAGAAACTTCTTGGTTTCATGTGATAAGTCAAGATCATTACTAGCATGCAAAATATCATCAACATACAAAATTAAAAATATAAACTTACTCCCACTAACCTTTAGATAAATACACCAATCAATAGTATTTTCCTTAAATCCAAAAGATGTAATGGTATCATTAAACTTAAGATACCGTTGTCGAGAAGTTTGTTTAAGTCCATATATTGATTTCTTAAGTTTGTAAGCTAAGTGTTTCTTACCCTTAATGGAGAAACCTTCAGTTTGACCTATATATACATCCTCTTCTGAACTCCCATTTAGGAAAGCAGCTTTTACATCCATTTGGTGCAACTCCAAATCATAATGAGCTACCAATGCCAAAATGATTCTAAGTGAGTCCTTCTTGGATAAAGGGGAAAAGGTCTCTTAGTAATCAATGCTTTCTTTTTTAGTGAAATATTTGGCCACAAGTCTAGCTTTTAATCGTTTGATATTGCCCTTGGAGTCACGCTTGGTCTTAAAGACCCATTTACTTCCAACTTTCTTGTATCCTTTAGGAAATTTGACGAGATCCCAGACTTTATTTTAGTTCATTGATTTCATTTCATCTTTCATGGCATCCATCCATTTAATAGAATCAACACTTTTTATGGCTTGTGAAAATGAAATTGGATCCTTACTTGTTCCTATATCAAAATTAGATTTATGTAGATAAACCATATAATCATCAGAAATAGCAAACTTTCTTTCTTCTTGAGATCTTCTTAATACTATTTCTTGTGGTTCTTCTACCACATGTTCATTGGTGAGCATCTTTTTATGGAGTAGTGGTTCATTAATTTGTTGGTCAACATTGTTTGGCTGTTCAACAATTGTTGGAATAACAATTTCATTTGGATTTATGGTCTAGATTGAAAGAAATCCTTGCATCGTTTTGAAATATGAGTAGTAGCCCCAGAATCAAGCCACCAAGTATTAGAGGGAACTTTAGTTAGGTTTGATTCGAAACATACATAAATATAACCTTTAATTAAAGATTTACGTTTTCTTTTGAACCATTGCCTACTTTTTGGGCAATCTTTCTTAAAATGTCCAAACTTTTTACAGAAGTGACATTTATAATTGCCATTTTCCTTCTTTTGAGGCTGACCAGTTGGATTAGGATCACTTGCTTTGCATGATTCATGATTTAAGCCTTTCTTATGCTTCCTCCATTTTCTTTTAGCTTCTTGATTTATGAGATGAATTGAATGTTACTCAAGTTGATTGAGTCTTGCCTCTTCTTGATTAAGCATACTGGCCAATTGATTTACATTCCACTTATCTTTCATAGTGTTGTAATTAATTTGAAATGGCCCATATTGAGGAGGTAAGGAGTTCAATATAAATTGAACAAGAAAAAACTCATCCACATTCATCTGTAGAGTCTTTAATTGAGCAGCCAAATTAGTCATTTCATTGGCATGCTCCTATATCCCATGCTTACCATCAAATTTCATGGTGGTAAGTTTAGCCATTAATGTCCCTGCAAGGGATTTGTCAGTTGTTTTGAAACAGTCTTTCACATTTGAAAGGAATTCTTTTGCATTGTCAGTTTTAGAAAGTGTTGTCTTGATATTGTTTGGTATGACCATTCACATAAATATAATACTTAGTCTATTTGATTTTTTCCATGCTTTGTACAAAGCCTTTTCTTCCCCACTGCTTGTATTAGCAAGAGCATACAGTTTCTTAGATCCAAGTGCTATATCAAGATCCAGTACATCAAGGTGAAACTCAACCTATTCTTTCCAATTAGAGAAGTTTATTCCATTTAGCATGGGAATAGATGAAGCATGCGAATGTAGTGAAATAGGGACTAATACTGCAAACAAAGTAATAATATATGCTTACTATATTAGTGCTAAGAGTTATCAATTAAGGAACAATAAACCAAAATGAAACACACATTTAAACAATGGTAAATAGTATTTCCGTGATCACCTTTGGGCTATTCTTATGGTAAACTATTAAATAATTATTGCGATTCCCTTTCACCTAATAGGACTAATTAATAAAATATTCATAATTAAGTTGGTCCGTTACCTTTGGGTATTCGTTCCAATATCAACCATGGATATCCATCAACTATCCTATTCCAATTTATTAATCACTTGAAAGTGGTGCACCTTTGGTCCTACCTAATATTCTTGTGATTAAAAAATTGTGATTTGCAAAGTCACTAATTTTAACACTAGGGAATATGTGTTAAATTTCAGTTATTTTGACTTGTTATCTATGCGTCTTTTCGATCGGGCCACCTTGGTGACTACCAATACATATCAAAATACAGACTCCAAATCAAAATTAATGGCTTTGCATATATAAATATCAAATTAATGGTATACATTATAGCAATATAGATGTAAACGTTTGTGCTATACATGTTTACATCAAAACAAATAAGTCACTTCTTTCATAAAAGACATCAATGAAATACTTGATAGAACAGTAAGTTATAGTCTAGATAATATTAGTAGTTTATTACAACATTAAATAGACTAAATTCAGCAATTTAACATTCATTGCATTTAAAAGAGTGAACATAAGGCGAAAAAATTAATAAAGAACAATAACTGATAATCTCAAAGTATAAAAGAGTTTATACCATAACTATTCATGAATGTCAGATGATATTATATTCTCAATTTAAAATTTGAGTTTTTAACATTAAACATTAAAGTTGTTAATCTTTAAATAAAGAATTAAATAGACTAGAACCAAATATCTTAGAAATTTGTAATGCCCCAAAGTTATTAACTAATGGAAAAACAAATTTCATATTATCCAAACTTGAACATGATCATATAGAAGATGTTAATTGCTTTCACAAATCCAAAATCACAATAATTATAATGGAAACTATTGGGTTAAAATGAATTGACCCCTTAGCAAATTAATTAATTACCCAAGTTAATTAATTAGTCAAATTACATGCAATAGCGTAGTAGCACAAACAAATCACTAAATAACTAAATGTAGTGGAAATTAAATTTAATACAGGTGATCTGTTTATGAATGGGGAAAACCATCGAGGCAAAACCCCATTGGGTGAATTTAACGTCACCACTTCTGAGAATTCACTATTATCAATTACAAGTGGTTACAGGTAAAAGGAACCCCAGTATCCAATACCAACTTACAGTTGAACCCTTACTCCAATACCCAATTGGACTTGTATTGTAGCAGTAATCTTTCTGTTCAATTTATAAATCCTAGTACGTGATTAACCAATGATGCACGGATCCCAATAAGTGATTAACACACTAACTTGAGGAAGATGTTGGCTGCAAAGTTCTTCAATTCATCAACAGTGAAGATCAGGAAGCTACTTGGTTACAAAACTCTTGGCATAAAGACGCAGTAGCTCTTATATAAAATATGATGAACTAGAGCAATTTCTACCTCTGGTCACATTATGCATGGATTATTCTTTTACAATACCTTGCATCCATTGTGACGGCTCTTAAATAATCCTTATATATATCTAGAGTTGTGAGAGAAAAAACCTTACACAAATACTCAAGGATATGCGTGTAATTAGATCTGGAAAACCTAATTTCGTAATTTTTGATAGATACAACTTGTGTCGAGCTTGTGTTGAGCTTTAGTAGTAATTCTCAATAGAAAAGATTTTGTTGAGACTTTGTCAAGTTTTAATTAGCAGCACATTCTTCATTTGTTTCTTGATCAGAGTTGCATGGCTTCAGCACTTAACTTGAACACTTGTTTCTTGAAGTACTAAACCCATCATAAATCTACCAAATTACAAATAAAGTGCGTTTTGTCAAAAGATTAACCAATTACATAAATATGTCCCTAACAGAAACTATAATTGTTTATAAATCTTTTAATGGGAAAACATGATAATTCTAAAATACAAGTTTTGATACCCCATGTAAATGTTTTCTTTATGTTGTTAGATTCTAAACAACCATAATATAAATTCTAGGATCTTGAATTATCATGATTTCACAACCATAAAAATTAATTATAAAACTTGCCTTGATGCATTGTTGAACTTTTCTTAAGATCAAGTCTTAGTATAAAAGACACTTAATTCATATATAATTGGTTTCTCTCTCTTGACCCTTTTTCCTCTTTAACTATTTAGTGTATGTGATGGGGTGGCTGAATGTCTCTTTTATAGGTAGAGAAAGGACCAAATTCCTTGTACCTATAACTTCCACTTACCCATCAAAGTTGGAGTTACGTAGGAACTTACTTCTCTATTAACTAATGTTTTAAGGACATGTAACATCTTATTAAACCATAACATATATGAAGTTATGAAATTGATACGTTATCAAATGAGACAATTTTTTCTTACACACAAATCCCAATTAGTGGCTAATTACACATCAACTTGATTGTTATTGTTGATGCAAAGTTCTTCAATCCACGCCTGTAGATTTGAAAGTGGCTTGGTACATAACCCTACGCCACACAAGAAGTCGCAGCAACTTCATAAAAGTGTGTATCTCAATATATATATATATATATATATATTTTTTTTTTTTTTTCTGTGGGTGTATGATGACAACTATATAGTCTGGAAACCTAGATCACGAAACCCTAGAAAAGCCTGTCATCATGGGCCGAAAACAGATCTGAAAAATCAAAATATACATACCTTGATAACTCAAGAGTTATCGAGGTAGGTATCATGATTCATTAAAGCTTGATGGAACGAAGATGTCGAGCTAGGTATCAAGACAACCTATTTCAGCTTTTCTTGTATTTTTTCTTGAGTAATATTTATGTCTTCAATAATACCACTTGTTATACTTCTTCAAAGCACTTCATGATATTCTTGAAACCGCTTAGAACTATTCAATTACAAGTAAAATGTGTCTTGTTATAGGATATTTTCTTGTACTTTTTCTTGAGTAATATTTATGTCTTTAATAATACCACTTGTTATACTTCTTCAAAGTACTTCATGATATTCTTGAAACCACTTAGATCTATCCAATCATAAGTAAAGTGCATCTTGTTATAGGATATGCCAATTACATAAAAGTATGACCCTATCAAGCTTATGTTCATTTATGTACGACTTTAGATTTCTTTATAAACTAAGCTTATAAATAGCACAATTACATGATCTCTTTTCACCACTCAAAAAAATAAGCTTCTTCCTAAGCTCCTTCCATAGCCACCCACTCTCCTACTTCCTTCCATTCATCAAATCAATAAAAATAAAATCCTTTTTATTTATGGGTAATAGGAGGTCGTTAACATTTGTGGAGCTGCTACCTTATAAATTTGTGCAAATTTGTAAGGTGTACAATGGTTGGCTGAGCTTATTATATCTTGGGGACGACTTGCCAAATAACCTTTATGCACTAATAATACTACTAATAGGACGAGAATTGTCTTAAGGGAGCGACTTAGTTTGCACCTCAATCTCTATCACCCAAATCTTTTTGCAACTTATTATATGCCATTTTTGTGGTATAGCTTATCCTATTCTCCAACAATTTGAGAAGAATCAATTGTGGAGAATATTGATAGTTATTCTAGACATCCTCATTTAGCACTTAAAGTGATGACCTCAACCTTCCCTTTCATTTTCATGGTGAAAATTACAAAAGGTAGGTGACAAGGACTGAGGCGTGGACCATGTCACTTTTTTGAGACAATTCGTACCCTCTTGGTAGTATTACTGGTGCAAAGAAGTTATTTGGCACATTGTTCTCAAGATACAACAAACTCAGCCACCTGCTATAAGGTAGAAGCTTCACAAATGTTAACACCTCCCATATCCATATATAGCGGGCCCAACAAGTAGGGTGGCACTTTGGTTATGGTCAGGTGGAATATGCCTACTTAGGCCACCCCCTACCCATTTTTGTTCATCAAAAATAAAAAAAGAAGAATTCTATTTTTATCATGCACAAACCCAATGAAAAACCCGTCGGGGTTATCACTGGTAGGACCTCGGAGCTACCGTCACTGTTGCCAAAGTTGCCGATATGACCTCATTATTGGAAAATCTAGTTTTGCATCTCATACAAAACACACAGCAGAAGCAGCAATCACGGATCTACTTCATTCGTAAAAGATAACATGTAACCTTGAATTCTAGAACAAAGAATAGAAAGCGTACTTTGATGCAGTGAAAATCAAAACCAAGACTTGAGAATACATTTAATCTTCATCTCAATTCCACATGGTGCCCAAGAAATGTGGTCTCTCAATCAGTCTTTATGTACGTTGATTCTCAAAAGAAAAATTCTTCTTCTTCTCATTGTAGAGAAAAACTGTTTTCTTTCTTTTCATCATTTGTATATTTTAACTACCTTGGTAGTTACTTTATTTAATAACTCTTATTAAATAAAAACTGATAATCTAATTGGGTTAGCCTTTTGGGCGTACTCAATTGGGCTTTAGTTTGTGGCTTGGGATGAGACCAAAGGGAACAAACAAGACTCTAGCTCCAATGGGTCTTGGGCTTTTCTGTCAACTCTTGACAAGTCTAAAGTTACCATTAATTATATTTAATACCACTATATTATATTTAATGCCACTATATAAATATAATTGCACTCTAGGCTTTATTAATAAATTATATTCCAAGACTCTAATGATATCATTTGAACCTTCCATGAAATATCCATAGTGAACAAAGTCATAATAAACTGTCACTTTGTAAACAACTATTTTATCATTAAGTACTTGATTTAATTTTTTAGTTATTCACATTTATTGAAATAATAAGCGTTAGTAACTCCTTACTAAAGTGGGCACATTGAATAACCAGTTCCCATTAAACTTATCTCAAGGGGATATTTCGTGTCTCTATAAAAAGAGATTATGGATTCTATCTTGAGAATATGTGTTCCCTTAACACTATGTGTGGTTATCCAACATTCTGAGGTTTTGACTGTGAATATTAAATCTCACTCCTGATATATCAAAGTAACCTATATTTCATGATCGGGTTCACTACCCTCTCAGGATTGAGAGTATATGAAATTAGAAGTAGTGAGATTAATTATTTAGGTGACAGTTGTTGATTGAATAATTAATCTCACAGCGGTTCAATTCAATATGTCTTAACTCTTAAGACACATCAACACATCAATTAGAAGTCTCCACTTCCATGATCAAGACAAATCATCTTAGTTGATGTATCTTCGTAGATGAAACGCCCAATTTCATCACCGACTACGAACTATATTTTGAGTTTACAAGGAACTTGTGATTTACATCTTCTGTGACTAAATCAAATAAATCACATACAATGCATCTCATGGACTATAATAATGTCCCATTAGTTCATTTATAAATAGTTTCATATAATTAAACAATTTAATTATTTATAACATGCCAATAAATTGGATTTTAGGGCATAAACCCCAACAATCACCACATATATGTGGGGAGGTTTGGGATGAGAGAGAGGCAAAATGTTAGTGGAGGGGAGAAACGTGTGTGAGTAGAGAGAGGACCCGTTAAAATTGAGATGAGAGATATTAATAAAAGAGAGATGTATTAATAAAATAAAAATAAAAAGAATAAAAAATATTATTTAAATGAAATAGAGTGTATAATAAAAAATTAAATTTTAAACGGACTGATTTAAAGAACTTAAAAGTTTGAAAAAACCGAGGTCCCCCATTCATGAAAATTGGTGATACTGTCGTCTTGTGTGACAAAGGTCTAACGTTGCATGGTTCTTGAGGTCAGTACGTCCGACGCAAAATCTGCATAAGTCATGCTGCTAATTGCTAAATCTAAGGTCCGTGAAGTTTAAATCATGACACCGAAAGTTTGATGCTAGAAACAGCCTTTGTCACACCTTTTATGGCTGCTATTGCAAATTTATGCGTTAGTCAATGACTTTCTAATTAGTCTATATGGTTCCGCCGTGATGAAATGAAATGAGAAAAATTCTCTATCTGCCACGCACACAATTCAACCACCACCATCAGTATAGACCGTATAATAAGCATAGATAAAATGTAGTAATTCCCATTTGTGGTTCATGGGGTTCAAGTGATATTGTGATAGCCTAATAGTAATGATATTTTCCTTTTAATTCTACACTTATAAAATGCAGTAATTTCTTAGAGTATTAGTATTTGGAGATATAAAAAAGTGGCTGTTTTACATTTTCAAAATCTACTTTATCTATTGGGATAATTACAGATTACCCTCCTGTGGTTTAGCCCGAATTTAACTTACCCACTCGTGATTTTATTTTTAACACTTTACCCACCTATGCTTCACTTCATTATTGTTTTGTAACCCTCTTCCCTTTTAGATAGTACTCAAACACATTTTTTTTTTATCAAAAACAAAACCTAAAACAAATCAAGCACTCCTCTCTCCCAAAACACACTCCCATCCACATGAGGTAGATCTACTAATTTGCTTGAAAATCATGAGTACATACAATATGAACATCTTAGCATATCAATAATTATGATAAAGTCAAGAACATTTGAACTGAAAGAAGTATATCCAAACTTGATATGATATGAGGAGTGAGAGAGTCCACATATTACAACAAACACATAACACAACACAAGATCTCAGTGAGAAAGACATAGATCACAACACAAAAAATAAGTTCCACCATGGGTATGGGAATTTGTTACTCTGAAATGGCAGATTTTGAGACAAACCCCATTGAAGAAACCAAAAACCCATTTCAGATCTCAGAGAGAAAAATAAGCAGATCCATTCTTCTCTGCCACTTGCTTCAACTTGAAAGGGAGGTTGGGTTGTCTTTGGATTTGGGTTTAGCGTTTTGATGAGTCACGACAGCGAATGGGTATGCTTGGATTATGTTGGGTAGATTTGCCATTTGGAGTTTGTTGGGTGGGCTTGTTGTTGTGTTCTGATGAGTCTTGAATATGAAGGAAAGGATGGGTTGCTGAGACTTTTCTTAGGTGCTCATGTTTTTTGAATGGTTTTTATTGGGTTTTGTTATTTGTTGGTATGAATGGCTGGGTTTCCTTTGAATATTTCTATTTTAGGGGGCTAGTTTGATTGAAATGGCTTTTTGGCTCAAGGGGCATGTCAATTTAATGGTTATGTTTGTATGATGGGTTTCTTAGTTTGAGGAAATCTGGGTTTATTTATGCTAAGTTTTGGAGAATAACAATCACCAGGGAACGAAACACAAATACAATCAACCGGCTAAAGACAAAAAGTTTGGATTTGTAGGCTTTTGACTCTTCGCTTCAATTAATGCCCTAGCAATTGTTCCTCACACTAGCAACTTGGATAATTACTAGTTCCCAAAAATAAAAGGATATCAGAAGGAAGGGGAGCGATTGGAAGGAAGGGAAGAGATCGGAAGGAAGGGGAAGCAATTGCCGTTAGTGGTAGTGGCGGTGAGCATGCAGAGGAGAAACACACTTTTGGCCTGGCTCCTGTTTTGGTGAGAGAGAGAGAGAGAGAGAGAGAGAGAGAGAGAGAGAGAGAGAGAGAGAGAGAGAGCTTGGGGAAGCTTCTACCATGGAGATTGGTAGTGGATCGGTCTGGTGGTCCTGGAGATCAATAGTGATGGGATCTGGTTATGGTGGTCTTTATTGGGGGTTGGCTTTCACGATGAAGGTGATTATGGTGGTCTTCTTGTGTTATGGGTTTGAAATTTTTTTAATTTGAGCCATGTTTTAAGAGATGCATATTCCTGGGTTTAAAATAGCCCATTTTGATCTTGTTTTCTTTTGCTTTTTTTCTTTTTCTTGTTTTGGAAAGAGAAAGACATAAAATGAGAGTAAAAAGACTTATTTACCTCTCTTTTTTAACAGAGGTAGGTAACAGAGACTAAACAGAAGTAATCTTAGGTTGGTAAAGTGTCAAAAATGAAACCACAGTTGGGTAAGTTAAATTTGGGCTAAACCACCGGTGGTAATTTGTAATTATCCTTTATCTATTTTACCATTTCATTTTATAACTCACACAACATCTCTATTTCTATTTTTACATACTACTCATTAAAATAATATAAACTATGCCAATAAATAGTATAAACAAATCAATTCTCTCTCTACTATCCCATCTCTCTCTTCCTTTTTTTCCTTTCTTCCTTTCTCACTACATTAAAATATGTGTTTTTATTTTTACAACCCATGAACAGTATGATATACAACCTTACTGTTCTTAGTTAGCAAAAACTTTTAGGTACCCATGCTAAAGTATAACCCATTTTTAGTGTCTTGGTTGGTAAAATAACAACCGAGGGTTTTTACACCCCCAATTCTAATGCTCTAAAGTTGGGGTTTAAGTGATATTGTGATAGCCAAATAATAATGATATACTCAATGGCGGCTCTAGGAATTTTTCTTAGGGTGGTCTTGAAGAAACTTAAATTAAACAAAATCTAATGAAAAGATAAATTCATATCTTGACAACAACCAAAAATAACAGAAAAAAAAAAAAAAAACCCCAAATACAAAAAGTCTTACAATTTCCTTCTACGAATATTTTTATTTTGAAATTTGTTGCATAATAATCTCATTTATCAATGCTGCAAGCTATATTTTTTTTTTCAAAATTTTAGTTAAATAAAATTTTTCTTGAAAAATCTAATTGTTAAATTGTATGTTCTTTATGTTTTTAAAACATATGTCAAATTTTATGTCAATTTTTCTTGAAAAATCTAACTGTTAAAATGTATGTTCTTTATATTTTTAAAACATATGTCAAATTTTATGTCAATCGGATGTTATTTACTCTTTAATTAAAGTGTTTTTTAAACCTTTTAAAATATTGGCGATAGATTTTCACTTAGAAAAAACTACATTAATAATTTTAATATACTATCGTTTAATTCATAACATTAAATAAATAATTTTTTAGAGAGTTTCAACTTATGGTGTCCGCTTTTGATGATAGCTCTTTATTATTAGATTAATACACTAGTCAGTTTTTGGTGAAGGTAGGAATTGAATCTCAGATATTTTATTCAACCATCACGAGACTTTACTAGTTAAGCTAACTGCAACTCACCATTAAATAAATCACATGATATATCATACAAGCATGGCTATAGACAATTTTTTTTTTTTTTTTTTTTTTTTTTTTTTTTTTTTTTTGTATATATGATAATATTGTGAGAGACCGCGCTCCTGGCCCCTTTTTTTATGGTGTTGGGCCAAACCCACGTAAATGGGTGGAATCGTGTTATTGCCTCTCAAAATGGAGGTTTGACTAGTTATATTTTCCCCTTTAGATTAAGGGTTTTACAATGGAGTCCCCACTTATTTAATTATCGGGATAAATAAGAAAACCCAAATTGAAAAATTCATCATTTTATTAATTTGAAATTGAATTTACATTGATCATAGGAAAGTTACATGGCTTTGATCCTAGATACAATCTAAGATAAAGTATATGACTTTGTTTCTTAGTTACAATCTAGAAATTGAAAATTAAATGGATAATCACTTCATTTATTAATCTTTGATCTAAGTTCGAAGGCTATGTTACAAGGTGGGAAGGTGTTAGGCACCCATCTTGCTTGGTGAAACTGGTCTTCTAGACTATAGTGGCCAACATTCATATCATATTATCCAATATGTCAATCAATTTACATGTTGAATTTAATGTGTGTGCTGTGAGAAACCCTAATTCAATTTATTAAGCATTTCATTTAGATTGAAAAATAAATTCTAGTGAATGTGTGTGGATGGTGATATCCTAGATTCAAGGATTTGCAAGAATTATTAAATGAAAATATTTTTCATGTTTTTGATGTTGATTTAAGATCGAAACTAGTGTTATGCATGAACATGTGATGAACAATCAAGAACATGTGAAGAACATATAAGAACAACTAAGAACATTCAAATATATTCAAAGAAATTTAAATGATCATTATCATTCTTTACTCTTAAACCCTTATCATGGCAACATGAAAAACAATTAGGGAAAGAAATTATACTTTCATACAAGATCCATATCGTAGAGGAGGAGACTCTTGAAGGAGGTCCTAAGGTGGAGGAAAAGAAGAGTTAGGAGAGGAAGAGTGAGTCTCACTCAATACCTTGAGTCTCACTTAATAGCTTGAGTTTTAGGAAGACCAAGATATGACAAGACTACTCAACTTCACTAGACCTCAAGAGAGGGGAAGAGATGGAGTTTTTGTCTGCTCTGGAATGAAGGAGAGGGGAGGTTTATATAGTAGTGGTGGAGGGAATATGAATGGAAGACCATTTAATGAGGGTTGACAAAGAATCATGAACCTAGACCTCATTTTAGTCTTGGGGAAAATCTGGTGCATTAAATGGAAGATTGGTGGGAGTGAGGAGCAAGCCAAAATTCTGTTTTCCCGTAACTGCTGTAACAGTTTGTAGAGCCAATTTCAAAAATTCATATCTGATTCAATTCTGATCGAAATTATCTCGTTCTTGTGCTCAAATTAAAGCCCTGGATGTCTAGTTTCTGGAAAAATTAAATTCATTCATAAAGTCAAAATATTCTGAGAGATATAGATGAAATGGTGAGCAGAGGTCATTTGTTAGAAAATGGTTTCAGCACAATTAACATTAATAGGTCTCAAATTAGCTCTCACTTAACATTAAATAGCTCTAATCACTCTTATTTCAGACTTAATTAGTTCCAAATTTACTCTAATTAAAAGTTAATTGCACAAATTACTCATTGAATAATTAATGTTTGGCTATCTAATTAATTAAGTGTATGCAACTTCACCATAAAATGTAGTTCTACCCAATCAAATTATGACATGTCATTGATCTTAAATTGATTACACTTATAACCAATTGAAATCAATTGTTCATAATCATATATAGTTGGACTAAATTTGTGATAATGCATTTCAGCTATTAAAACTTGATTTGATGATAACTTTCAATTTGGTGGTTCGATTAAGGCTTATGATCAGTCGATTTGATCGTTACAATATTAAGATCATTTATGTGAAATGAGATTAAGGATCTAACGGCCAAAATCAAGATGCATATTTTCAAGGTAAAATTACCCTTTTACCCTCCATGTGAGGTTAAATACGGGTTGCAAAATGGGGTGTCAACAATTATATTTATAGGACTTGTTAACTACCTTAAGAACATATATTAAAGTTTTCTTAAAAAAACATATATTAAAGATTAGTAAATGTTTAATTATAAGTTATAATACACAAATTTTAAAGAATAAAATATACTTGTTAATAATTCATTGGATTATTCCAAATTTATTATGGTTGTGTGTGCAATTTGACTTTATTGTTTGAAAATGGTGTACGAATATTACTTAATAATAAAGTTTCAAATGCACTTTAAGAGTTATTATTAAGAGTAGACACCACAGGTTAAATTCTCTCTCTCTCTCTCTCTCTAAAAAAAAAAAAGAAGCACTTTAACAACTATAGTTAATGTATTCTTTAGCAAATGCCTATATGTGTTGGGTTTTGACGGATTCTTTAATGGAGTGGAGTAAGGAAGATAAAAAGTTCAATTATGAATACTAGTGCATGCTGCTTGAAAGTCAAAATAATATAAAGATGTCAAGAGTCTTATATATCGATTGGTTGGCACCTGTTGGTATTTTCAAGATATTTAGGATTTGAATCCCCAGAACCCCCCCCCCCCCCCCCCCCCCCCGCCCTCTTATATATAAATACTAATATATATATATATATATATAAATATGTGATATCCGAATAAAGTTTAGTTACAAAATTAGTTGTAATCTTAAGCTACCACCTTATTTGATTTTTTTTTTATTAGAGGTGAACTTTGAAAAATTCACAATTGGATTATATCTTCTTCTTATAGCTACATCATCAATAAATTGTTTAAATTGCAAGTTTTTGTAATTTAAAATTATGTATAAATTATAAGCTTATAAATGATATCATAAATAATATCCGATTGACACAAAATTTGATATGTGTATTAAGAGTGTAAAGAACATACAATTTAACGGTTAGATTTTCAAAATATGTTGTAATGTTTATTTTATTGAGTAAGGTTATAGCCTTACTCTACAACCAATTTTGTAGTCAAACTTTGTCATTTTCTTTATATTTACAACCTATATATAAAATCAATTGATGTGTTAGTCTAATGATAAATAATAATAATTTTTTTAATAGAAAAAGACTAATCATTGTGAAATGAACATTATAGGATAAAATTTTATTTCATTAAGAAAAAAAATTTCCAATCGTACACCCTTGGTATGATGATTACTCTACAAGTACTAAGTTCTTGAGGGGTGAGGGAGACAAGGGCTAGGATTCAAACTTTCAGAAGGAAGTTTCACACACATATATACACTTAGTATTTGGTTGGAAGTGAAGGAAGGAGAGAAAAATGGTAAGGCCCAAGTGTTTTCCACCCAGGCCACCAAAAATAAATCTCCCTAAATCAAGGAGAAAACAAAGAAGAAAATTGTGCTTTCTTGTTCACACTTCAAAAAGTATTTTTTTCCCCTTTAGTTCACTCTCATAGTAAAAGTAACGCTTGACTCTTTTAACATCTTTTTTCTTTTTCTTTTTTTTGTCTTAAGTCTTAACAACTACCAACTTACTAGAATTAATTTTAATGAAAAAAAACTTGCCAAAATCAACGCTTTTTTTCCCTTATAAAGGTTTAGTATTGCTATGTGGGATTTTAATAATAATTTGATTAAGTAAAAAAATAAGTTTTTTTTTTTTTTTTTTTAGGAAGATACCACAGAAACTATTATTTAATGGAAGTTGGCTAAATCAGCTTGAAATACAAAAAAAAAAAAAAAAAAAGGGTGCTGGAACATCCTCTATCCATACAACAAAGTTTAAAATATGCAAAGCATATCGTGCAAGACCATGAGCAACCTTATTACCTTCTCTCTTAACATAAGAGTAATGTAAATTGATTTAAAAACCTAGAATAGAGATGAACATCTTTGATTAACAAACCACCCGAAGTCAGAATTGCCTTCTCTTGTTGCAAAGTAGACATAAGGACCTGAGAGTCTCCTTCGAGCACGGCATTCTCAAATCCTAACTCTATTGCAAACTAGTGACCTCTATTGGTAGCTAAGGCTTCGATCTCACCTGGGCTGTATGCATGATGTGGTTGTTGAGATTGGGATGCCAGCACTAATCCTTCTTTGTTTTGAATAACAACACCAACACTGGACCTATTCTCCTTGGAAAGCACAGCACCATCAACATTTACTTTGACAAAACCATGTGGAGGAGGTCACCAACACACCCGAGGAAGAATCAGTGGGATCTTCGGGGGAGGTTGCATTGCAATAAGCTAGCAAGACGGTTATTTGAAGCTTGAGCTAGACAGGGGTGGCTCTAGGATTTATGTTCGGGGGGTTCAATAAAAAACTTGAGTAGAAGATAAATCTTGAATAAGAGATGAATCTTGCGGCCTATGGAGTTTATTTATTACAAATTTGTCCATAGTTCTAGCAAAAGAATAAAAAATAAACTATATGATCATTTGGCATTTTTTTTTCTAATGTAATAAACATATTAATTATTGTTGTTAATTGATTTTTTTTGCAATTTTTTAATTTATAAGTTTACAATTCTTTAAATATTTTATATTTTTATTGAAAGTGTTAAAGTATTAACCCACCCACGGACAAAATGGGCTTTTGCCCTTTTCAACCAAATTAATTAGCCTTATGCCCTTCTTCCCAAACTAAATAGGAAAATGCCCCTCTTTTAAAACTCGATTTTTGATAAATCGAGTTATTTAAAAAAAAAAAATCTGGAGCCCTATAGCGGCGTTTTTAAGGACCTATAGTGACGTTTTCAAGACCTATAGTGACGTTTTTTAACTCGACTTCCATTAAATCGAGTTATAGGCAATTTTTTTAATTTTTTTTACCTATAACTCGATTTCATATAAATCGAGTTACAAAACGCCACTATAGGTCTTGAAAACGTCACTATAGGTCCTTAAAAACGCCGCTATAGGACTTAACTCGATTTATCAAAAATCGAGTTTTAAAAGAGGGGCATTTTCCTATTTAGTTTGAGAAGGAGGGCATAAGGCTAATTAGTTTAGTTGAAAAGGGCAAAAGCCCATTTTGTCCACCCACCCACATTGCCAATAACTACTCACAAGTCAGTCAAATAGTCAAAGTGCAAAAGACAAACTCAATTATGACTACACAATCAGACACGTATATGGCTCAAAACTCAATTAAAAAATACAAATCACTATAACCCATATACACCATATGGCAAGACATCAAACATGTGAGTAAGAGGTGGAGCTTCAAAGAAGACACATGAACAGAGATAAAGACAAAGCAAAAACACACTCACAATGAGAGAGAGATATGGAGGCGGCGATTAAGAACATAGATTGTTAAAACGAGATCCAGGCGGCATATCAAGTGGAAATTAAGTGGTAGCGGTGGCAGATTGTCGGGCTAAGTAGTGGTAGATTTTGTGTGTGAAGCATAAGAAGCCTTTTTCCTTTAGGTTTGGAGAGTGAAGAAGGATAGTGAGAGTTTTTGAGGCTACGCAGCGGCAATTACTAGATTTTATTTGGCCTTATTTTTATGATTTTTCAAAATTTTACTCATGGGCTTTGTATTTCTGAAATTAAAGACTGATTTTTTTTTTCCAAAGTTTAAGCTGGGCTTTAATAAAAAGGATCAAGTTTGAAGGATTTTTTTTTTTTTTTTTTTTTTTTCAGAGGGTGTGCAAATTTGTATTGTCAGGGGTTCAAAAAATTTTAATAAAAATATTATATATATAAAAAAAAAAAATTTGGGTCAGGGGGTTCATTTGAACCCCCTAACTACAACGTAGAGCCGCCCCTGGAGCTAGAAGGTGAGTCGGACTTGATTTTGCTGGTTCCAAATTGACCATATGGTCATTGTGAAAATTTCTTTGCTCTTGTTTTTCTACAATATCCAAGCTACAAGATTTTTAAAATCATCGAAATGCATACTTGATCGAAAACTCCATAGCTCTGCATTTGACCAACTATATCAACCTCTCAGCATGACCACAAACCGTGAAGCACAGATTCTGGGCTATCTTGGTAGCGATCACAAATGGGAGAATCTATGATCATACACCGAACCAAATTCATCTTTGTAGGCAAAGAATTCCGGCAAGCCTCCATACCATATTCTTAACCTTATTCGAAACTTTCAGTGACCTAATGCCCTTCCACAAACCATTTTCTTGATTGGCTTCAACACCCCTAACCCCTAATATTACTCATTAACATGTTTATATTATAACTTATAGTGTTTGAGTAATATTATATAAAAAAATTATAATGTTTTATGTAAGGGCATAAAAGTAAATTTATACAAATCACATTTTCTATCCTCCCATTTTTCTTTTTAACCAGACAAAAAAGTTTTCCATTCCTCTATTTTTCCATCCTTCCACCTAAATAAAAATAAGAGAAATTAAGATAGAATTTCCTTCTTGTAAAAATAAAAATAGATTGACTGTTTTTAAAATTTTTTCTTTTAATAAAACATTAAATTTCCTGTGCCTCCCAAAAGCTAGATTTATTTAATTGGGGGAACAAAATATTCCACATAACTAGCAAGTCATTTATGTATCTTAAATTATTAATGCCCATGTTTTTAAGGTAATAATTACTCCTATCTTATTTTACCCAAAAAAAAAAAAAAACTCTTATCTTTCATTTATTTATTTTTTATTTTTCCTCTCTGAGAATCTTATTGGCACTTTATTTATTTATTATTATTTTTTTTTTTAATGAGAATCTTATTGGAACTTAGTTGGACTGGACCTACAAAGTACAAAAACATAGGGCCAACGCATTTTTATTTATGGTTGAAGTTAACTTGGTTTAAAAATTATTTTTAAAAATTTTTAATGGAAAAAGAAAAAATAAATTGATATTTTTGACAACAAATGCGGGAAATTCTGGCATTTTACCCTTAATTTTTAAAATTTTTGGCAATATGCCCCTGTTTGCAAACTATATAGGGGTGTGCCCCTGTTTTGATACTCAGTTATCTTAAAATCGAGTTTTAAGTAAATACTCGATTCGTAGAAAATTGAGTTATGCTAGATTAAACCTTTAAAAAAAAAAAAAAACTGCATGGAACTCGAGCTTTAGGAAATCGAGTTCCATGCAACATTTTTTTATAAGTGTGATTGTCGATACCAAGTTCAGGGAGTCTTATAGTGGCGTTTTTAAGTCCTATAGTGACGTTTTTAAGCCCTATAGCGGTGTTTTCCCGCAAAATTATTTTTTATAAGTGTCATTGCCCTATACTAGGTTTACGGAGCCCTATAGTGGCGTTTTTAAGCCCTATGGTGATGTTTTTAAATCCTATGGTGGTGTTTTGGAACTCGATTTTCTTGAACTCGAGTTTCATGCAATTTTTTTTTTTTTTGATCGGGAATAACTCAATTTTCTAAGAATTGAGTATTTCATTGAAACTCGATTTTAAGGTAATTGAGTATCGAAATAGGGGCATATCCCTATATAGTTTCGAAATAGGGGCAAATTGGTAAGTAAAAAAAATTAAGGGCAAAAGGCTAGAATTCCCAACAAATGCGACTCATAAGTTTACCCCTATGGCCCTATCATAGGCGCATAACAAAACTAGTAAGGAATACTCAAAAATCAAGCCGCAAGAATCGTGCTAGTTGTTGCCTGTTGCAATATGGCTTCCAAACTGAAACAGCCACAGCCACTATTATCTGACATTGTCTTCGGCATGAGCTCTGTTCCCTCTAACTACATCTGATCTGCCAATGATTGTCCAAATTTTCATGAGTTTGTGTCATTTGATGGTGCAATTCCTCTCATTGATCTTCAAGACCTCAATGGTCCTAAGCGCTCAGATATAATCAAAGAGATAGGCCTTGCCTGCCTAAATTATGGCTTCGTTCAGGTATATTCTCTCTCTCTCTCTCTCTCTCTCTCTCATATAAACATATTGTTAGGATTAGTGCCCTTAAATCCTATTGTATGATGCCATGTATGATATTAAGTGTGACATTGTGTATGACATTATATATGACTTAATATTATGTTTAATAAAGTTGTTTTATTATTATTTGAAATAATGGTAACATGAATATTCGGACATTATCACATAGTCCATGAAATGCATAGTATGTGATTTAAGTGATTTGATCATAGAAGATATAAGTCACAAGTTCTTTGTAAACTCAGAATTATAGTTCGTAGTCGGTGATGAAATTGGGCATTTTATCTGTAAAGACTATAACATATCAACTAAGATGATTTGTCTTAATCATGGAAGTGGAGACTTCTAGTTGATGTGTTGATATGTTTTAAGAGTTAAGACATATTGAACTAGACCGCTGTGAGATTTATTATTCTCCTAAGGACTATCAAATGAATAATAAATTTCACGACTTATATTTACATGAACTCTTAAACCTGAAAGAATAATAGACTTGATCATGAAGTGTAGGTTGCTTTGATATATCAGGAGTGAGATCTAAAGTAACGGTCAAAATCTCAGTATGTTGGGCAGCTACATTTAGTGTTGATGCATATATTCTCAAGATAGAATTCATAGTCTCTTAACGGAGATATAAAATATTCCCTTGGGATAAGTTTAATGGGTTTATTATTCAGAGAGTTAGGCCTAACCACTTTGGTAAGAAATTACTAAAGTATATATTTATGAAATTGGATTTCATAAATATATGATGAATAACTTAAAAGGATTAAATTGGGTACTCAAGGATTAAGATGTAGTAATCTACAAAGTGGCAGTCCACATTTATGACTTTGTATTACTACGAATATTTTATGAAAGGGGTTTGCATGTACAATAAAATCTTGGGATATAATTTATAGATAAGATCTAGAGTGCAACTATATTTATATAGTGGTATTAATTATAGTTAATGGTAACTTTGAACTTGTCAAGAGTTGACAGAAAAGCCCAAGGTCCATTGGAGCTAGTGTCTTATTGGTCCATTTTGGTCCCACTTCAAGCCACACACTTAAGTACAATTGAAAAGGCCCAAGAGGCCAGCCCAATTAGATAATTGGTTAGATACAAAAGGAAAAACATACATAATTTTTATATAGAAAAACATCATTGTGAAATGATGTGTATGTGAGTGTAAGTCACTCTTTAATTCTCCTTTTGTAACTGATTGAGAGTCCACACTTCTTTAGCGTTAGTGGAATTGGAGTGAAGATTAAAAGTATTCCTAAGTGCTTTGATCTTTGTTTTGAAATTCTTCGCTTCAAGGTATGCTCTCTTATTCTTGAATTCTAAAATTTACATAGTACATGTTATAGATTGAGAATGAAGTAGATCCGTTAATTTTCTGCTGTGTAGATACTTATTTCCTTCAATTGGTATCAGAGCGGTCTTCGATTTCCAATCTGTTTAACATGTTTTGTGAGTTTTAGAATTAGAGATGATAGTTTCATATTGTTAGAAGATTATGTTTTAATTTTCTGCATATTGTTGAAACTATGATTTGATGAAAACTAAAATTGATGTTATGATGTTGTTTAAATTTAAATTTAAGTATGTTAAATTGAGTCTTAAGGCTATAGCATCAATAGAATTCAGTTTTGACATCAATCTATGTCTGTAATGTCCATATGTTGAATGTTTGTACATGAAAAATGAAGAAAACTGCCCTAGAAAATTTTTGGAAATTTGATTTTTGCGATTTTTGATCGATCGAAAATCACTTTCGTTCAATCGAGTGAAACAGTGATTAGACTTTTTAAATAGATTGATTTTCGATTATTAGTCGATTGATCGAATTTATTTTTTCGATCAATCGAGAGGCAATCAAGTATCAATCGAACAAGTCAGGAGGTCAATTTCGAATTTTTTAATTTTTTCGATCAATCGAGGGGCACATTCGATCGATCGTAAGAAAGAAAATCATAAATTTTTCTAAGTGTTTTCACATGTAAAAGTACTAAGACTATGTGTAATTAGATTATGCATGTTTTATAATTAAAAACCTTTTCTTTAAAACTTCTAGTGGGAGAGAGATACAAGGGTTGGATCTCATGGCTTCCATTGTCGGTTCATAGTAGTGTGAGATATATACTTTGTCTTTGCTTCGAGCTTAGCATTCCGTGTGGAGAGTATTTATTTCATGGTCCTACAAGATTGAATTTCTTGGTTTATAGTGGTTTGATTAAACACCTTGTCTTAGCCTCGAGCTTTGCATTCCATGCGGAGAGTGTTTTGTATCATGGTACTACAAAATAAGCTTGTTAAGGGGATGAAATGTGGCTACACATGATTCTAGACAATAGTATACACTAGACTAAATATTATAGCATCATCTTTGCTGAGTTCTTACTATCATTATTTAGAGGCCAAATGTATAACAGCATATTATTAGTGTTTGATAAGAGTTATCATGATAGCACTAATAATGAGAATAGTTCTCAATCAATCATAGTATTTTATATTCACTCTATGCTAAGGGATATTGAATATGGGATTGGGTTGTTGTTGCATATATTATATTATGGTTTTATTAAGGTTCCATACTATATGTTTATATGCTAAATTAATAATGTCCAGTTTACTTATTATATTCATGCTTATTGTTTTCAGATTTGAACATGGCATCTTTTAGCCCACTTGTTACTATTCTTAATCAAAACAAATTGACTGGATCCAACTATGTAAATTGGAAAAGAAATTTGGATATTGTTCTTACTACTGAAGAGCATAAGTATGTTCTTACTAAACCTTATCCTAACTTTCCTTCATTAGATGCTCCTCTTGAGGAAAAACAGCGATATGATCATTGGAAAAAATCTAATGAGATGGCCAAATGTTACATCCTAACATCTATCTCAAATGTTTTACAGCATCAAATACAGGATGTAGAACTAGTTTCAGACATTATGCTAAATCTGAAGGAGATGTTTGGTGGGCAAGGCCGTTTTGCAAGGCAAGAAACCATGAGGCAAATTTATAATAACAAAATGGTTGAAGAAAGTTCAGTAAGGGAGTACTGTCTTACAATGATCTCTAATCTAAATACATTAGAGGTTTTAGGTGCCGATATTGATGGAGAATCCCAAGTGGATGTGATACTTTAGTCACTACCGGAATCATTCAAGGAATTCAGACTTAATTACAATATGAACAAAAAGGTTTATACATTGTCTGAATTGATGAATGAATTGGTAGAGGCGGAAGGCATCCTTGGTACTTCCAATGTTGAAGCCAATGTTGGTGAAGCTTCTACTTCTCAACCTAAGTTGAAAGGCAAGGGTAAGAAGAAGAAGAAGAAGAAGGACTTCACTAAGCAAGAGGGTAAACAAATTGCCTTAGGGGTTGCTAACAAAGGAAAGAAGCTCAAAGGAAAATGTTTCCATTGTGGTGAGAAAGGACATTGGAAGAGAAATTGTCCAATATTCAAGGCTACCAAGAAGAAGGGTATGAATAATACATTCCTTCTAGAAATATGTTTGGTATAGAATCCCATGGATTCCTGGTGTGTGGATTCAGGTTGCACTAATCATATTTGCAATTCCTTGTAGGGGTT
This sequence comes from Quercus variabilis, assembly GCA_030445155.1. Classification (NCBI taxonomy): domain Eukaryota; kingdom Viridiplantae; phylum Streptophyta; class Magnoliopsida; order Fagales; family Fagaceae; genus Quercus; species Quercus variabilis. The sequence continues at coordinate 45,799,652 of CP129452.1, read as the reverse complement.
CTAGGAGACTAGAAAGCTTAAAGAAGGGGAATTGTTTCTTACTTTGGCTGATGGGAATAGGATTCTAGTTGTAGCTGTTGGAGTGTTTAATTTATACTTTAAGTCAAGAGTTTTAGTATTGGAAGACTGTCTATATGTACCTAATGTTCGTATAAATTTAATTTCTGCTACTTACTTAGGTAAACATGGATATTGTGTTATTCATAAAGACAATGTTGTAATAAAGAAGGGTAAAGTGTTTATCTATTCTGACAATATTGTGGATGGTTTTTATATTTTAACTCCTGATAAGCATAAATTATATAATTTTGAATTAGATAATAACTCACATGTGAAATCATCAAAGAGAAAGTTTCCTTCTACTAGTGATGCATATCTTTGGCACTTACGTTTGAGTCATATTAATTCAAATAGGATTTAAAGACTGATCAAAGATGGACTCTTAGAGCCAATGAACTTTGATAAATTTCCAGTTTGTGAATCTAGTTTGGAAGGTAAATGACAAAACGATATTTTAATGTAAAAGGTAGAAGAGCACAAGATTTGCTAGAACTAGTGTATTCTAATGTATGTGGTCCTATGTCAATCTAGGCAAGAGGTGGCTATGAGTATTTCATCACAATCACTGATGATTACTCTAGATTTGGTTATGTGTATCTAATGAAACGAAAGTCTGAAGCCTTTGAAAAGTTCAAAGGGTTTAGGGCTGAATTTGAGAATCAATTAGGTAAACACATAAAGGCCATTCAATCTGATCGAGGTGGCGAATACCTTTTTGGGGATTTTAAGGATTACTTAACTAAAAATGGGATTGTATCCCAATTGACTGCACCTGGAACCCCACAACAAAATGGTGTAGTGGAAAGAAGGAATAGGACTCTTTTAGATATGGTTAGGTCCATGATGAGTTATTCAACTTTACCTATTTCTTTTTGGGGATATGCCTTGAACACTGCAATGTATCTTCTGAATTTAGTACCTTCGAAGTCCGTTCCTAAAACACTTGTGGAGTTGTGGAATGGGCATAAGTCTAGTATGAGACATCTTCATATTTGGGGTTGTACAACACATGTGCTAAAAGGAAAGTCTGACAAGTTACAGTTTAAAACAGAAGTGGTTTTCTTTGTAGGGTATCCAAAAGGAATTGTTAGAGGTTTATTCTACAGTCATAAAGATAATAAAGTGTTTGTTAGCACAAATGCCAAATTCTTGGAAAATGACTATATGAATAATTTTACTCCTAGAAGTAGAGTTGTATTATTTAAAATGAATGAACCTCTAAATGAACAACCAATGGATGAAATTAGGGATGATGTGGCTGTATTAGATACACCGCAATATACTACTCATGAGATGTCTAGTACATAGGTACCTCGTCGTAGTGGGAGAATTGTTCGGCCTCCTATAAGATTTATAGGTTTGGGAGAAACTTATGAAGATATCTCTGAAGAGGCTAAATTGGATCCCTACACTTATGAAGAGGCAATGAGTGATATAGATGCATATCATTGGGTCCAAGCTATAAAATCTGAATTAGATTCCATGTATTCCAATCAAGTTTGGGATCTTATAGAGGCACCTAATGGCATTAAACTTGTTGGTTGCAAATGGGTTTACAAGAGGAAGAGAGAGATAGATGGAAAGGTTGAAACCTTTAAAGTAAGGCTAGTGGCGAAAGGGTATACACAAAAAGAAGGTATTGATTATGATGAAATCTTTTCTTCAGTAGCAATGTTTAAATCTATCAGAATTCTCTTATCCATTGCTGCTCATTTTGATTATGAGATTTGACAAATGGATGTCAAGACTGCAGTTCTTAATGGCAATCTTGAAGAGGAAATCTATATGATGCAACCGAAAGGTCTTATAGCTAAGAACCAAGAGCATATGGTATGCAAGTTAAAAAGGTCTATTTATGGACTTAAGCAAGCATCTAGGTCATAGAACATCAGATTTGATCAAGCAATCAAGTCATTTGATTTTGAGCAAAATCTTGATGAACCATGTGTGTACAAAAGATATCGAGATAAAGTAGTAATGTTCCTAATGCTTTATGATGATGATATTCTACTAATTGGAAATGATGTATGGGTAATGTCATCGGTAAAGGTTTGGTTGTCAAGCCAATTTGGTATGAAGGACTTGGGTGAGGCTAACTTTATTCGAGGGATTGAGCTTTGGCGAGATCGCAAGAATAAGATGTTAGGCTTATCACAAGCTGGATATATAGATAAGGTTTTAGAAAGGTTTAGCATGCAAAACTCCAAGAAAGGATTACTTCCTTTTAGACATGGAATTCCTCTGTCTGATGACCAAAGGCCCAAGACTCAAGAGCAAGAAGATTTGATGAGACAAGTTCTTTATGCTTCTGCAGTAGGAAATCTTATGTACGCCATGCTTTGTACTAAACCAGATATCTGCTATTCAGTAGGCATGGTCAGCCGATATCAATCAAATCCAAGACCAAAACATTGGCAAGCTATAAAACATATTCTCAAGTATCTATGAAGAATGAGAGATTATATGCTTGTTTATCGAAGTGAGGATTTGATACCTACTGGCTATACAGATTCAGACTTTTAATCGGATCTAGATTTCAGAAAATCCACATTAGGATATGTTTTCACCTTGGGAGGTGGAGCCAGAAGTTGGCAGAGTATTAAGCAGTCTTGTATTGCAGACTCCACCATGGAATCAGAATATGTTGCTGCTTGTGAGGTAGCAAAGGAAGCTGTATGGCTCAAGAAATTCATTTTTGACCTTGGTGTAATGAGAATGGAGCAAGTTCCAATTACATTGTTTTGTGACAACAGTGGAGCAGTTGCACAATCTAAAGATCTAAGGAATCATAAGAAAGGAAAGCACATTGAGAGGAAGTATCATATCATTTGAGATATTATTACTCGTGGAGATGTGGTGGTAGCAAAGATTGAAAGGGCAAATAATCTAGCAGATCCATTTACTAAAGCCTTGACTCAAAGGATTTTCGAGTCACATTTGGAGGGAATGAGAGTTAAAGTAGTGCATAATAGTCTTTAGGACAAGTGGGAGATTGTTAGGATTAGTGCCTTAAATCCTATTGTATGATGCTATATATGATATTAAGTGTGACATTGTGTATGATATTATGTATGACTTAATATTGTGTTTAATAAAGTTATTTTATTATTATTTGAAATAATGGTAACATGAATATTCAGAAATTATCAGATAGTCCTTGAAATGCATAGTATGTGATTTATGTGATTTGGTCACAAAAGATATAATCACAAGTTCTTTGTAAACTCAGAATTATAGTTTGTAGTCAGTGATGAAATTGGGTATTTCATCTGCAAAGACTATAACTTATCAACTACGATGATTTGTCTTGATCATGGAAGTGGAGACTTCTAATTGATGTGTTGATATGTTTTAAGAGTTAAGACATATTGAACTGAACCACTATGAGATTTATTATTCTTCTAAGGACTGTCAAATGAATAATAAATTTCACGACTTATATTTTTATGAACTCTTAATCCTGAGAGAATAATGGACTTGATCATGAAGTATATGTTGCTTTGATATATTAGGAGTGAGATCTAAAGTAACGGTCAAAACATCAGTATGTTGGGCAGCCACATTTAGTATTGATGGAACATATATTCTCAAGATGGAATTCATAATCTCTTAACAGAGATATAAAATATTTCCTTGAGATAAGTTTAATGGGTTTGTTATTCAGAGAGTTACGCCTAACCACTTTGGTAAGAAATTACTAAAGTATATATTTATGAAATTGGATTTCATAAATATATGATGAATAACTTAAAAAGATTAAACTGGGTACTCAAGGATTAAGATGTAGTAATCTACAAAGTGGCAGTCCACATTTATGACTTTGTATTACTAAGAATATTTTATGAAGGGGTTTGCATGTACAATAAAGTTTTGGGATATAATTTATAGATAAGGCTTAGAGTGCAACTATATTTATTTAGTGGTATTAAATATAGTTAATGGTAACTTTGGACTTGTCAAGAGTAGATAGAAAAGCTCAAGGTCCATTGGAGCTAGTGTCTTATTAGTTTCTTTTGGTCTCATTCCAAGCCATACACTTAAAACCAATTGGAAAGACCCAAAAGGCCAACCCAGTTAGATAATTAGTTAGATACAAAAGGAAAAACATACAGAATTTTTATATAGAAAAACATCATTGTGAAATGGTGTGTATGTGAATGTAAGTCACTCTTTAATTCTCATTTTTTAACTGATTGAGAGTTCATACTTCTTGGGCGTTAGTGAAATTGGAGTGAAGATTAAAAGTATTCCCAAGTGCTTCGATCTTTGTTTTGAAATTCATCGCTTCAAGGTACATTCTCTTATACTTGAATTCTAAAATTTATATAGTGCATGTTATAGATTGAGAATGAAGTAGATCCGTTAATTTTCTACTGCGTACATACTTATTTCCTTCACATATTGCCACTGAACTTGAATTAGTATATTTTGTTTCAGTGAATATATATCACATCATTTTTTCTCTTTTCAACACCGTTCCAAGGTTAGCAACCATGGAATTTCAGAAGCAGTGATCGATAACATGTTAGATATATGAAGGGAATTTTTTCACATGCCGGAAAGTGAGAGGTTAAAGAATTACTTTAATAATCCAATGAAAACAATGAGACTCTCGACTAGTTTCAACTTAAGAACTGAAAACATATCCAGCTGGAGGGATTACTTAAGACTCCATTGTCACCCTCTAGAGGACTACATCCAGGAATGGCCCACCAACCCTCCATCCTTCAGGTCTTACCAAAAGAAAACCAATTCCTCTGATAGAGACACGACTGAGGAGTGGTTCAATTTTTATTCAGATTTTATTACATGAGTGAGTATCCATGTACACCGACAATATCATATACTCATTTGGGGTGCCGTACAAAAATCGTGTCATGTTATAATTCTTAGAAATTGTTTGTGTCACCATATTGTACATGTACCTATTGATGGAACCGGAAACTTTCTTTTGGGGCCAAGTTGAATATTTACAAAAAAAAAAAAAAAGGAAAAAAAAAAATCTAAAGAATAACCTACACACATACCAAATATGTTTTTTTTTTTTTTTTTTTTTTTAAAGCACATACCGAATATGTTTGTAACATGATTTGGGAAATGCTATTTTCTTAACTATAACAAAGCATATATATAATATTAATAAAAACTAAAAAAATAGCAGTGAAATCAACGTGTACACTTTCTTCTAAAAGGAAAAAAAAAAAAAAAATAATGACCAAATCTCTAATTTGTTATATGAAAAATTAAAAAAATAAGAATGTTTTTATTAAAAATATTTACTTATATATTTCTAAGATATGTTATTATGGAATTAGAGTAATTAGAGAAAAGAAACAGTGTATTAATAATATATAAAATTTTATATTTTTATGAAATATATATATATATATGTGTGTGTGTGTGTGTGTGTGTGTGTGTGTAGCTCTCTCTTGGAGACTTAAACTTCGGCCCTTACCCTCCATACCCTAGAAGTACTTATACTTATGGAGTGACCATCACACTAAAGGTATGCGGTGATATTTTTATGAAATATATTAAATACACTATGAATTAATAAGTTATTTATGTTATGAGAGTAATTAGAAGAAACAAAAATGATGTATTAGTTATCTAAATAAATTACCACTACGCTCTCTTGGTGTGATGGTCACTTCATAAGTATAAATGCTTATGGGGTATGGGGGGCTAAGGTTATGGTTTAAATCTTCAAGGAGGGAGCTTCACACACATATACATTTTTTTTATAAGACACACATACACTTATATTAGACTAAAATAAAATTTCTATCTTGTATATATTAAAAAAAAAGTCATCAACATAAATGTGTTACATGTTTTCAATAAAAAATTTGATGCGGCATTATTTAAACTTAATTTTTTTTAGCAAAAAATATAAGAGGATTGGGGGATTTTTGAAAAGTTAAGGGGGTGATAGCCCTTCTTTTGCCTTTGAGTGTATTTATGTTTGTGCTTCCTAGGTATATACAACTTACAAATTTGTTTAAAAAGTCTTAGTGAAAAAAAATAATAGCATGGTTTTTGAGAAAGTAATAAACTAAGTTACTAACTTCATTTGAAAATTATTGATTTAGTTTCTTTTTGAATTTTGAATTTTATATACTTTTTATTTTTAAAGATTGGTTTGGTTAGGCATTTTGAGAGATTAAAAAGAACATTTTTAAAAATCAAGACTTCGTTTTGCAACTATAACTCCTCATAGTTTTTTACAAACATTCATTTTAACTCAAAACGTAGTTTTCCAACCGTTTAACGCACCCTAAGAGTCTGTTTGGAAATATCTTATTTGTTGAAATTAAAAACTTTTTTACTAAAAGTACTATAAATAAAGTTAAAAGGTAGTTGAAATAGTATAGTGAGATCTATAAATAATACCAAAAAGTGCAATGTAACACATGAATAGTAACACAATAAGCTGAATAGTAGTAAAAGAACTAGCCTTTTAAGCTAATGCCAAACACAACCTAAGTATCTTAAGTAATGTTAAGGGTTATTTATATATCATCTTTCAAAGGATTGTATGAAACTCAATTAGAAATTGTTATACAAAATTGAAATTATTAAAAAACTTCCAACTTTTATACTAATAAAATGTAAGAAAACTATACATTTGTAAGTCTCTACTTTAAATTTTAAACTATCTAACTTTTTTTTTTTTTTTCAAAGCTATTCTTCTTAAAAGACGAATGCCTTTTTTTAAAAAAAATTAACCTGCCGCCTAAAACAGAAACGTAGCTATAGGCCCTTTGACGTGAAGAAGCAAAATCGAATTTATGTTATAAACGTATATGGATTATATATATATATATATATATTATGCAGTGATTCTAGTGAACTTTATATATATATACACATATATGGATTATATACATATATATATTATGCAGTGATTCTACTGAACTTTAATCATCTTAATTATGTAAAACGTATGCTACCTATGTCTTTTGTTTTGGTTAATTATAATATAGATATGATTTTAGGGTTATGATCGATAGGAAAAATAATTATATTTGTTCTAAATAATTAATTAAGTAGCAAATAATTTGTGTTTTGCAGAGAAGTTGTTGGTGAGTACTATAGAAATGCAAGAGGCCTAGCATTGAGGCTGCTTGAAGCAATATCAGAGAGCTTAGGACTTGATGAAGATTACAGAGATAAGGCTCTAGGGATGCATGGTCAGCACATGGCTATCAACTACTACTAGGGTGGCAAATGGGCGGGTTGGGTCATAAATGGGTTGAGTGTGTAATTACCCATTTATTTATTTATGATCTGTTTATATATAAATTAATTATCCATTACCCGCCCAACCCATTTAATTAGTAACCCGCCCATTTAACCCAATATAACCCAAATAAATAAATAACTTGTTACTAGATTTTCCCATTAAGTTAGCAACTACAAAATTTCTCATAAAGCAAACAGGACCCTTGAAAATCGGATTAAATTTTTTTAGCTTTATAACAACATCAACCACTTCATTTTCATTTATTTTTCCCAAATTTTCTCACAAACCAAACAGAACTTCTCCTCACCCAAACCAATACTTAGCTAATCAAACAATCTTTTCTGTTAAACTCGTTGCCCCAAGAAACCAAAATATTCTCCGGACTCTGTCCCTTACTCCCTTTACACAAAGAACAAATCTCTCTCACTAATTCGTTATAAGAAAAAAAATTCATTATTCGAGTTCAAATGACTCAGCGATTCGACTCGTCCATGGCTTTCCGTTTCAAATTTAGGAGTTCATCGGACTTTGACTCTGTCAATATTGAAGATCGACCTTCCATTTTGATTCGTGATCTGAAATCCAAGATCGTTCATCACAAGAACCTCGATATTTGCCAAGACTTCGATCTCGTTTTCTTTGATGCCTTCACCAGTCAAGGTTAACTCTCTCTCTCTCTCTCTCTCTCTCTCATAGCAATCTTTTCGAAATTTTGCAGAATTTGATTTCAAACAATCTTTTTTGCTAGTTAAACAATAATTTGGTTTTAGGCTCTTGACGTGGGAGGAGTCGCTGATGGAGGCCTGTGCGTCCTAGATGTGGAGAGTGTGGTCGTCGGAGGTAGAGCAGATGTAGTGGGATTTCTTTTTTGTTAAAGTGTTTGGTTACTGTGAAAATTTGAGGGAGAGTGAGACTGAGGACCAAATGTTTGGGCTTGGAAATCTAGAGGATATACTATTTATTTACTTTTAGATTTTAGAAGAGTTTAGTGGGTTTATTTAATTTTAAATTTTAGATGGGTTTAGTGGGTATTAGTGGATTTATCCATTTAGACCCATCTAATTAAATAACCAAATGAGTCTTTATCCATTTAACCCAAATACTCAAATGGGTTGGGTTAAAACTTATCCAAATAAGGTGGGTAATGGGCGGGTTCATGGATATAGATAAAAATTGCCACCTCTAACTGCTACCCACCTTGTCCACAGCTAGATTTAACCTATGGAGTAGCTGGGCATTTTGATCCTAATGTCATTACCATACTTCTCCAAGATGACGTGCTAGGTTTGCAAGTACTCAGAAACGGCAAGTGGGTTACTGTCAATCCCATTCCATCTACATTTATTGTCAATATTAGTGATCAAATACAAGTAAAAAATTTAAAATGGAATCTAGCTATTTATTATTCTATAGTTTTAACATAGTACTCGAGTCGAACGGGGTTTCTCTGACTGTAAAGGTTTGGGGTTTTTTCTCTTTACCTAGCCGCCTGTAGAATTTTGTCCGTAGCATAGTCTAGGTTTTTGTCTCCCTTCAGTCCCTTTTGAGGTTGATAGGACGGATCGTTCATGCCCTATTTGCGTGGAGTGTTTTTTGCTGGCTTGGTGTGTTCGGTTCCATGGCAGGTTTGGATGACATGTGGGCTTGTTTTTCTCTGTTAGAGGAGGAAGAGTGTGGGGCAGAAGTAACACGACAAGAGGATGTAATTATACATAGATTGGCAGGTAAATTCCTCACCAAATGGGTCTTGAACGTCGATGCAGTGGCTCATACGTTCAAACCCTTGTGGAAACCTATTGGTGAACTTAAGATTCGGGATGTGAGGGATAATATTCTCCTTTTTGAATTTGAAGACAGCCTTAATCTTGAGTGAGTCCTTGAGCTTATGATAAAAACCTAGTGGTTTTCCAATGAGTAGTAGATGCCGAGTCGGCCCTTCTGCTAGATTACTCTTGCACAACTTTTTGGATGTAAATCCTTAATGTACTAGTACACCTTGCTACACAAGAAACAGGTGAATCAATTGGAAAAACACTAGGGCAGGTGGTGTAGGTGGCTGATCCTGAGGACGATAGCACGGGGGGTGAGTTTTTGAGGGTGAGAATCATCTTAGACATCACTCAGCCTCTACCAAGGTGCTGTAAGGTTGAAAGGAAACTAGTGGGTTGGGTGGGTCTAAGGTATGAAAGACTTCCAAATTTTTGTTATTGGTGTAGGAGTGTTGGACGTGGGAATAGAGATTGTGAAGTGTGGCTTTGTGGCAAGGGTCATTTGAGGATGGAAGACCAATAGTATGGAGATTGGTTAAGGGCAGATATAGCAAGAGTGACACATAAATCGGTGGCAGTGATTGCTGGGGCTTCTCGGTCTTAAGCTCCCTGGATAAAGCAGAAGAAATTTCAAGCCCATAATCAGAGTGAGCAGAGTGGGGATTCCTCTCAATCAAATACCATGGACAACGTGGGTTTTGGTAGCAAACGGGTTGTAGGAGTGAAGCATGCCTCGGTTTCAAACCATATGGTCTCTTCAATTGTGGTGGTTAGTCGAGGTAGCTCAGCTGAGAGTGAACATGTCGCGTTGAATGCAGATGGGGGGTTTCCAGAGGTGCAGGTGGCAAGGTTGGAGAAGTGTGTGGTTGGCTTGACTATCACAGAACCAATGGGTTGCCATATGCCAACAGAGGTGCAGGCAAGTAAAGTGCTACCTTCGGAATCACAAAGCCCTACGTGTGACAGCTCAAACAGAGTAATGCCCTTTGCGAAGATAGCAAGGGGGAGGAAGAGATTAGCCAGTGAGAAAGGATCTTCAACCAGTGAGTACAATATGGGAAGTTGATCTAGTGGTGAGACGGGGGAAAACATGCATGGGAAGCGTCGCATGAGTATAGACCACGAGGAGCAGATGTATAATAAGAAGCATTGTAAGGATATTGGTGGCTTGGAGGACCTCCAGTTTTCTAAGGTGGTTGTTAGGGCCTAGCACCACTGGTCACAATGAGTTGCCTTAGCTAGAATTGTCATGGGCTGGGGAACCCACAGACAGAGGATGAAGTTGTTGCCTTGGTGACAGCTAAAGATCCCATGTTGGTTTTCTTAATGGAAACCAAAGTTGACTAACCTACTTTGGAGAGAGTTGGTAGAAAGATTCATTATACTAATTTGTTCTTTGTTCCTTGTGTCAATACAAGTGGTGGCCTTGCATTGTACTGGAGGTTTAAGATTGAGGTGGATGTGCAGACTTTTTCCAATCACCATATTGATGCTATTATTAACCAAGGAGTGAATGACACCTGGCGTTTCATGAGTTTCTATGGAGATCCTAATATAGCTAGCCGGGAAAACTCCTCGGCTATGAGCTTTGAGTCACCATTCTTTGTTGCCATGGGTGTGTATGGGAGATTTCAATGAAATTTTGTTTGCTGATGAGAAAATGGGGTGGTTGGACAGACCGAAGAGCCAAATGTAGGGTTTCAGGGATGGTTTGGATTATTGCAAACTAAAAGATCTTGGGTTTAATAGGTTTCCTTTCACGTGGTGTAACCGTAGATCGGGTGACCAAAATACTTGGATTCAACTGGATAGCGGTGTGGCTACTATAGATTGGATTTTACAGTTTCCTACTTCTCGAATACATCACCTTGAAGCCTTCCATTTGGACCATAAACCTCTCCTACTTTGCTTAGGTTTGGAATTTAAAAGATTTTATAGGAAGGGAGAGCCTTTTTGGTTTGAATCTATTTGGTTAAAGGACACTTCTTGGGAAGTGGTGATAAAAAATTATTGGGGAGAGTAGCTTGTGTTAGATTCGATTTAGAGCTTTAATAGAAGATTATGGCATGTCAAGGTAATTTGAAGGAGTAGAATAAAAAATGTTTTGGTCATGTTCGAAATACATTGGATAAAAAACTTAAAGAGCCAAAAGTTGCAGAGGAAGATGGCAGCTATAGAACAAACCCGAACATAAATTTTTCATTAAGAGAAGAGATTCAAAAGCTCAAAGGTAGGGAAGAAAGCATGTGGAAGCAGCGATCTCGTAATGCATGACTTAAGGAGGGTGATAGCAATTCATGTTATTTTCATTGTTGAACAACTCAACGGAATCGTCGAAATTTCATTGTGGGATTGGAAGATGGTAAGGGTGTTTGGGTAGAGGATGAAGCTTGGATGGGTGGCATTATAGAAGAGTATTTTCAGTCCATCTATACAAAATCAAATCCTTCAGGCATAAATGATATTCTCAATGAAATCTAACTTGCCATGTCCAAGGAGGCAGCTATGCTATTGGGCTGAGACTTCAATGTTGAGGAGGTTTGGATTGCTCTCAGTCAAACGGCACCCCTTATTACTCTAGGGCCTGATGGTATGTCCCCTATTTTCTATAAGTCCTTTTGGCACATTGTAGGTTAGGATGTGACGTTAGTCGTGCTTAATGCTCTGAATATTGGTGTAGTGTCTGAATTGCTCAACTTTACCTTTATTTCTCTTATCCCGAAAATAAAATACCCCAACAAAGTTTTTGATTATCGGCCCATTAGTTTTTGTAATGTTATTTATAAATTGATCTCTAAGGTGTTGGTGAATAGGCTAAATTTTTTTTGGCAAGTGCCATTCTTGAATCTCAAAGTGCATTCTTATCTGGCCATCTTATTTCATACAATGTTCTAGTGGCTTATGAAACTCTCCATTATCTTAAGTGAAAAACGAAGGGTAAGGTGGGTCATATGTTGCTCAAGCTTGACATGAGCAAAGCCTACGACCAGGTGAAGAGGGAATTTTTGGAGAAAATTATGCGGCATCTTGGGCTTGGGGAGAGGATGGTTAGTCATATAATGTCATGCATAAGATTTGTTTCATATTATGTTATTTTGAATGGGCAACCTGTTTGGTTATATCAAGCCTAGCCGTGGTCTCCATCAAGGTGATCCACTGTCACCTTACCTTTTTCTAATGTGTGCAATGGGATGATTAATTGTTGGATATTAATGGGCTGATTCATTTCCAATTTTGATACCTCCACTCTTCACCTTCCCCTTGCGCATGTATCTAGCCCAATATCTGAGACAATTCAATTTAGCCCATTAATCACCACAATTAAAAAGAATAAAATAGCTTCTTTCCTTTTTAATGTGGGATTAAACATTTTTCACTAATTTCTCATCTTTCATATTCACTCCCATAACTCTACATTTATGTTATAACATTTATTCATTTTAATTATTTAATATTAAAATGCTCCAACAATCCCTCACTCATTTTAATATTAAATTTTTTAGTTAAAGAGAGATTACCAGGCAAAGACGGGTCACTATGCATCATGAAGGTGTGCTCTGCATTGAACCTTTACTTAGTAAAACAACGATCTTAACTCCAGAGTCGTAGTGGTCTTCGACTTGAACTATGGCTGCTTTAGGGAAATTAAGCGTCACTGCTTACACATAATAACCCAGGTGTTGACATGAGCTTTTATAGCTAGCACTTTACAGCCGTGTGTTGATCTCGGTTTCATGAGTGTATTTGAGATTAAGTCCAAATCTCATGGGGAGTGGCCCCACCCCCACACTCACATAGGTGAAATTTTGTCAAGGGTGCTCCTGTAATTCTGACACCTCACTCATATGATCTACAAATTTCATTAAGAGTTTTTTACTTAACCTTTCCACATTACAGGATAAATGTACTTACATCATAGGGATGAACAATTAAAAAATCATTTACAAAATAAATAATTAAAAATAAATAAATTATGCATTTCTTACGACCATTGTATGATCCGTTTTTCCCATTGAACCTAATTCTCAGGATCTCTGGTCCTTGGGTTGGGTATCCTCATACATGGCTCATGATTCTATGGACTTTAGTCCCACCCCCCTCGATGTATTCCAGACTCTATCTTTTGCCAAGGCCTTGGTAAATGAATCTGCAAGATTATCATTAGATTTAATATAATCCACAGTTATGATGCCACTACTCAAATAAGATTGCACGGTACTGTGCTTTTTTCTTATAGGTCTGGATTTACTGTTGTAGTAACAGTTTTTAACTCTACCAATTATGGCAGTGCTATCACAATAAATTAATATAGGTGGAATAGGCTTTTCACATAGTGGAATTTTATATAACAAACCTCTAAGCCAATTTGCCTCTTCACTAGCTGAAGTTATTGCTATTAATTCAGCTTCCATTGTTGAATTAGCAATTATTGTTTGCTTTTTAGATTTCCAACAAATAGCACCACTACCTAAGGTAAAAATATAACCAGTGGTAGAGAGAGAATCACCTGACAAAGTATTCCAATTGGCATCACTAAAACTTTCAATCAAAGCAGGGTATTTTTTATAAAATAAGCCATAGTTTTTGGTACCAATTAAATATCTCATGACTCGCTCAATAGCTAGCCAATGATCTTTACTAGACTTGCTAGTAAATCTGCTAAGTACTTCTACTGCATATGCAATGTCAGGTTTAGTACAATCAGTAGCATAACGCAAACTACCAATAATACTAGCATAATCCTTTTGATTCAAAAAATCTTATCATCATTATTCATAGGAAATAAATGAACACTAGAATCAAAAGGAGTAGCTACACTTTTGTGATCATGAAAATTATATTTTCTCAATATTTTCTCAACATAATGTGATTGATCAAGATATATTCCATCACATGCTTTTGTAATTTTCATGCTCAAAATAAAATTAGCCTCACCAAGATCTTTCATATCAAAATGGCGTTTAAGCATATTTTTTGTCTTATTTATAACATGCATATTTGAGCCGAAAATCAACATATCATCCACATAGAGGCTAATAATAACATGTAATTTATTCCATGATTTATAATAAATACATTTATCACATTCATTTGATTTATAACCATTCTCAATCATGCAAGAATCAAACTTTTCATGCCACTGCTTAGGTGCTTGTTTTAAGCCATATAGGGATTTAGTTAGCTTACATACCTTGCTTTCTTGTCCAGGCTCTACAAAGCCTTTGGGTTGATCCATATAAATCTCTTCCTCTAGATCCTTATTTAGAAAAGTAGTTTTTACATCTATTTGATGAATTTTCAAATAAAAAATTGCAGCAATAGCAATTAACAATCTAATAGATATAATTCTTATTACTGGAGAAAAAGTATCAAAAAAATAAAGATTAGCTTTTTGTTTAAAGCCTTTTGCAACAAGTCTAGCTTTAAACTTATCTATTATTCCATCCGGTTTCAACTTTTTCCTAAGGACCCATTTACAACCTATGGTCTTACAACTCGGTGGAAGATCTACTAATTTCCAAGTTCTATTAGAAATTAGAGATTCCATCTCATCATTTACAGCCTCTTTCCAAAATATAGCATCGGGTGATATTAAAGCCTCTTTTAAATTTTGGGAATTTTCCTCAATGTTAAAAACATAATAATCAGGACCAAAATCTTTATCAACTCTAGCTCTTTTACTCCTTCTAGGTTCCATTTCAAAATTTTCTTGATTTTGTAAATGTGAAGTAGAAGAACTAGGTTGTGACAAAATATTTTCTTTACCCCCACTATTTTTCAATTTAAAAGGAAATTTTTCTTCATGAAAAATTGCATCACCAGATTCAAAAATTATTTTGTTTTCAAGATCAAAAAATTTATAGGTTGCATTATTAATTGCATAACCAAGAAAAGTACAGGTAGTAGCTCTTATACCCAATTTAGGCATTTTAGGGTTAGTGAGCCTTGCATAAGCAAGACAACCCCATACTCTCAAATATACCAAATTTGGCTTATGTTCTTTCCACATCTCAAAAGGTGTGGTGTGTGACTTTTTATGTGTCATCCTATTCAAAACATGACATGCAGTTAAAATAGCTTCACCCCAAAAATGTAAAAGTGCACCAGATTCAATTAACATGGCATTTGTTAACTCAATTAAAGTTCTATTTTTTCTTTCAGCCACACCATTAGAAGCAGGTGAATATGGTGCAGTAGTTTCATGGATAATTTTCAAAGACTAAACAAATGAGTTGAATGCACTTGATTCATACTCACAGCCTCTATCACTTCTTATTCTTTTTATTTTTCTATCGAATTGATTTTTAACTTCTTTTAAAAAATCTTGAAATTTTTCAAAAGCATCACTTTTATTTTTCAACAAATAAATAGTTGTATATTTTGAGAAATCATCAATAAAAGTGATAATATATCTATTTTCTCCACGAGTTAAAATTCCCTCAAATTCACATAAATCAGAGTGAATTAACTCAAGCAATTCGGTATTTCTTACAACATTTTTATGAGGCTTTTTTGTAATCTTAGCTTGACTACAAGTTTTACATTTTTCAAAATCTTTTAACAGTCTTGGAATTAATCCTAAACTACTCATGATTCCCATATATCTACTATTTATATGACACAAACGAGCATGCCAAAAATTAATAGAAGAAAGCATATAAACTGAACTGGTAGATGCTTTATTATTCTCAACATTCAATTTAAACATTCCATCACAAACATAACTTTTTCCCACAAATAATCCTTTTTTAGTGATTACATAATTATCAGATTCCATAGTTTGCTTGAAGCCAGCCTTGTTAGGCAAAAAACTTGACATCAAATTCTTCCTCATAGACGAAGTGTAAAGAACATCTTTCAATGTTAGCACGCGTCCAGAAGTGAATTTCAATTCAACCTCACCACTCCTAAGAACCTTGGTTTTGCTAGAGTCACCAAGCATAATAGTTTTTTCTTCTTCAAAAGGAGTGTACAATTTGAACTAACTTTTGTCATAGCAAACGTGTCTATTAGCACTAGAATCTGCCTACCACCCTTCAACATATTGCACCATATTGATGTCTGTAATCATAGCCACTAAAGGCTCTTCGGTTATGTTAGCCTGCGGGATAGATTCACGTTTCCGATATTTGCAAAATTGAGCAATGTGCCCACTCTTGCCACAAACAAAACAAGATCTATAAAATTGATCTTGTGAATGGGGTCCTTGGTTCTTTTTGTTATTTTTATTTGGGTTTCCCATTCCTCAAGGTCTATTATTATTTTTAAAGGCTTTCTTTTTAAGCTTCAATTGACCATTTCTAGGAAAATAATTTTTGGGCATATTATAATTGGCTGAAATAAGGTTTACCTTTGTGGTGGAATTACCATTGCTCTCTTGTGTCATGAGTGCATCTTGTCCTCTAGCCTCCTCCTCTACACGGATGCGTGTGATCAAAGTCTCCAAGGATGTCTCCTTTTGTTTGTGTCGCAAAATCTTTTGGAACTTCCTCCAAGATTGTGGTAGTTTATCAATTATGCTAGCTACCACCAAATTGTCTCCAATCTTTATGCCTTCGGATCTCAATTCTGCCACAATCATTTGGAAGTCTTGTGCTTGATCCATCACCGATTTTCCATCCACCATTTGGTAATGGAAAAATCTGCTAGTAGCATACTTCTTTGCACTTGCCTCATTGGTATCATACTTGCTTTGTAATGCTTTCCAAATTTTTTTAACAGAATTGTAAGTTGTATCATAATAATGATAGAAATGATTGGCAAGATAGTTCAATAGATAAGAGCAACAATTATATTCATCTTTTGTATACTTATCTATTTTTTCTTGATAGAGAATATATTCTTCCTCACTCATCTCATCGGTAGGAACTTTTAATGGATTCTTGTCAGTGAGAATGTAGGAGACTTTGAGAAGACTCAAGTAGAAGAGGGCCTTTCCTTTCCACCTCTTGAAGTGGACTCCTTTAAAGCGAAAGGGCTTGTTAAGATCTCCAACAGGCTCATTTGGTTTCTCTTGTGTAGGCTCTATGTGCGGAATCTCCTTAAAATTGTTGGTGCAAATACAATGATAATAGAAATAACATAATGAGAAACTGAATAATACTTCTTAATATTATTAATGTAAAGAAAATAATTACACAATACTGTTTGGACTGAGGCGCGACACTCGCTCTTTTTAAGGAGATTCAAGCTCTTGGTTGGTTAAATTTTGTAACTGGTATAGACCGTTTTTGACTTGTCTCCCCCAGGATACAACAGCCTAACAAGTGTCGTATGACTAGAACAACCTTTGCACAAAGTGTTTAAACCCAAAACTCAACTAGAAAGAACACCCTTCCTTGCCAAGAATCTCTCGAAATTTTTGTGTGTGTACATTGTCCATAATAAAAATGGAGTATTAATTCGGACCATTTACTCACCAATGGATATGGTAATTACTCTGAATGAGTTGTCAAGTAGAAGGATCCAAAAGGCTGATTTATTTCCAGTTTTGATACCTCCACTCTTCACCTTCCCCTTGTGCACGTATCTAGCCCAATATCTGAGACAGTTCATTTTAGCCCATTAATCACCACAATTAAAAAGAATAAAACAGTCTTTCTCCTTTTCAATGTGGGATTAAAAATTTTTTACTAACTCCTCATCTTCCATATTCACTCCCACATCTTTACATTTATGTTATAACATTTATTCATTTTAATTATTTAATATTAAAATGCTCCAACACAAAGTTTATTACATAAGGCTGAATTGGAAGGGCAGATTCATGGGGTGGCTATATGTAGAAACAGTCCCAAAGTTTCACATTTATTTTTTGCAGATGATAGTGTTTTATTTTGCTGTGCAAAAGAAGAAGAATGCCAGAAAATTCTTGACATTTTAGATATATATAAGAGAGGCTTGGGGCAGAAGGTAAATCGTGACAATACTAATGTTTTCTTTAGCTCCAACACCTTCCATGATGTGCAGGTGCAGACCCAACAGATTTTGGGTGTTCCTTCCATTTGTCAATTTGAAAAATATTTGGGTTTGTTGGCATTAGTGGGTAGAGCGAAGAAACAAAGCTTCATCTATATCAAAGAAAGGGTATGGAAAAAGCTCCAAGGGTAGAAAGAGAAGTTTTTGTCTCAGGCTTGTAGGGAAGTTTAATTAAATCCGTAATCCAGGTGATTCCAACATACTCTATGAGTTGCTTCAAACTTCTTAAAGGGTTAATTCAGGAATTGGAAGTTTTGATCTGTAAATTTTGGTGGGGCTGTAATGGTGAAAGTAGAAAGACTCATTGGGTGAAATGGGAGCGATTATGTGAGGCCAAGGAGGTAGGGGGGATGCGTTTTGAAGAAATTGAGAAGTTCAATGAGGCTTTGTTGGCCAAACAAGTATGGTGTATGTTTAATAACCTCGGTTCTCTATGCCATTGTGCCTTCAAGGTTTGGTTTTTCCCAGAGTGTTCTATTTTAGAGGCCAAAGATTCACCTACAGGTCCTATGCGTGGAAAAGTATCATTGGTGCAAGGGATGTGATTCGTAAAGGGATGGTATGGTGCATAGGATGCAGGGCCGGCTCAATGGTATAAGCCATTGATGCGGCCGCCTAAGGCCCCCAAGTGAAAAAAAAGGCCCCTAAATTTTAACCAATAGTATTAATTAAGCCAAAATATTAACCATTAAATAAAATAATATTTTCTTATCAAATGAAAAACAAATAAAGAAGAGAAAGAAATGCTATGTCCACAACATTTTTCACAATATTTTTACAAAAAATCTTAATAACAAATTGTTAAAGGTTGTTATTGACAGCAAAAAAAATAATTTTAGTGGTAGTTTCAACTAGAAAACAAGAAGCAACTTAACACCTAAGATTTGTCATAAAAAGTATTCTGAATGTTGCATTTCTAAAAGAAAAAAGAACAGGAAAAAAGCAATTTATAAAAAAATTCACAACATTTCTCACAATAGTCAAGTTAGCAAACTTTTACTAGTTTTTAACTAGATTCATCACTGACATCATGCTTTTAATGACTACTATCAATCTGTCACATCAATAAATGTAAAAATTTTTGTCAATTTTTTTTTTTTTTTGTGTTTATTAACTATTTAAAAAAAAAAAAATTCTATGTGGTTCATGTTGATTAATAGTAATTTTATATATGAAATAAGATAATCAATTTTCGCCTTAGGCCCTCAAATGCATCAAGCCGCCCTTGATAGGATGGTCACACAAACAGAACGGTCATCTCTTCCCTACCCTAGGTACCTGAGGATTCGAAAGTCAGTATCCTGATTGATCAGGACAGAGCAGAGTGGAAATCGGAGTTGGTGCAACAGCTCTTTTCACTCCATGAAGCTGAAATTATTTTGGGTATCTCTCTGAGCATTCGGCGCCCTGTGGATTGTATTATATGGGCTCATACATCGTCTGGTATGTTTACAATTAGCAGTGTGTATAAATTACTTGTTTCTTGTGAATTTGTCTCTAATGCAGGTACCTCATATTCGAAAATTCAAAAAAAATTCTAGAAGAGTATATGGCAGCTTCAAGTTCCTCATAAAATAAAACATTTTGCTTGGCTTGCCAGCAACAATGCTTTGCCAACTATGGTGAATCTTCACAGGTGTCAAATTGTTCAAAATGTTAGCTGCAATCTGTGTAAGGATCAACCAGAAGATGTCATACATGCTGTCTGGTTTTGTAAGGAGATTAGTGGTGTTTGGGACTTTCTTGAATGGTTTCGCCAAATTGGTTCCGTCTCCTCCTGTTTGCTTTAGTGATTTGCTTGCCAGGTTTCTGCATTATCGTGAAGAATTTCGAGCCGAGATCTTCTTCATTGCAGCTTGGATGATATGGAATAGGTACAATGCTCTTCATTTTGGCCAAACTATCCTTCCAGTGCCCAGCATTTGTAGTAAAGCTGGCAGCTATTTGCAGGAATTTCTTCAAGCCCAGAACGAGGAACCAGCCCCACCCCGAATTCCTATTGTGCAACGATGGTGCCCTCCTAACTCCCATTTTTACAATGTGAATTTTGATGCTGCGGTGTTTCGTGATTTAAACAGGGCGAGCATTGGTGTTATTGTTCGTAACTGTGGTGGTGCAGCTTTGGGAGCTTTGTCTTCATCCATTCCCCTGGCCCAATCAGTGGCTGATGTAGAAGCCTTAGCGTGTTTAAAGGCTGTTAAGTTTGCTTTTAAGGTTGGTCTTACTCGTGTGGTTTTTGAGGGAAACTCTGCCGTCATCATTGGTGCTCTTATTCAAGACAATGGTGAGGTGGCCAGCTATGGTAACATCTTAGAGGATATTAGGCAGCACGTAGGTGCTTTTCAGTTTGTTGTTTTCTCTCATACAAGACGTGTTTGTAATTCTGTTGCTGATGCTCTCGCAAAGAAAGCTAAGTCAGTGGTTGGGGATCAGTGTTGGTTAGGTGACATGCCAGCTGATATTGCCCTGCTTGTGTATCGTGACATTCATTAAGTTTTTTTTCTTTGAATAAAGCCCTAGGCTTATGGTCTGGTGTCTCAAAAAAAAAAAAAAAAAAAAAAAAAAAGATAGTACTCAAGTCCATGATTTATATATGAAAAGGTTTTAAGAAACTTTAAATGAAAAATTTTAATTGAAAAAATAAAAAAGTGACCATTTTTTTTTTTTCACAACTTTTTTCAATTTTTTTATAAGTTTTTTTTTTTTTAAATTTTTTTTATGAAGGATTAATTTATATCTTAATACATTAACTGAACCCTTATATGAATACTGAATACATTCAAATACAATTGAATAAAGGGCATTTCAGCAAAAATTGAATAAAGGACATTTTATGTTTGGTTAATTATCAATAATTAATGTTAGTAGTTAGAACCGTTCATTTTTATCCACATTTTATCACCAATTATTGACTGTATGCTATTACCAAGGATTGACTGTCTATCATATCAAAAGACCTATTATTTTTCATCTGCTATTCGCTTTCTGCCACGAAAATTTTTTGTTAAAGTGTACGGTATATTTGTTAATTAATTTTCTTCCGTATCAAAATGATGTAGGTCAAGGCTTTACCTAGGACATGAGATCCGCAATTTCCAAAATCAGATCTAAAATGCCCTATATTCATGTTTGTATGGGTAGATGCGTGCGAGTGAGTGTGCGTGTATGAGATCACTTCATTATATGACTCTTCTGTTCTGAGTGATCTTCGCATTCTTATGTAACGTGTGTCAACTTATATACTCAAAACCAACAAAAAAAAAAAATCGACAAAAACTGATGCGTATGTCACTCATGTTTATTATAGCTTTTTCATGCATGTGTTGCGCCATTTTCAAAGCTCAAGATTTGACCTTCGTTAATTGATTCGAATGGCAGTCAATTGCAATTTACAAATTTACAATGGTCGAACTCCTTTTACTTTTCTGGGTATCCCTTTTAATGTTTTTTTTTTTCTTTTTTTTTTTTGCTGAATAGTACCCCTTTTAATGTTATGACTCAGTCCAGTATTACCAATTACATTTATCGGCATCTAAATACAATATATATACATAAATTGATTAGCATGAAGCCATGTGCATATATAATGTAGGTACTTAGCAATGATCGTTACAAGAGTGTGCTACATCGAGCAGTGGTAAATTGTGAAAAGGAGAGGATCTCTATTCCAACATTCTATTGCCCATCGCCTGATGCCGTGATAGGACCAGCGCCACAGCTGACTGATACTGATTCTTCTACACACTATAGGAACTTTGTTTATAGTGAATACTACGAAAAGTTTTGGAACCGAGGCCTCACAACTGAAACCTGTTCCGACCTGTTCAAAACTTCCCATCCTTAATCAAGATGAGAAAGTCTCTAGACACGACACAAGTCATCCTGCGATAAATGGTGTGTTCATAGAAGAACTAAATCATGGTGATATAATGATCTTGTTATGAGATTTGATGTATGACAGAATCTACAGTTTAATATTTATAATTCATTATCAATTTTAGTATTTTATGTTATTTTAGTTTTAGGTATTTATTTTCCTGTTTTAAGGTATTTTTAATGTTGTTTAGTCAAATTAGGATTTTTTTTTTGAGTGTTTTTCTAGCCGCCACAGGTTTTCTAACTATCCTAGGTTTTCTTTTTACTATTTAAATGCATTGTAGCCTTTAAAGGCAGTTCAATTTTCCAGATTAGTAAAATGTAGACTTTGTCTATTGTTTTCTCTAATGGATTCTAGACTTATCAACTTGTGGGTTCAAGGAACTCCTCGTGGGTTCAAGGAACTCCTCGTGGATTCGAGGTTTACTAGCAGAACTAACAGTTTAGTTTTTGTTAGAGAGTATTGTATGTGCTTTCTTCAGGCTTCAGTGACATCAATTGGTATCAAACTTTGACTTACCCTAGTTTGAAGGCTAACCATCAAGACAGTAACTACCGCAACAACAACAATGAAGTTGAAGACGCAATTCTCACTAGGGCTGAGTTCCACCAATTTTTTAAAGAGAGACAACAAACCATGTGTGAAATTTGGCAAGGAATTGCTACTCTTCTTGCTAGGAAATCAGATCACAACAACAATGATCAATATATTCAAAGACACACTCCTAGCTACAAGAAAAATTTCATTCTTTGATGGAAATATGTGTAAGTTGGATTTTATTAATTGGATTCTTGATTTGGAAGAATATTTTAATTTTTGGAAGATTTGTGAAGAAGAAAAAGTATGGCTTGCATCTAATAATTGTATGATAAAGTAGAGGAATGGCGGGAAGACATTCAAATTGATAGAAAGCGTTGTGGTAAACATCTGATTTGCTCTTGGCAAAGAATGAGAAAGGTGTTAATTGATTTATGGTTTCCTTATGATTATTATGATACACTAGATTATACAAATGTTGATTATAGATCTATATATTTGTATGAAAAGCAATATTGCCAAAACATAAAAGGCCAACCAAAAAACCAAAATGATCACAATCAAGTCCATGTATCAAGGAAAGAAAAGTGTTTGAAGATTGACAAGATGCAACCAATTTCTAAAGAAAATTTTGAAGTGGTTGAAAAATATCAAGACTTGCAACAAGCTATTGAATTGAAGTTTAAACATAGCACATTTCAAAAGTTCAATGAAGAGGTCAAAGAAAAGAAGATTGAGTTGATTGTGGATAATGGCAGAAATCAAGACATGGTAATTATTGAAAATATTGTAAAAGATCCAATTGAGGTCAAATATGAGGATGAATCCATCACCCACAATCCCCAAGTTCCAGTTGATTTGTTGAAGTTGACTACACAATATATTGGTTTTCTTGGAGTAGAAAATTTTAATTTTATTATCAATCATTTGTTGATTGATGTTGCAATGAATTGAAGGAAGATGAGAAGAAATTTTATGCTATATTTTATGAACAATTCAAATTTCAAAACCAAATCAAGTTATTAAAGCATTCAAAGTATTTGTTTATTTGGAGTGAAAGATTTTAGATTTTGACTATCAACTCGAGGACGAGTTTTTTTTTTCAAGTGGGGGGGGGGGGGGGAGGGGGGTCTAATGTGGGATATAATCTACAATTTAATATCTGTAATTCATTAATTTTGGTATTATGTAATTTACGTTATTTTAGGTTTAGGGTATTTATTTTCTTATTTTTAGGTGCTTTTAATATTGTTTAGTCAAATTAGGGTTTTGTATGTTTTCCTAACCGTCCTAAGTTTACTAACCACCCTAGGTTTTATTTTTACTATTTAAACGCATTGTAGCCTCCAAAGATAGTTTAGTTTTTTAAATTAATAAATTACAAACTTTGTCTATTGTTTTCTTTGGTAGATTCCAGATCTATCACCTTATGGATTCAAGATTTTACTACCAGAAAACTAACAGCTTAGTTCCTGTTCCATCAAAGAGAGTATTGTGTGTGTTTTCTTCAAACTTTCACATCATCAAGATTCTATTTGAATGGAGCTTATGACGCATGGTATACATAAATTCAATGTACTTCCTCTATAGAGAATTTCAATAAAGCTTCTTAATGGGACAATAGAAGAATGTTCTTATTGTAGAAGCCTCACAATTGTAACCAATCTAGGGGCAAAATTGTAATTTCCAAAAACTCCATGAGTAAAAATGTTATTTGAAATATTCAATGAACATAAATTTCACTCTAAAATATAATTGAGTTCACAAAAATCAAAACAATATGTCAAACATGATGCTCAAACCTTGTGATCAAAAGATTGAGCCACATCAAGATTCAACAGTTAATATAAATGCTTACACAATATGACATAAACCATGTGATTATGAGTGATTAATTCTGATTGATCCTTAAGTAGGATAATTAGAATTAATTATATAAGGATGTAATTAATAATAATCATTAAATTCTACAAGATAATCTTAATTTTTTATTTTATTTTCCCTCCTTGAAGAAGGGTAAAAATTAAAGATTATAAATTGAAAATCGTTAGGATAATATTTTGATTATCAGGCGGCTTCCCAATAGCTTTAAAACTTGCAATTATATACTTAAACAAACCCATCAAAAATTAAAATTGGAGTCAAAACAGCCCATGACACAAGTATCGATTGACACCTCTTCCTAGAAACATGGGTGCTGAATGACACTTCTGTCCTGATTACCACCAAATTTGAGTTTGTACATAAGGATAATTTTTTTTTTTCAAAAACTAATCGATAAATGGAAATGAGGGAAGTTTGAACCCTCTAATCCATTCCCCTTTATATACATTAAAAAAAAAAAAAAACTCCTGAACAAATTAAAGGACTTTTTTTTTTTTTGGACTTTGAAACTTATTATAAAAAGTTGAGAGTAATGAGGGGAAAAAATTGGAAAATAACACCAAGTTGCAAACAATTTCGTTAGTTAGCAATGTTTCCAAATTATTTAGCAAATTAACATCTTGAGTCTAAAAGACTCTAGATTACTGTAGCAAAATGAGTCTTATAGACTTGAGTTTAGTGGAACTCGAGTCTCCAAGTCTTGAGTACATTAAATGAAATCAAGACAAAACAGAGAAAAAGAGGAAACAGACCTAGAGAGAAAACAAAGAAAAAGAAGAAGGAGAAGAAGAAGAAAGAAGAAGAAGAAGAAGAAGGAAGAAGAAAAAGCCACCTGCAAAAACCAAACCCAATTCATTAAATGAAATCAACAATCTAGAAACAAACCTAGAGAGAAAACGGGGAAAAAGAAAGAAGAAGAAGAAGGAAGAAGAAGGAAGAAGAAGAAGTCACCTGCAAAAACCAAACCCACCCACGGCAAAACCAAACCCACCCACCTATTGTCATCTTAACGGCGAATCAGTGATGGCTCTCCTGATTGGGAAGGTGGCCATTCTTCTTGGTGCAGGTATGTCTCTGCTTTCGTTTGTTCCGAGTTCTTATTCTTCTTTCTTTTCTCCTTATTCTTCTTCTTCTACCATGTGGATTTGTTCTTGGGATTTGATTTGGGTTTGGTTGGTCTAGAGAATGAAGAATGAAGGAAGAAAAGGAAGAATTAGGGTTTGATTTGGGTCTAGTTGATCTGGAAAATGAAGAATGAAGGAAGAAAAGGAAGAACAGTGGGTCAACAAGAAAGGAAATTGAGTGTGTAAATCTCGAGTTCCACTGCCAGCACATAGATCTCAAGTCTTTTAGGTTCGAGTTGCAATAGTGAACTCGAGTTTAAAAGACTCGAGATGTTAGTTTCCTAAATAGTTTAGAAACGTTGCTAACTAAAGAAATTGTTTGGGGATTGGTGTTCATTTGCAATTTTTTCCATAATGATGCACTGCAAAAATTTACTAAGAAAAGATATTAGGTTGCACATTTATGCAACATTATTCTTCTTAGATCTTTAAACACAAATCCAACTTGCACATTTAAACACTTCAATCATCTACATAAATCAAGCTACAACACACATCACAACATCCTGCACTCATCAACATGCACTACTCCCTCCACTAATCAAGTGAAAGATTTGTGGATTGAGAGATTCAACACATCAAAGAGGCATATCTATTTAAAAATCCACTGTCTAGCCGTTTGAAGGAGGTAGTGCATGAAGGTATAAAAAACTCCACGAATTTAATCAAGAAAATAAACTATTATATGAGATGAACATTCCTATGTTTCCGAACTGCTTAATGGTTATTCCCTTATAGCGATAGATCTTCATAAATAGGCTATAGTCTCTAGCATTTTTTAAAGGGCAAAATTTAACTACAAAAATTAGTTGCAGTTTAAGGCTACAACCTTACTCAATAAAATAAATTTTACTACATATTTTTAAAATCTAACCTTTGAATTGTATGTTTTTTACACTTTTAATACACATGTCAAATTTTGTGTTAATTGGATATGATTTATTATATGATCTATAAGTTTATATTTTATGCATAATTTTAAACTAAAAAAACTTGCAATTTAAACAATTTATTGATGACATAATTATTGATCTTTAATTTTCTAGAAATCTTGCAAGCATGGAGAATATAAGAAGAAGATGTAATCTTATGGCAGATTTGTCAAAATTCACCTCTAATAAAAAGATATTAAGGTAGTAGCCTAAGGTTATAACTAATTTTGTAGCTAAACTTTATCCTTTAAGAAAATATATTTTCAGATACTTTTTATGCATTAATCATAGCTTATCATCTCAACAATTTTTATAATGTTATTTTCATCTTCAAAAATTTAATGGTGTCAGTTTAGTCTTTATTATTCTTTATCATTCACAGAAATAATTGATGTGTTTGGAAATATGTTCATGTTGTCCATAATAATAATAATAATAATAATAATAATAATAAAATATTAAAGTTATTGCCATATGTTACTATAAGAAGTTTAAAAACTAGCATAAGAGTTAATATTTAACAGTGTAATAAATAATTTTTTAACTAATTTTTTTATTCAAAAGTTGGCATAAATTAATTTTTATGGACAAAATTGGGAAATGCACCGTTTGAGCAAAAAAACCAGCATTATGCCCTATTTTCTAAACTAAATAGGGAAATGCCCCTCTTTTGTAACTCGATTTTCTCAAAATCGAGTTATAAAAAAAAAATTCTGGAGCCCTATAGCGGCGTTTTTAAGGACCTATAGTAACATTTTCAGGACCTATAGTGACGTTTTATAACTCAACTTCCATAAAATCGAGTTATAGGCAATTTTTTTAATTCTTTTTACCTATAACTCGATTTTATAGAAATCGAGTTAAAAAACGCCATTATAGGTCCTAAAAACGTCACTATAGGCTTCTAAAAAACGCCGCTATAGGGTCTAAATTGATTTTGAGAAACTCGATTTTCAAAAGAGGGGTATTTTCCTATTTAGTTTGGAAAAGAGGGCATAATGCTGATTTTTTTGCTCAAACGGGGCATTTCCCAATTTTGTCCTAATTTTTATTGTAATTAAATGACGTGTAAGCATATCACTAATCATACCATTAGTTCGAACCATTTTTTTTTTTTTTTTTTTGGTTGAGAAAAACCATTAGTTTGAACTAGGAGTGTGAAAGTGAATAAAATAATATTAGGACCGAGCAAGTGTTGGGTCAAGTCGGTTTAGAGCCCATCCGCAACCTATCTCGAAAATTCAATTCTGTAACCTGCACTTGCCCGAAAATTCAGATTCCGTTATTGGATTGGGTCCTTGAGTCTCGATTCCATCTGTGTGTTTTTTTCCCGAGTATTTTTGGACTTTTTATTTCCTTTTGATTTTTGGGTTTTATTTATTTATATTTTTATTTATTTATACAAGATAGAAATTCTACTCTATCCTAATATAAGTATATATGTGTGAAACTCCCTCACGGAGAATTGAACTTGGCCCTTGCCCCGCCCCTCTCCTCTTCCCCCCCCCCCCCCCCCCCCCGCCGCCCCCAACACAAAAAAAAAAAAAAAAAAAAAAAGCCTACAAGAACTTATACTTGTGGACTAGCCATAGCATTAAGGGTTCGCAGTAGTGGGTTCTTTTCTTCGATATTGACATTCATGATCTCTTTCCAACTTAAGAGCTTGACCAAATCTTAAAATTTAAGACTCAATATATATATATATATATCACTTCTCAATTGTCAAGTTTCATTTAAACTCAAATTGAAGTTTCCAGAGAAAATCAGCATTAATGACCTAACTCATTTAGAAAACACAATCTGAATTTATTAACCCTCTTAATTTATTTTCTTCCAAAGAAAAGTTTACATTTAACTCATTTAGCCAAATTCATAATCTATCATGCATGTCCAAATTCAAAATAGGATTTAAATTTGGAATTAAGCTCAAATTGAGGAACAATAGTTATGGAAACTTCAATTTTTAGATTAGATTTAATTTTCAAAAAGAAACTTTAATTTTCAAACTTTCAATACATTAGATTTAATTTGCTACGGTCATAATTTAAATGGAAAGTAATTCAGACTTTTTTTGTTTATTTATTTGTAAAAAAAGTGATGACGTTTAGGGCTTATAACCTATAACTCAATTTCCATCACCCATAACTCTGTTTCCATCACTCATAATTCAAAATTGGTGGGTCCCACGGCTGAGTAGTGTGTTTGGATGTGTTTCCAGTTTTTGATTCCATCACTCAGTTTTCTAATTTTTGAGTGATGAGTTATGGAAATTGAAAACACATTTTAGGTGTTTTCAAGTTATGGAAACAGAGTTATGTGGCATTTTTGTAATTTTACTCAACTGGGTGGGACCCACCTTATGCCTTGTCTCATCAATCTGACTTCATGCACCCGTGCTCTCCCTCTCCCTCTCCCTCTCCCTCTCTCTCTCTCTCTCTCTCTCTCTCTCATCTTTTTTTCCTCTTCAAACACACATGAATCAAACCCAATTTCTTCAAAGAATCCATTGTTTATCAAAACCAAACCTATTCAAGAGCTAATTACAGTAATCTAAAGCAAAATCCAGCTCGGAAACACAAATTTGGTCCTAGTAACAGCTTAATTAAGCTCCAAAATTTGGAAAATTTGTCAATAAACAAAAAAGAAAAAAAACAAAAACAAAAAAGATTGTTAATCCTAGAGAGAGATCAGAGCCTTCTTAGATATAAGAAGTAGAAGAATGAAGATTCAAACGTCGAAGTCACTGACTTCGTTCTTAGATCAAACCAAACCAAAAATCCAAAAAAATAAAGAAAAAGAAAAAAAAGAAAAGCAAAAGGGCTCTCGGCATGACACGATAGTGGAATGAGGAATATTGCCGTCAGCCATGTCCAGCTTGACATGGCAAGGAAAATGATGTAGAGTACCTTGTTGTCAGCCATGTCCATGATCACAAATCTGTGTCGCCGCGACTCAACAGAGGAGATCTTGCGACACTAGGTGACGGTGGAGATTGGCGTTGCAGGTCCCGACCTTGATTTCCATTGTTGGGTTCGTGGAGGGGTAGAGAAAGATGAGAGTCAGGAGAAAAAGAAAAAAAAAGGAGAGAGAAAAGTCTTATGACATTGGGTCAGTGTGTGGGTCCAGTTTTTTTTAGTTCTTTGGTTGAAAACATAATTGAGTGATGGGTGCCAAACGTGTGGGATTTTGGAAATTGGGATATTTAAGTGATGAGTGATAAGTGATGAATGATGAATGACAAAAATTGAGTGAGGAGTAATGAGTGATGGTTTTTAAAAAACCAAACAACCCCTGAGTCATTATTTATTTTTAAGCTATGAACCTAAAGACACACAAGTAATTTCTTAAGCGGTGAGACAAATTGGATGCAATTCTTGATTTCCATTTTAACTTAGCTTTCTTTATGGGGTTGAGTTGTATAGATTATAGAGGACTTAGTTCTTGTTAGTTTTCATCCACCTATAAAGGCTTTCGGGTTTTTTTGGGTAAGTTGTTTGAAAAGTGCGTTTTTAAAAATGGCATTTTTAAAATGTACATTTAGAAAACACAATTTTGAAAGTCACAATAATACATTTGGTAAAACTTGTGTATAGTATTAGTTTAAAATTGTATTTTGGAGCAAGTTACCAAAAAGGACTTAAAGACTTAATTTTGATATTGATGTTATTCTATCATTTTTGAAGTAGCTCATAAAAATAATAATAATAATAACTAATCCCCACTAGCCTTTCTTTAAAAAACAAAAAAGGTAATATTATTAAAAGTAAAACTAAATAAAAATAACCCCCAATTACTTTCCCTTCCCCAATGCTAATACCAACCTCAAATAAAGAAAGTGAAAAAGAGATAGCAAAGATGAGAGAGAGAGAGAGAGAGAGAGAGAGAGAGAGAGAGAGATTTCATTCACACGGACATGCAAGTTGTTCCTATGAGTAGTGCCTTCTTATTTCCATTTATGATAGTGATACGGCTGAGCTTGTTCTTGTTGTGACAATATTCTCCATTGCTGCTGCAAATTCCACCTGAGGCCTTGAGTAATGCTGCTGCTGGAAAGTCAGGGAGGTGAGTTTATTGGTTGGCTGATGATTTTGTCATTTAACAAATGCGAGAGGGTGTTTTAGGTATTCAAACCTTATAAAGTATTACAATTTTTTTTTTTTTTGAGAAACAAAAAAAGTATTACAAATTTTAAGTAGCATTTTTCAAAAAGTTGGTTGATACTTTAGTTTCAAAACCTCATATCTGGTGTTTGAAAGACAACACGTTTCTAGTAAAATCGCAGTACTATACACACACATAGAGTGGGTTTGGAACTTTGCGTTGCTATCCGCGTTTATGTTGCTATCCGCGTTTGCGTTTCCTCGGGTGGGTCCCGTGCATTGTTCACGGAACCGACAAGTACCTCTTTCAGCAAATATAACTTCTAACTTGGGTCCCACGGCACTATTCACACATTTAAAAATTATTTTGTTACAGTATATTCAGTTTTTAGCAATAAGCGGTATCCAAACAGACCCATATTAGCGTTTTTGATAAAAACGCGTGATAAGAGTTTTAGAACAGCCCATCCAAACGGGCATGTTATTTACTAGGTTGACTCAGCCATTTTAAGTCCTTCAGTTCTAGACATCTATCCCAAGTTTCTATGTTTAACAATTTCAACAACAAAAAAAAAAAAAATCCAATAAACTATACAAAGAAATGCAAAGATAGGTGTGTAAGGAAATCAAATTGGTAGTTGCATATTTCCTAATTCAAGTTTAATGCACTAAATTTTCCTTAAAAAAAAGTTTATTGCACTAAAATCTGATATGTTAATGCAATTGGGTCATTAATGCCAATAAATTTCCTTTTAAAGTTTAATTCAAATTTGAATTAGATTAAAATTTTAAAAGTATAAAAGATGTTTGGGTCTTAAATGAGGAGATTTGGTCAAGGTTTCAAATTGAGAAAGGAAGTAAGAGGGAAAATGCGAATTTCTTTTATATTTATAATTGGAAATAAAAATTTTCAAAATATGATTTTTTTTTTTTAGAGAGTTCCAACCTATGACGTCCGCTCTTGATGATAATTCTTTATCATCAGATCAAGACACCAATAAGTTTTTGGTGTAGTCGGAGATTGAACCCTAGATCTCTTATACAACAGGAAAGAAGCCAAAGGTGAAAAACTCAAGAGAGGATTTTTTTTTTTTAAATAATTTTTTAGGAACAGACAGATTGGGTTAAACTTGAGACCAACTTGAAAATTCCTGAGCGCTAGACCCAAACTTGAACCGAATGTTTATTGACTCGCCTAAAGCCCTTCGGGTCAGGTTGTTCTTTGCTCACCCTATATATAAATATAAATATAAATATATATATATATATATATATATATATATATATATGTATGTATGTATGTATGTATGTATATACACACACACACACACACTAGTGTGTAGTCCCGTGCATGTGCACGAATACACAATTAAAAATATTTACAATTATATGGTTTAAATTATACATATTTACACTCTTTGGTGTTTGCACCCAATAATTCACTTGCCACAAAAATAAAAAACTTAGATGGACACGTGGCAAAAAATTGGACTCTAATTTAGAATCTAATTGGATTTAGACTTTTCGATTTTTACACTCATAATTCACTTGGCACAAAATTAAAAATTAAATGGTACACATGGCGTAAAATTGAGAATTTAATTAATTTTGCACCACGTGACCCACTTAATTTTAAATTTTTTACCAAGTAAATTATTGAGTGTAAAAAATAAAAATCGATGAGTCCAAATCTAATTAAATTCTAAATTGGATTTCAATTGAAGTCTAATTTTTTGCCACGTGTCCATCTAAGTTTTTAATTTGTGACAAGTGAATTATTGGGTGCAAAAACCGAAGAGTCTAAAACTAATTAAACTCTAAATCATATATATATAATGAGAAAACATTACATATTTTAGAAATGTATGGTTTAAAAAAAGTGTAAACTAATACCATATATAATTTAAACATCTTCTAAAATAAATGCATAATTTGAACCATGTAATTGTGATTGTCTTTAATTGCACCCATGCATATGCACTAGATACACACTAGTTTATTAATGATAAAAGTATTAAAAGTGATTTTTGGCCAAAAGTTCTGTAGCTTGGCTTTAAGGGTGTGTTTGTTTGGAGGTGAAATAGGGAGGATGAAAAACTTTAGAGAAAAAATAGGAAGGAAAATGTTTTTAGAATGTGTTTGGTTGGGTGGGAAGGAAGTAAAATAAATGGTAGAGTTCGAGTGTTTTCTCTCCTGACCCACCAAAAAGTTTTCTCTTCAAAATGGAGAGAAAACTGAAAGGAAAAACTCATGAAATGAGCTTCCAAAAATACCTTTAAAATTCACCTTTAAGTCTCCAACGTGTTGGCTTTTTATTTTTTCCTTTCATTTTTTCTTCTTTTCTTACCGACCGTGTTGACTTTTTTTTTCTTTGATTATTTTTCTTTGTTACTGACATGATGGGTTTCATCTTTTATTATTTATTTCTTCTTCTCTTTTGTCTGAACGTAGCTTTTTTCTTCTTCTCTTTCCAAAAATATCTTCAAAAATCACCTTCAAGTCTCCAATGTGTTGGCTTTTTATTTTTTTCCTTTCATTTTTATTCCTTTCTTACTGACCATGTTGACTTCTTGTTTTTCTCCTTGATTATTTTTCTTTGTTACTGATGTGATGGTTTTCATTTATTATTATTTTTTTCTTCTTCTCTTAAAAAAAGGTATAATGTGTTACCTTTTATTTTATTTAATAAGAACATGATGGTTAATTTTTACAAACTTTATTTTCAACAAAACAAAAAAGTTTTCCATTCATCAACTTTTCCACTCTCCCAACCAAACACAAATAAGGAAAACTAAAATCTTTTCTATCCTCCCACTTTTCTATTCTCTCTGCATTTTCTATCCTTCCACTTTTTCAACCTCCCAACCAAATGGACCCTAAGTCTTGGAAATGAGGGGGGAGAAAGAATGCACACTTTCATTGACGTGTTGGAGATAAGATATATTTCCTGCAAATAATATTTTATGCAACTTTAGTGTAACATCATGCTCCTCATGTTAAGTGATCACATTTTGGATGTGAAAGTTGTTACAAAAGTTATAATTATTATTATTATTATTATTATTATTTTTGGTAATAAAAAATGGGGGTTAGCTAAGCTATGCTAACCCTTGGTTAGGGCGCTTAGGTTAAGACTCGTGGGTCACCCCTTATGGATGCCCGTCAATGAAAGACTGCTAGCAGCGGGACTCGAACCTAGGTGGGTTAGACGAAGTGTTCAAGCCTTACCAACTAAACCATCTCCCGTTAGCAAAGTTAGAATTACTTAATTCAAGCAGATCATATGCAAAGTTGTTGCAAAAGTTAGAAGTACTTAATTCATGACAATGATTATTGTACACACCAACTATTGCAAGCTTATTGTGCATACATTAATTGTCGTGCTGAATTGAAATTATATTTTTTTATTTCAGTTAAGAGAAATGTTATATTTACAATATTTTCATAACAAATTTTATGTAGCAACTTGACCAAGTGTTCCAAGTTGTTATTAATAGGGTAGAAAAGTAATTTTAGGGGTAGGTTCAATCTAGAACTAATAACAACTAACCACTTATGATTTATTGTAAAAATATTGCGAAAATGTCGTGGATGTAGCAATGTGGAATCATTTTTTTTATGAGATGTGAAATCATATTTTAAAAACACATTCCGATTGTTTATGGAGTGTGTAATAAAAAGTGTGCAAAATTTAGCTTTCTTTCTATATTCTAACAATTATGTTCATAACATTTTCACAACAAATTTTAAGTGTCAAGTTATAATTAGTTATAATATGAACTTTTCATTTATTGTGAGAATGTCCAAAGTAATATTTCTATTATTATTATTTTTCCACATATGATGTACGTGATTCACACAAGCAACAAAACAGGAGGTCTTGGTATGACAATAATTGTCCAGACCAGTACTCGAATTTGTCACCATAGGTCCACACCTTATCGTGGAAAATAAAATATAAGTTGGTAGCCAGTTGTTGTCTACTAGTACCACTATAATTCAGTCTCTATAAATCCACTAAGCAAAACTTCCAGCTTGTGAACACAAAAGAGGTTCAATTCAACTAAAAACTTTCTGCAATGGCCTCTCCCATACAATCCCACCAAGGCATTCTTGATGGTAATTTAAAAAAAGTAGAAGAAGATAGCTTCCACTATGCTATGCAGCTAGTGAACTCTTGTGCACTTTCCATGGCACTGCAATCAACCATTGAGCTAGGCGTTTTTGACATCCTAGCCAAAGCGGTTCCAAGAGCCAAGCTCTCTCCCTCACAGATTGTAGCTCAGATGCCCACCAAGAACCCTGAGGCAACCGTGATGCTGGACCGCATTCTCAGAATGCTCGCCAGTCACTCTGTGCTTGGTTGCTCTGTGGTTGCTGATGAGTTTGGTTCTTACCAGAGACTCTACAGTCTTTCTCCTGTGTCTAAACACTTTGTGCGTAATGAAGATGGTGTGTCATTGGGCCCATTAATGGCCCTGCATCAAGATAAGGTCTTCTTGGGTAGCTGGTACGTTGTTGTCTTTTTTTACATTTGTATTTACCTTTCTCATTATTGCTCAGTTGATTATGATTATCAAAGTTCATGAAAAAATTGGACCTTCATGATTGAACTTTTGACGTTTTTATTTTTGGGGTCTATTAGGAATAGTGGAATACAACTACACAAGTACTTTGCACTATGTTCCATCAACGTTAGAGCAACTACATCAGTAGTTGCAAAAATGTGTAAAATACAAAAAAAGTGCTTAATTTTACACATTCTAACTCAAAAAACACCCATATCATTGGGCCCATTAATGGCCCTGCATCAAGATAAGGTCTTCTTGGGTAGCTGGTACGTTGTTGTCTTTTTTTACATTTTTATTTACCTTTCTCATTATTGCTCAGTTGATTATGATTATCAAAGTTCATGAAAAAATTGGACCTTCATGATTGAACTTTTGACGTTTTTATTTTTGGGGTCTATTAGGAATAGTGGAATACAACTACACAAGTAATTTGCACTATGTTCCATCAACGTTAGAGCAACTACATCAGTAGTTGCAAAAATGTGTAAAATACAAAAAAAGTGCTTAATTTTGCACATTTTAACTCAAAAAACACCCATATCAGTACTTGTAAAAATGTGCAAATATACATAACTGTTTTGCAAATAAATAGTAACCATGCATATATGCATGGTTACTATTCATGTGCAAATGATTTTTTTATTCTTTTTTTATCTCTCTCCTCTATCAAACTATTTCTCTTCCTCTACGTCTACAACAACTAGCAACTTCCCCAATGTCTACAACAACTCAACGCGGCAAAATAAGAAGAAGGAAGAAGAAAATAACCACCCAACCACCAAACCTAGCACCACCACCAAACACCGCAACCTAGCACAGAAAATTAACCCAAAACTAACGGAAAAGCAATTAGAAAACCCAACTCAAAATCAAGACAAACCCACTGGAAAACCCAACTCAAAATCAATCAAAACTCACTGGAAAACCCAACCCAAAAACAGTCCAAACCCACCGGAAAACCTAGCCCAAACCATACTCAATGGAAAACTCACGTGAAAAGCCCAATGGAGTCGGATTTGCCGCCCGATTTGCTGCCGTCGAATCTTCCATTGCTATCATCGGTTGGGGGTGGGAGGCAAAAGGTCGGTGGTGGAGGAGAGAGGGAGGTTGAAGGGCTGAGGCAGTGAGCTGGATCATCAGTGACGGTGTGCTGGGTGAGGCGGCTGTGAGGGAGAGAGTGAGGGAAAGATGAGAGAGCTGAAAAGAAGAGTGGGAAGTGAAAATAATAATAATAGATAGGTATTAATAAATTGTAATAAAAAACAATAAATAATATTATTTAAGTAGAATAGATTTGTAAAATAGATAAACTGATGTGGGTGTTTTGGAAATGTTGTAGTGTAAAATAAAAAAGTAGGTTTTAAATGTAAAATAGACGGAAAAATTTGACTGGATTGTTGAGAATGCTTATATGTAGGGGGCGCGAAGGGGGGGGGGGGGGGAGTGCTCTCAAAAATCCCAACTTTTCACCTAAAAACAAAAGAGGTAATTTTGTAAATAAGAAAGTGTGTGATGGCATTTATAAGACAGACAACTCTCAAGAAACTTTCTTTTTGTAAAAGTCTTCCTTCCCACGTGCCACTTTATATTGCCTATTTGGTTTGACTTTAAGGGGTGAATATGTGTGTTCTCCTTCCAAAAACTCAAAACATGTGTTTGGTAAATTTTTTCAAAAGTGTGTTTTCCATCTCAAAAGGATTTCTGCATTTTGGTGCTGGCAGCTTTAAACTATAGTTGCAAAATGCAACAAACGTGTTTTCTAAAATTAAAAATATTACCATTGGTGGGTTTTCTTTTTCCTAAATTGCCCGTAGGTTTTTATGCTCCTCTATGCTGTTGTGCTGTAGCATCTTCTCTTATTCTTCTTATTCTCTCTCTCTCTCTCTCTCTCTCTTTCTCTCTCTTTCTCTCTATATATATATATGTATATATATATATATATATATATATTTTTTTTTTTACATCTTACATATCTAATCTCAAAAAAACTTTTTGAATTTAGCAGAGTTTTTGATAAATGGATAATATGGAGCAGAGAGAGGGAGCGAGAGAGACTTGTTTGTGTGTGTTGGGGAGGGGGGGGGGGCGGGGGCTTTGTGTGGAGGAAAGTAAAAGAAAAGGAAAATAAATATGAAGATGAAACCTGTGTGGTTGTTTGTGAAGGAAAGTAAAAGAAAAGGAAAATAAGAAGACGAGGAAGAAGTGAACGAGTGGATGAGAAAAAAGAGAGAAAAAAAGAAGAAGAGTTTTTGGGTTTGTGTAAAGCAACATTTGAAGAAAATATAGGAAGTAAGAACACAGATTATTTCACAATTTCTTTTCCACAATTGTGATGTTGTAGAGTACGTGGTGGTGGAGAAAAAATTGTGGGTATATGCATAAGTGAAAAACAACCACTCATAGTCTGCAACGTCAAAGACATGGCAAAAAAGTTGTGAAGTAGTTTGTAATCCTAGAACAACTCGTTTAAAATACAAGTGTTAATAAAATTTTATTTTATAGAGATTAATTTTGGTAGATCTACCTAAATTATTGGGTTTCAACTTTTAAGATAATAATTTTGTATTCTTTGTGAAAAAGAGAAGTGTTATTTCCATAATATTTTCACAACAAATTCTAAGTGACAGGTTGTTATTTGTTGTTATTGATAAGCAAAAAAGTAATTTAAGTAATAGGTTCAAATTAGAACTAATAACAGCTTACCTTATAAGATTTATTGTGAAAGTATTACAAAAATGTTGTGGACGTAAAACTTCTTGAAAAGAGAAATCTAAAGCCAAATACTTTTATACAAAATCTTTTATTAAGAGATTCATTATTAACATAAAGTAATTATTATTATTATTATTATTATTATTAAGAAGTTAATACTAAGTATGAAACAAACTTTCTTATATGTACATTTTGTTATTTTTGGTAATTTATAACTCAAATCGCCACTTTTGTAATTGCTAGCCAAATATTCAGCTTCTTGAAAAAATACTTTTTAACAGCTTTTACTAAATACTCTGCTTTTAAAAAAAGCTCAATTTCATACCACACTTTTCGAAACCGCCACTTTTTCAAAAAGCAAAGTATTAAAAAGTTAAACCAAACTCACCCATAACTCTGCTATATATTGTACACTTTTTGCAGATATGTACTACATTTACTATATTTTATATGTTTACAATGTAAGTTTACGTTGTAAGTATAATGCAAACCAATAAAAGTATTTTTTTTTTCTTTTTCTTTCCCATTCTCAATCTCATACCATTCATTCTCTTCTACAATGCATTCTATGTTACAAAATTCTTCTTCTTCTTTATCTTCTTTTGTGCTATTTAAGTATAATTTCTATTTATTTTATTATTTTCTTTTTTAGTTCAATTTCTACTAAGAGCTATGAAACTGATTTTTAATTTATTTACTATAGTTGTCTAATCTAGCTGAACTTAAATTCAATTTATTTTATGGTTCTTATTTTACTATATTTAGTTTCTATGACTATCATTTCTTGTAATTGTAAATGTAGTCTAGTTTTGTTATATATTGATATTTAATTTCTATGAATGTTATGGACTTATGGTTTTTCATAAAGAAAGAAAAACGCAAGATAAAAAAATGACATTTAGATGCTCAATTGGGTGTTTAGCTTGAATATATGAGTTATGATTTATACTTAGGATTTAAGATTTTTATTTTATTTTTTTTTAAACTAGTGCATGTAGACATGTATGTATGTGTATATTATGTCGTGGTTTGCATTTTTCTTGTGATAGGTTACAATCTAAATGACTCCTTGCAATTAACCCTAATTAATTAATTTAGCCAAGTAATTAATTAATCAATTAATCATGCAATTTTATGGAAGCACAAACAAATCACCAATCAACTAAATAAGCAGCGGAAAATAAATAACATGGTGACTTGTTTACGAATGGGGAAAACCCTAATGGCAAAAACCCCACCGGGTGATTTTCAGGTCACCACTCCCAAAACTCCACTATTATCAAATCAAGCGGTTACAGGTAAAGGAATCCCAAGTACCTTACCAACCTACAGTTGAACCCTTACCCCAATACCCAATTGGACTTGATCTGTAATGACAGTCTCCACCTTTGATGCACGGCTTCCAAGTACATGACTAACCAATGCGCGGATTCAAGTACGCGACTTTAGAACACCAACTGAGGAAGAATGGTTGACTGCAAAGTTCTTCAGATCATCATTTCTGATGAATAGCAGGAAGATACTTGGTTACAAAACCCTATGGTGCAAATACATAGCAACTTCTTGATGGAAGATGAACTAGGTCAAGAACTTCGTCTGTTGATCACAATTTGCTTAATGAATATGCAACTTGTGTCACCCAAAACGGCTCTTAAAATAATCCTTTTATATGTTTAGGGTTAGAAGAAAAGAAGGCCCAAAAACATATTCACTTATCCCAAGAAAATCAGATTGGAAATCTGACTTTTTAAATCTCGACAGATAGCAGGTGTCGAGGTAGCTATCGAGATGCGTCGAGCTTTAAAAATTTTGCACTTCAACTTGCTTTCTCTTGAACAGACTTGATGACTTCAACACTTGACCTTGAAACATTGTTTCTTGAAGTATTAAAAACATCTAGAACTACCCAATTATAAGTAGAGTGCGTTTTGTCAAAGGATTAGCCAATTTACATAATTAAGTGACATATGTTCTTAAACAAGTTAAAACATATATGTCCTAACATCTTGAATCACAAATCAATAGGATAATTATAACTCAGCCCCCCAAACAAAAATTCATGGCTTCGCCCTGCCACCAATTACAACTTACATTGTGTTCCACTTAATGGAGTTATGGAGTATAAGTTATTATTTTTGTTATGGTAGGTTCAATGCCATGTTTTACACTCTTTTCTTTTTTAATTTTTTCTTCGGTTAAATAATTAATGATCTAAAATAACATTAAAGGGGGCATTTGGTTCGCTTAATGATGTTACATTATACCATAATGTCACATTATTATAATGTTACATTAATGTAATCTCAATACGAGAATATAACATTACATTATTTAAGAAGGTGGTGTGATTAAGATGATGTAATATAATTTGTAATATTAGATTATGGTAATGTTAGAAAAAATAAAATGAATCAAACATTTAAATATCACATCACTGTAATGTGCATTGCATCAAGTATACATCACAGTGAACCAAACACCAATAAATCTCATCATTTATGCGTTTCGGTAAGCAATGTAGATGTCAGAACTCATGAAAACTTTGGCACTGCAGGAAGCTCCTTTAGATGGGTCACTACTCCATAGAAGAGCTAACAACTAAGCATGCCTGCTGTCTCTCTCAAACATATTCACTCATATATAATACTCCCATAGTCCCACATCATGCATTAAGGCTTTGTTAACAAGTGTCATGAAGGCACAAATACTTAAACTATGCTTACTCTACTAAATAGTTAAAAAACAGCGCGCGCACACACAAAAGCATCTTTTATCATAAAATATCTTTAAAATAAAATTTCAGTGTTTTTGTTCTTTTATACAACCCTTTTTTTTTTTTTTTTTTTTTTTAAGTCTAAAGAAAAGTAAGGGCAAACGGAAAAAATAAGAGACTAAGGGTTTTCTCAAGTAAGATTACTCTTTCATTTCTAATCTAATTTAGTATTTTGCTTTTATATGTGTATGTGTGCATATATATATATATATATATATATATTCTTGAAAATGTTGATATGGAAGTACATCTAAAGCACCTATATGTTTTTTTTTTTAATTATTATTATTTATATTTATAATCATTTGTTTTGAATTAGGCTAAATGGTTGAGGAGGATTAAAAAATCAACAACCTATCAACTTATTTATAGGGTGATTTTACATGTATTTACCCTTCTTGTTTCTAGTACAACTACAAGATGAACATTTTCAATCATGAATATCGTTAAAACTAGGTTTTGCAACAAAAATAAATATAATTTTTTAAAACTACTGACTTTGTAAATTGGATAAAAAACTTTCTACTATTATATATAGTGCATAATCAATTATAGATTATTTTTAGGATTTAGAACACTAAATTCCATTTTTATAAATGATTGATTTAAAATGCATAAAGAAACAAATTATATGTGCGTTTAATTAAAAAAAAAAAGGACAACTTTGGCATAGAAAAAAACTGAAGAATTAATATAATATAATTAGACCTAAATTTATTAAGCTAATACTCCAACAAACTAATTCACATGCTACTAAAATTTTTAATAAATGATATGTGGTATCTAACCTGAACTTGTTCATAGGCCCCAATTGAAAGACGCTATTCTTGAGGGAGGAATTCCATTCAACAGAGTCTATGGCATGCATGCCTTTGAGTATCCCTCCGTGGACCCCAGGTTCAATCAAGTTTTTAACACAGCGATGCTCAACCACACTACTATTGTTATTAAACAAACCCTTGAGTCTTACAAAGGTTTGGAGCAACTCAGACAACTGACTGATGTTGGTGGTGGGCTAGGAGTTACTCTTAACTTAATCACTTCCAGATACCCTCACATCAAAGGCATTAATTTTGACTTGCCTCATGTCATACAACATGCTCCACCTTATCCTGGTATTATTTTAATTCATAGTCTTCTTTTTCATAATGACATTTTCTTATTCCACTAGCTTAAAATGTGATCAAAATGTGGTTTTTGTGGAATAATAATGTGTATATGATAATTTTAAAAGCCTAGATAGCCTATGGTGTATAAATAGTTAAATACACAATATATGTAGATAAAGAGAGGTGTTAACTTATGTTGCAGGTGTGGAACATATAGGAGGAAATATGTTTGAAAGCATTCCTAAAGGGGACAACATTTTTATGAAGGTTAGTTCCATATTTAAATTGTAGGCGTCCTATTTTGATTGACCTATTGCCATGATTTAAATCCAAACTTGTAATGCTTTTATTCACAATGGATTGTCTTAAACTCTCAATTAGACCTTATCAAAAAGTGAAAAATTCTTAATAGTTCCTAAGGTCTCATGAGATTCACAAGATCCTAGCTTTGAAACCTCTCTAGCAAGCCTCTCAAAGGATTTCTCCTTGTAATTATGTAGAGTGTGTGGGAAGAGGGACTATACACAATTAGTGAAACAATCAAGCACTCACAAAACTTTGTACACCCTCGACAATAATAAGTAAATTAGATTTCTTCCAATTGATACGGAAATGGAGTCAAATTACAAGAACTCAATAGCCACATCAATTGGGATAGGGATTAAGTTATGAGTTATGACATATAATCTCACTTTATAACCATTATGGACAATTTTATATATAAAAAATAAGTATATGGACAATTTCTTTGATTTTTTTAACAGTAATGCCCTTTAGTATTAAGTATCTGTTTGGATAGCGTTGAAAAACACTTGTGTCTGCGTTTCACTTTTTTTTTTTTTTTTTTTCTTTTTTGAGAATAGTGTTTCACGCTTTCAGATGTGGGATTATGCTTTTCTAGTGGGTCTCATGCATTGTTCACGGGACCTACAAGTACTTTATTCAGAGGAAAAAAGAACTTTAAAACTATGTCTCACAGTACTATTCACACATTTAAATTATTTTGCTACAGTGTTTTTAGTTTCAGCAAAATAAGCGGTATCCAAATAGACTCTAAATGTTTCGTGCAAAAAATGAATATGAATTAAAAAAAAATTTTGATGCCATAATTGGTTAATTTTGTAGTGGATACTTCATGATTGGAATGATGAACATTGCTTGAAACTGTTGAAGAACTGCTACAACGCTATTCCAC
This sequence comes from Quercus variabilis, assembly GCA_030445155.1. Lineage (NCBI taxonomy): Eukaryota > Viridiplantae > Streptophyta > Magnoliopsida > Fagales > Fagaceae > Quercus > Quercus variabilis. The sequence continues at coordinate 45,756,784 of CP129452.1, read as the reverse complement.
ATGATGGAAAGGTAATAGTCATGGATGCAGTTCTTCCAATTACACCAGATATTAGCAGTTCTACAAAGTGCACCTCTCAAATAGATGTGCTTATGATGACTCAAAACCCAGGAGGGAAGGAAAGGACTCGACAAGAATTGACTGCCTTGGCAACCAAAGCTGGATTTAGCGGCATCAAATATGAATGTTTTGTCTGTAATTTTTGGGTTATGGAGTTCTTTAAGTAAGATATGCTTGTAATATTTAGGAATGTATCCTTCATTTCTCTGAACCTTAAAATAAAGATGCTCACAACAAAAAAATTTGATCCAAAATTTCTAAGTTCAAGTTGTTAGTTGTTCATGTTCAGTCGTAAAATGAAATCCTAGCATCTAGAAACGCCTAAATTTTGCACCTGCTGAAGGCATGAAAAATCAATGTTGTACTTCTGGAAGCATATTTCTGTGATACAATCTACAAAAATCGGGGGACCAAAACTAACATTAACAGACCCCAAAACCAATTGGTGAAGAGATCAAACAGCTAGTGAGTGAGCAGCTCTGTTAGCACTTCTACTTCTACTGACCCATCTAAAGGAGTAACCAGTGCCAAAGTTGTCATGACATCTACATTCCTTACTCAAAGACGTAAATGATGAGACTTTTTTTTTATTTAGATCTTAAATTATTTAACCAAAATTATATTGTTTGACGTAAGTTATAAATTTACTAATAAAAAGCAAATAGATGTGTTTAAACAATCCCATGCCAGAACATCAGGTACATGCATTTGTTGCCAGACTATAACAAGCTCACTAAACACGTAGGCATTGGATCTTTCAAACATGAGACCAAAAGCTGAACATGAAATCTCATTTAACTCTAGGCTTGGGTCGTTTCTTCATATATCACTGGTAACTGATGCTGAAATCTGCCATGAGCCAAAGAGGATTTTATGGATAACGAGAGGAAGTGGAGTAGGGAGGGAGAGAGTGGTGGGTTTGGGTTTAGCCACAAGTTTTGGACTTTGTTATTGTGCTTTTGATTTTTTTTTTCAGCCACAATTTGAAGCCCCAGACTTCGTTAAGTGTAATTGGTTTTTCCATATTTTTATAGCAAAATTACGTCATTAGGGTATGTTTAGTAACTGTTTTTTCTTTTATTTTTTGTTTCCAAAAACAATTTTCTATTTTTGAGACTATAAAACTTGTTTGATAACACAAAATGAATAAAAAATACAAAATAGATTTTGAAAACAGAAAATTGAAAAAAAAAAAAAAATTACCAAACATATGATTTGTCTTTATGCCAAAAAACTTTACCTTTTCAACATAAAATTATGAGGTGATTTTTTTTAGTAAGAAAATTTTGAGGTGATTGATTTATAAAACATCAGTCAGCACAGTAATGAATAATGCCGAGTCTGCAATTTCAAACATGGTGGTGGGACACGTCAGAGTGTGGTATATAATTCCCCCCCCCCCCCCCCCCCCCCAAAAAAAACCAAAAACCACAAACGAAAAAAAAAAAAACACTATCCCATACTTTTTTGTTTATTTCTATATCCTATACCTTTTAGCGCCTTTGGATGTACACTAGGGAAATGGAGATGGCCATTATTTCTAATTATTTTGATATTTAGGGTGTGTTTGGATACCGCTTATTATTGAAAACTGAAAATACTATAGTAAAATAATTTTTAAATGTGTGAATAGTGCTATGAGACTCATTTTTTGATGAAAGTTTTGGAGAAAAAAGAGGTTTATGGATCCCGTAAATAGTACACAGGACGAACTGTTTAAACGCCTGACACCTAACCGTAGACGCCAGACGTTATCCAAACCCAGCCTTAGAGGGAATAGGTTTTTTCAACTACCACTATAGCATGCAACTAGGATGCAAGGATTTTAAACACCAAGGCAATATCTCCGATTGGGAGCATTTATGATTAGATGATTATCCTATATTTCTCCCATTGTATAGAATTGTGACTAGGTTGGCAAACTATAATATAAGAGTTTGGGTAAATTCCATTAACCTCTTTTAAGGTTTGAACAAAATACCACTAAGGTCCAAGATATTTTAAAATTAACCAATTAGGCCTCTAAAAGACAATTTAATCCCCAACACCCCTAACTTCGTAACCCCATCCGTTACTTATTTTTCTTAGTCAGTCTCTTCTCTCTCATTCCTCTCCCTCAGACCACTCTTCATTTATCTCTTTTTCTAACCTTAAATTTGCTCCAATTTTACCCATACCCAATCCCATCCAAACCCACAACAACAAAACCCAAATTTGACAACAAAACTCAAATCCAAAAAATTCAAAAAAATCCTACCCAAACCCACAGCAAAACCCAAATCTTACAACAAAACTCAAATCCCCCCCACCCCCCCCCCCCCCCCAAAAAAAAAAAAATAAAACTCATAACAAACCAACCACCACATAGATTTGGGTAGTGCTTCTTCAAGAGACAATGAAGTAGATTTAGCTGTGAGGTCTGTGGCACTAGGGTTGCTGTGTCTTCCTTGTCCAACTTTGAGGATTTGAAAGAAATTGATGTTGATGATAAGGGTTTGGATTCTGGGGTGGGTTCAGTTTTCTTGTCCCTACAACATTGCAACAAGAGGAAGGTGTGGAACCTAGTTGTGGTTGATGAAGATTCTGCTGAATTTGGTGGGTTTAGAGGGATCAAGGCTTCCAATAAGGCCAAGGTTGTGTTGGGTGAGTTTTGATAATCTTTGGTTTAAGAAAGTTTGGATTTATTTATTATTAATGTTGTTGTTGTTGTTGTGGGTGTTTTGGCTTGTGGATTTAATTGGGTTTTCTTGGTTTTGCGTTTTTATGGTACAAATGTGGGTTTTTGATCTAGATGTAGGAGTCCAATATGGCTGTGACTGTGTAGTGTGGCTTTTGTGCAACGGTGTGGGTATGAACTGTGGCAATGTGGGGCGATAGAGAGAAACAAATGGGGCAAGATAGAGAAGAGAGATCTGAGAGAGAATGAGTGGAACGAGAGAGAAGAGATAGGACTGAATGAGGGAAAGAAAAATAGTAATGGAAGGGGTTTAAGATGTTAGGGGTGTTAGGGATTAAGTTGCCTTTTGGGGACCTAATTGGTTAATTTTAAAATATCTTGGACTTGAGTGGTATTTGTCCAAACCTCAAGGGAGGTTAATGGAATTTACCCAAAGAGTTTTAATGTGTAACAACCAATTTAGATAGAATTTCGACATGTCAAGAATCATGGCAGAATTTAGTTTTCAAGCCTAGCTTGCCACCCAAACTTCTAGGGTTTTGTGCTATTAATGCCTAGGTATATAAGAAACCTTATAGGATGTGATTACAAACTTTGGAGAGATGTGCCTTTGCATCTAGAATTTGTTTGTATTAAGTTCTTTCAAAGCATCAATCAAAGATCCAAGTTCATAATTCTGAAAATCTAGTGATCAAGACTAAGTTTCTACAGTTTAATTTCAACAATGTTTCTAGATATCAAATCTTCAAATGGGTATTTGAAATCATGAGTTTTATATTCCTATTTAACAGAATTCACTAATAGAAGAGTTCATAGATTTGGAGTTGCGTGTGGTCATATTAGTAAGTACTAGATAAAGTAGCAAGTTAAAATAATATTGTAGTAGTAACCAAAAAAAAAAATGAGCAATTAATTTTTTAGATAAAGTATTACATATTATGGGTATTTTATACTATCAACCAAAGCAGATGCCAATACTCTCTAGTTTATATAAATTTTAAACAGTAAAATAAAATTTAGAATTTTAAATATTGTTACTTTCATTATTTAACCCATTATTTGAAGATTTTCAAGGTATTATATTGTGGGGTACAAGAATTTAAATAAGGTATTTTCACCATGTGTCATACCCATGGCCAAGGAGGCCATTATTGCGCTGAGGAGGTCACACGCTTGGATAGTAAGGCCACGTCAGTGGCATGTTACCAGAGGAGGTCATATTGTAGAGAAAGAGCTTTGGGGAAGGGGTTAGCCCTGACATGACTGAAGGGATGGTGTCTACCACCACATTTAATGCATCCTACCAAACCTCCTGGCTACATTTATGTGGAGAAGACCCCTGAACAGTGCTACCTTGGCTGCCCCAACTCATAAGGGGCTTGTGAAGGTGTTTGATGAGACAAGTACTTAAGTAGTGGACTGGAGGATCAACAAATGGAGGGCTAAGATCATTTAAAGGGAGCTATATAATGTAAATGACCTTCTAGGGAGTGGGGATTAGAAAATCTGGAGAAAACACACTGTAGCAACAAGAACTAAAATTGTATCTAAGTCCAAAAATACTATATTCAAGAATCATTCTCCTCGGACTTCGTCGCAGAAGGATTTCCTTGCCTAGAACTTGTCTTTCTTTGCTTTCTTAGTATCTTTAATCCACTGTGCGTGTTGTTTGATCTATTGAAGCCCAGCTTTTAAACCTACTCTGTACTAATTCATTGTATCGAGCTCTTTGGGCCTTAATCCATTCATCTTTTGGGCTTAGGACCAAAACTTGCCTTTACAATTAGTGATGTCTGTAGGAAAAGCTTGAGCTTTAGTGAGTTCAACGCCCAACCATGGTAGGATCAGGGCAAGATCGGGAGGATTCTATTGGTTCTCAACGTCAAGACTAGTTCCTCAACCTTGAGCGAAGGAGGGACCGCGAGGTTAGTGTGCACACCACACATTTTAGCAAGAGCTAGTCTCGAGGCGGGAGTTATATCTTTCATGAGGAAAATACCAGAAGCATGCAGTTGGAGATTGATCATCTTTGTGAAAGGCTATGCCATGAGCGACGGAGAAGGACTCCTTCAGATTCTGACCCTTCCTCTAATGATCACGGAGATGGAAGCTATAGGCCTAGGTCCAAGATTCCTTCTAGTGAGTTTTTTTTGTATGGCGAGGAACGTCATTACAAACGGAGAAGTAAAAGTCCATCTCGCGAAGGTGTGGGCAATAATGCTATGAGCAGGGCTCTTAACCAGATCTCTAAATCACCGTTTATGCATAGAATTGAAGGGGGAAAGCTCCCTAGGTGGTTTACTCAGCCAACATTCACTGTGTATAATGGCAGAACAGACCTGATGGAGCACGTCAGCCACTTCAACTAGTGAATGGCTGTTCACTCTCGGAACGAAGCCTTGATGTGCAAAGTGTTCCCATCCAGTTTGGGGCCGTTGGCGATGAGATGGTTCGACAGTCTGAAGCAAGGTTCTATTAGCTCCTTTAAGGAGCTTACTAGGGCCTTTAGGGCTCGTTTTGTGACTTGCAGTTGGGTTCCTCAGCCCTTGGATTCCCTGCTATTTATGACCATGCGAGAAGGGGAGACCCTGAAAATATATTCTGATAAGTACTGAGAGATGTTCAACTAGATAGATGAGAACTATGATGATGTGGCTATAAGGACTTTCAGGGTCGACTTGCCCACTGAGCATGATTTGAGAAAGTCTTTGACCAGGAAACCGGTTAGGAGTGTGCGTCAGCTCATGGATTGTATTGACAAGCATAAGCGGGTTGAGAAAGACCAGCAACAAGGAAAAGGGAAAGCTAAAGTGGTCCTTTAGGATAGAAGGGACTTCAAATTGTATAGGTACAATAACAACTGACCTTGGAGAGACTTTACAAGGCATTTTAGGTCTACCACTACTCAAGTAGTCAGTACTGTGTTCCGAGAGCCAGTATACCAAATCTTGTAGAAAATTAAGAACGAGCCGTACTTTTAATGGCCAAACAAGGTGGGAGGAAACCCCACGAAGTGCAACCAAAGTCTTCACTGCCAGTACCACCAAGAGTGGGGGCATACCACTGAAGATTGCAGGATGCTGTGGAGTCATTTAGAGTAGTTGGTTAAAATTGGAAAGTTAAAGCAATTCCTGTATCATCCCAATAGGTAGAGTAGTCAGGCGGGATTGGGGGCTCAGAGAGATGCTTCTATAAGACCACCTTTAGGTACCATTAACATCATTCTCGCTGCTCTAAGGAGAACTGGCTCTCGGCCATCCAGGGTGTTATCAATAGCTCAGCTATTTATCGGAGACTTACCCCTTGATTCAAAGAGGAGTAGAGTAGAGGTCCGACCAACTTTGAGCTTCTCCGATGAGGACAAAGTTGGAATCTTGTAGCCACATGATGATGTTATGGTGGTTACTCTCAAGATAAGAGGGTATGATGTGAAGAGGGTGATGGTAGATTAGGGCAGCGGTGTAGAGATCATGTATCCTGACCTATTTAAGGGACTGAAGCTAAGGCCCGAGGACCTAACCTGTTACGACTCCCCTTTGATAAGGTTTGATGGGAAGATTGTCTTCCCGAGGGGCTAAATTAGATTGCCTGTTTAGGCAGGGTCAGAAGTCGTGGAGGTGAATTTCATCATAGCAGATGCCTACTTCCCCTATACTACTATTGTGGTAGGACTTTGGCCTCATGCCTTAGAAGCCATGTCTTCCACCCTTCACTTGAAAGTGAAGTACCTGTCGAGGGATCGGGTCGATGAGCTGGTCGAAAGCTAATCTGTGGATAGGCAGTGCTTGGTGGTTGCAATTAGACATTAGGCTGGAGGTGAACTCTCAGTGTCTGCCCAATAGGATTTATAGCAATCAAGGGTGCTGGTGTTGTCTACGGGGGCAGTGGCAGAAAGGGCTAAGTGCAAGCAACTGGAGAAAGTTGTTATTGGCGATGACGAGGAGAAATTCTTTCAAGTTGGAATTCGGTTGCCTCCTTAGGAGAGGCAACAATTGATAGATTTTCTTAGGAAAAATATTGATGTATTTGCGTGGAGTGCCTACGACACCTTTAGGGTAAATCCAAATTTTATTTGCCACCATTTAAACATTAATCCATTTGCCATCCCTAAGAAGCAACCACCGTGGTGCTCATCTAAGGAATATTTTGATACTATCAAGGGGGAAGCATTCAAGCTCAAGCGGGTTGGGACCATAAAGGAGGTATTCTACCTCGAGTGGTTGGCCAACATAGTGGTGGTAAAGAAGAAAAATGGGAAGTGGTAAGTGTGTGTGGACTTTACAGATTTAAATAAAGCTTGCCCAAAAGACCCTTTCCCCTTGCCTTAGATAGATCAATTAATGGACGCTACTGTAGGCCATCCTCGGATGTACTTTTTGGACACCTTTCATGGTTATCATCATATACCATTAGCTTTAGAGGATCAGGAAAAGACTGTTTTTTTACACCCACTGGGAATTACCACTACAAACTAATGCCCTTCGAATTGAAAAATGTAGGGTCTACTTACTAGAGGATGATGACCAGGATGTTTGAGCCTCAGTTAGGCAAAAATATTGAGGTGTACATAGATGATATGGTGGTGAAAAGTAAAGTAGAGTTTGAGCATATAGACGACCTCAGGAATATTTTCGAGATACTAAGGAAACACAAATTGTGCCTTAATGCTGCTAAGTGTTCTTTTGGTGGGGCCTCTGGCAAATTTTTGGGTTATATGGTTACCCACCGTGAAATTGAAGTTGACTTTGATTAGATTAGAGCCATTAATGACTTGCAGCCTCCATGGAATCCCAAAGAGATCCAAAAGTTGATAGGGATGACTGCCGCTTTGAATTGGTTCATTTCTCAGTCAGTGGACAGGTGTAGGCCCTTCTTCCAATTGTTGCATAAGTGGAAGGGATTTGAATGGACGGAGGAGTGTTCCTTGGCCTTCCAACAGTTGAAGGAATATCTTTCCTGATCACTTATTATGTCCAAGCTTGAACAGGAGAAGGTTTTATTCGCTTACATCGCGGTAGCCTTACATGCGGTGAGTCTGGTACTGGTCGGGATGATGATAGGGTGGAGAGACCAATTTATTATGTGAGCAAATCATTACATGAGGCAAATATTCGCTATTTATCATTGGAGAGGGCCATCTTGGTAGTAGTGCATGCTACACAAAAGCTTCCACATTACTTTCAGGCTCACACTGTTATGGTTCTATCCTAACTCCCTCTTCGATTGGTGCTTTGGAAAGCTGATTACATAAGGAGGGTTGCAAAATGGGTAATGGTCCTAGGAGCTTTTGATATTAAATATATGCCTTGCACCTCTATAAAGAGCCAGGTCCTTGTCAATTTAGTGGCTAAATTTGCTGAGCCTTCGTTTAAAGAAAGTGATGAAAGGTCGAGCATGGATGGAAAATCAGTTGGGATGATCACCTTGCAGGAACCTCTATCTTGGAAGGTGTATGTTGACGGCATAGCAAACCAAAAGGGATTAGGAGTGGGGCTGGTTGTAGTATCTCTTGAAAGGATCATCATTGAAAAATCCTTAAGACTAAGCTTCTCAGCTACAAACAATAAGGCTGAGTATGAGGCTTTATTGGTAAGGATGGCTATGGTTTAGAAAATGGGAGGAAGAACAATGGAGATGTTTTCGGATTTGAGGATGGTTATAGGCCAAGTGAAGGAAGAACTGGAGGCCAGGGATGTGAGGATGCAAGAGTACTTGAACCAGACTAGGCTCTTACAATCAGGATTTGACTATTTTTCCTTACACCAAATCCTAGAAGCTGAAATATGCATGTCGATTCCCTTGCCACTCTTGCAACCTCCTCGGTGCAGAGTCTATCTTGGGTCATCCTGGTTGAGGATCTGTGCAACCCTAATGAGATGAAGAGGGAGAAGGTCCAGATTCATCAACTTAAGAGGGGACCTAGCTGGAAGGATTCTATTGTCCTATTCCTTAAGGATGACATCTTGCTCGAGAAGAAGGGGGAGGCTGACAAAGTGCGAAGAAAGGCTCCTTGATTTTGGCTGTCCGAGGACCAAAAGTTGTACAAGCGTTCTTTTTCTGGGCCATATCTGCTATGTATCTATCCTAAAGCGGTGGAGCCGCTCCTGAAAGAGTTGCACAAAGGGATTTGTGGAAGCCATATAAGAGGTAGCTCGTTGTCTCACCGAGCCCTTACTCAGGTATATTGGTGGCCCAATATGCAAAGAGAAGCATAAGAATACGTGAAGAAGTGTAACCAATGTCAGAGATTCACTCCCAACATTCATTAGCCAGAGGGCATTTTTAATCCTCCATCCAGTCCCTGACCTTTCGTTTAGTGGGGCTTGGACATTGTGGGGCCCTTCCTCAAAGTAGCAAGAAACAGTAGATGGCTTTTAGTCGGCACTAATTACCTTACCCAGTGGGTTAAAGTAGGGACATGGATGCCAAAAGGTTTGTGTGGAAGAATATTGTCACTCGGTTTGGGATTCCTCATACCCTCATCTCAGACAACAGACTTCAGTTTGATAACAAAGCCTTCAGAAGGTACTGTTGTGAATTGGGTATCACGAATAGGTATTCCACTCCAGTTTATCCCTAAAGGAATTGGCAAGCCAAGGCTATCAATAAGGTCATAGTGAACAGACTCAAGAAGAGGTTGGATGATGCAAAGGGCAAATGGGTGGATGAGCTTTCACATGTCCTCTGAATATATCGGACTACCCCTTGTAGACCGAAGGGGGAGACCTCCTTTTCAATGACTTACAGGGCCGAGGCTGTGATTCCTTTGGAGATTGAATTCCCAACGTTGAGGACTAGCTTATTTGCTCTAGACAGCAATGACCACCTACTAGAAAAGAGCCTAGATATATTCTAGGAATGGAGAGAAAGTGTCATGGTTCAATTAGCATACTATCAGCAGAAGCTCAAACAAGGGTATGATTCAAGTGTAAAGTTAAGGCCATTGGCCCTCGGGGACTTGGTACTGAGAAAGGTTGTGGGTACTACAAAAAACCCAGCATGGGGGAAGTTAGACCCAATTGGGAAGGACCATACCGTATCACCTTGGTAGTAGGCATAGGTGCATACTTCCTAGAAAATCTAGACAAAAAAGTTGTTCCGCAACCTTAGAATGTAAATTACCTACGAAGGTACTATTATTAATGAAAAGTAGCTCTACCACGTTTTCATTTATGGCATTATGCATTGCGTCAATTACCTCTATGAATATTAAATAGAACTTTGGTCATGTTTGGATCCTTGGACCACATACCTTGGGTAAATAAATATTCCTGATTACCTGTATGAATATTAAACAGAACCTTGGTCATGTCTGGCTCCTCGGACCACATACCTTGGGTAAATTAATATTCCTGATTACTTGAGTGGATATTAAACAGAATATTGGTCATGCCTGGCCCTTCGGACCACATACCCTATGTAAATTAATACTTCCCTTTATTTCTCTAAATATTAAACAAAAACTTGGTCATGCTTGGCTCTTCGGACCACATGCTTTAGGTAAATTAATACTTCCCATTATTTCTCTAAGTGTTAAATAGAACCTTGGTAATGTTGGTAATAGTTGGATTGTTAGTTGCCTAAGTAATTGTTAACTTTAGGGGTTAGAATATATCCTAATCAAGGTGATAGCCACTTTTCTCACTATGTACATGAGAGTAATTTATTTGAATTTGCAACAATTCATTACTATTAGCTTTTGTTAAAATAAGGGTATTCACCCTTAGAAGCATAATCTATCTAAGTCTTAGCAGGGGATAAAACAATAACTACAGCCAACCAAAAACAAATATTGTAAGAAAAACAAAGTCCCACAAAAGCAAAAGTCTATGTCTTTTCATTGATTAAGAAAGGAGTTAAATCTCAAACCTGGCAAACTACCATAACGAAGGAAAATTACATACAAAAAAAAAAAAAAAAAAAAAAAGAAAGAAAGAAAGAAAGAAAGAAGGAAAAGAAAAGAAATAACAATAAGTAAAAGAAAAAGGTCTTAAACTATGCCTTGGCTGGAGGAAGGTCATCTTTGTTGCTTGGCTGGAAGACAGGAGGATTGGTGGCCTTTAGATTAGCTTCCTTGGATATTGGATCAGCCTCCTTGGCCTTAGGTGTAGCATCCTTGGCCTTAGAAGTGACATCCTTGAGCTTGAGGGTAGCCTCTAGACCCTTGGCCTCTAGTAGGGGATTAACCTCCTTGCCCTTGCCCTTATCCTCTGGTCGGGAACCACCTTGGCCAGCCCCCTTACCCTTAGCCACCTCAGCCCCCTAGCCTTAGTCACTAGCCTTGCCCTTGGTCACCAGCCTTGCCAGGCCTTTTGGGAACCTTAATAGGAGGAAGAGAGGCCTAGGTGATAGGGGGTTGCTTAGAGGAGGTTGGGGCAGGGATAGCAGAAGGAGGGAGTATAGCTGGAACTTTACGGATGTCCGCAGGGTAGTAAATGTCTCAGCCTTCCTCCATTCGGAAGCAGCATGGATGATAGACCAAGAATGTATTGACTCCTTATGATATATTAATTGATTAATTAGCCAAATTTATTAATTAATCAAATTAACATTCAAAATATGTGGCAACACAAACAAATTACCAAATAACTAAGTATGCAGTGAAAATTAAATTGACACGGTGATTTATTTATGAATGGGGAAAACCTACATTGTTAGGTTCTAAATGTTTAGAATAATTGGCAAATCGTGAACACAAACTTGTCTAGATATAGATCTTAGAGTCTATAGGTTTTATTAGACAATGCTCAAGGTGATTCAAGTCAAGATTCAAGAACATACAAGCTGTAGGAAGAAGACTTCATATTCTGCCTGGTTCGATTGATCGAAGAACAGGCTCGATCAATTGAAAATTGTATTTGCAAAATTTTAAGTTGGCCCAAACAGCAACTTAAACCCATTAAGGATTAGGGTTTCAGATTTACTTCTCCCACTATATAAAGGAAACCCTAAGCCACGTTTTTGAGCTTTGAGAGAGAGAAGAGTGTGCCTCTTTTGTGAGTCAAGTGGGGAGCTTGTAAGTCCTTTTGTATAAACTTCGATTCTTTCGCATAGTGGATTCAGGTTTACCTTGAGGATAGTTAGGTCAAATGCTCCACAGGTTTTTACCGTGTGGTTTCTTGGGTGATCATATCATTGTGTCTTTTATTTTCCGTTGCTTTACATTCTTGATATGATTGTTTGTTTGTGATAACCTAGAATTGCATAAATTGACTAAGTTAATCACTTGGCTAATTAACTAGGTTAATCTGGTTGGTTTAAGGGGTCTAAATTTCTAACTAGTGGTATCAGAGCGTGTAGCTCTTCTGTTTTAGATCTTTTGATCTAAGAGCTGATCCTTGACCCCTGTTATCATGGATAATTTGAAGTGTCTTTCTGCTCATGCTTTTGCTGATTTTATTGATGCCTGTAATGTTTTGAATAAAAAGGACACTATTGTTTTTGTTGATTTTTTTGATGCTTTTGAAACTCTTCGCAAGGAATTATCTAAATCTTTGAAAATTGCTAAGAAATTTAAAGAAGAGTTAAAATTGGCTAATCTTGAAAAAGAGGATTTGATTGTGAAATTAGATGAGTCTAATAAAAAGAATGAATTTTTGAGAAATCAAATTTCCTCTCAAGATGAGAAGATGAAAAGCTTGGAACAAGAGTTAGTTGAATCTAAAGCTAAAATTGAAAATTTGACTAGTACCAAGCCTGTTGATGATAACAGAAGTATTTTTGTTTCTCTTAAGTCTAAAGCTGAAAAAGTTTATATCCCTCATTTCAAGAGGAATAATAAAGAAAATGCTTATTTTTCTAGGTTCGACAAAGGTAAAAGTTCTGATTTAGACGCTGAAGTTTCTAAACCTATGTCTAAACCTATTGTTAGAGAGCATAATAAATTTATTTTGTGCTTACCTGTCACCTTTGTGGTGTTGTTGGTCATATTAGACCAAATTGTTCTTTGTTGAGGCAAAAACCAAAATCTGAGACTAGATTTGTTGTTAGGAATACTGATATTCCTAAAATTGTTCCTGTTTGTCACTTTTATGGTGTTCGTGGTCATATTTGTCCTAATTGTCATAAGTTGAAATTTAAGCATTCTATATGTCAATCTAGGATATGTGATGATATTTCTCCTGTCATAAGTCCATATAAATTGGTTCATATTCTTTTGAAAAATTTGAGCTTGTTGGCTTGTGAAAGGAATTTGTAGGATTTCAGTCTTTCTCAGAAGATTGGTGTAATTCCTCAAATACACTCTGCTTCACATGGATTTTCATCTACAAAGCCGAATACTCGTGCTAAATGGGTGAGAAAAAATTCTCCAAGGTGAGTGTTGCTAACTTGTCCCTGATTTAATTCTTTTCATTAATTGTGGACATGTTTTTTTTTTTTTTTTTTTTTTTTGGTAGTTTTGTTTTTTAGGTTGTTTTTTTTTTTTATTAAAAAAAAAATCCAAAAACATTGAAAATTTTCAAAAAGACAAAAATATTTTATTTTGTGTCTAGTTTTATTTTTCTTGAGGATTACATGAGTTTTGATATCTTTCTCTTGATTTAAAACATGCTTGATATTGTGGAGAATCTTGAATAGTTTATGCTAAGCTATTTCTGATTTTGTGTGTGTATGTACTAATTTGTACATATATTCATGGGTTAATTAAGAAATTGATATTTCTTGTTTGTGTACCCTCTATAGCTTAGTTAAGCACTGTCATGCATTGCATTTGCATTGTTCATTTAGCATTATATGTGCTTTTTTGTTTTCGGTCATATAGTTTTTAAAACCAAAAAGATTTTTGTGTTTTGTATTTCACATCTTGGATTTATAATCAAGGATTGACCATATTATCTTTACATAACAAGCTTTTGTAACTTGTTTAGTTTTGATGAGCTTATTTATTGCACTTGACTAGTTGAAACTTTGTAGTGCATGTTGTGTAGGAAAGATGTTTATAGTTTTTGATCACTTTGTCTTAATCTTGAAGTCACATGTCTTTGACTGTCAGACTTGAACTTTTTGAGAAAGGCATAAATAACCATCTCATCACTGTTCACCAGCTAATCATAAACACTTTAGTGCATATCATAAGATTTTGTGCTCGAGAAAGTGTAGCACATGCAGAAAAAGAACATAAGGTATAACCTCAGTTTAATTGCTTAATGCTTAAAATTGGTGTGTACTATTAGGTTTGATGCCATCTCACATAATTAAAATTGGTATGTACTATTAGGCTAGATGCCAATACACATAACTAAAATCTGTGTGTACATTGTGAGGCAAAATTCAAGAAACTTACATGATTGCAAGCTTATATTCTAGGAGATGTGGGAGTTATATAATGTAACTCTTTTGGTGATAATCTCTTTTAAATTATATGTGATAAATTTTGTAGACTTTCTGATTGATTGCTATTCATATATCACCTCATATGTATCTCAAACTTTTGCTAGTTGCATACACTACACAAGTTACTCTTTGTTAAACTTGGTACATTTTATTGTGTGTGATCTTGTTGTAGCTATCCAAGATTAAAAGTTCCTTAATTTTAATGCAAAATGTGTTTAATGTTTGCGCTTTAAGGACAAATTGATTGAAAATCTTGATTTTGGAAGATCTAGGTTAAATTCAAGTGTTTTTGAAAAACTTTTCGTCTCATACTCATGCATTTTTTATATAAAATAATGTGCTTTAAAGAGTTTCTGCATTAAAATGCTCTATTTTTCAAAAATCTGATTTTTCCAGACTTTCGATCAATCGAACCTGTTTTTCGATCAATTGAAATTGCGATTAAAATTTTTGGTTTGAGTCTGCCTGACTTGATTGATGTTCGATCGATTCTCGATCGATCAAAATTGAAAAATTTCCAGTTTCTATGTTTTTGACCAAAATTTTTTCATGCATCATTTGTGTTTAGGATTCACATTCATTGCATTGTTTTTGTATCCATCTTGCAGTTTTGCTGTCATATCTCTCATTGTTTTCACACATAGCATGCATACACTTTGCTAAATTGGATACTCAACTTGATTTAAAAATTGATTGATTAATTTTTGAGTTACGTCCTTTCTAGTCTATGCTATTTTTTATGTGTGAGTTACAAAAAATATTTTTCTTATGAGATATGATGGATAATCAATGTGCAAATATTTTTTCTTTATTTATGCAACTGTTTATGAGTCACATAGTGTCAAGTTTGCATTTATTGAAAGAGAGAATATTTTTCTTCATGTGTATCCTCACCTTAGTTTTTAACTTTGGTTTGTGTTTTTATCCCTACCCCCCTTTATTTTTCCCCAAAACTTGTTTTGTTTTTCCTATTTTTATAGGGGGAGAAATTTTTTTTAACCTTTGTGATTCTTAGGAGGAGTTGTTGCTCTTCTTAGGGGGAGTTGTCTCTATTTTCTCTTACTCTGTTGCGTATATTTTCTGTCTACCTTCTGATTAGGTAGTCTTTGTCAATGTGTGACAAAAAGGGGGAGACATAGATGACCTGTTTGTTCTGTTTAGGGGAAGTTAACAGAGTTTTTGATGTATCCAACTTAGGGGGAGAGTTAGTTTGCATATTTGTTGATTTATTGTTTTTCTGTCACATATGCGTTTATGCGTTTTGTTTAGTGTTTCAGGTAATATACAAGTTGATTTAATTGAGCTACTGTCTATACTTGCAATTGATGGATAGTAGTTAGGTTGAATTTGTTGTAATGGGCATTTTATTGTATTGGGTTGTTCTTGTATTTGAACATTTTATTTTGTATGAAAGTTTTGTCATGAATTGCCAAAGGGGGAGGTTGTTAGGTTCTAAATGTTTAGAACAATTAGCAAATCGTGAACACAAACTTGTCTAGATATAGATCTTAGAGTCTATAGGTTTTATTAGACAATGTTTAAGGTGATTCAAGTCAATATTCAAGAACATACAAGCTGCAGGAAGAAGACTTCATATTCTGCCTGGTTTGATCGATCGAAGAATAGGCTCGATCAATCGAAAATCATATCTGCAAAATTTTAAGTCGGCCCAAACAGCAGCTTAAGCCCATTAAGGATTTGGGTTTCAAATTTACTTCTCCCACTATATAAAGGAAACCTTAAGTCACGTTTTTGAGTTCTGAGAGAGAGAAGAGTGTGCCTCTTTTGTATCTAGGGTTTTGTACCCAATCTTCTCTAAGTCTTTGTTGCTCATACTTTTCTATTTTGTGTAAATCTCTTGTGAGATCTAGAGGAGCTTTCCTTTACACAAAGTTAGGGTTTTCAAGATAGAGATAATATCAACATCTTGATGATCAACTTGGTTGCTGCTATTGGAGTTTAAAGAAAAACAAGCGGGGATGCTTGTATCTTGATTGGAGAATCCAAAAAAGAAGGAGTCCGTGAATTCGGAGTTTGCACGTGGTTGTGTCAGTAAGTTCTACTAGTAGGTACCATTAGGAAGTTAAGCGGAGAGCTTGTAAGTCCTTTTGTATGAACTTCGATTCTTTCGCATAGTGGATTCAGGTTTATCTTGAGGATAGCTAGGTCAAATCCTTCCCAGGTTTTTACTGTATGGTTTCCTGGGTGATCATATCATTGTGTCTTTTATTTTCCATTGCTTTACATTCTTGATATGATTGTTTGTTTGTGGTAATCTAGAATTGCATAAATTGACTAAGTTAATCACTTGACTAATTAACTAGGTTAATCTAATTTGTTTAAGGGGTCTAAATTTCTATCATACATGGCAAAACCCACCGAGAGATTTTAAGTCACCACTCCCGAGAATTTACTATTATCAAAACAAGTGGTTACAAGATAAGGAATCTTAGTACATTATACCAACTACAGTTAAACCCTTATCGTAATACCCAATTGGACTTGTTCTGTAGTGACAATCTCTCATTTTCAATGTACGGCTCCCTGTACGTGACTAACCAATTGCGCGGATCTCAGTCCGCGACTTGATTACCAGCTTGAGAAGGATGCTGGCTGCAAAGTTCTTCAGTTCATTACACATTGAAGTTCAAGAAGCTCCTTGGTCACAAAACCTTATGGTGTACAAACGCAGCAGCTTCTTCAAAAGAAAGAAGAACTAAGGCAAACTAGATTTCCGGTCACACTTTTCTTCATGTTTGTGGAATTGTGCTCTTGTGCAACTGTGCGTAATCTTTTACGACCCTTAAAATAATCCTTCTATATGTTTAGGATTGTGAAAAAAGAAAGCCTAAACACATACTCACGGATTAGATGAAAAACAGCTTTGAAAAATTAAGTTTCATAAAACTCAATAGATATTCATCTATCAAGCTAGCTGTTGAGGCACGGGCTTCAACAACTTTCAAACCTCGATAGATGCTAGTTGTTGAGATAACTGTTGAGCTTTAATGAACAACACTTCTTCACTTGATTTTTGGACAGACTTGCATAACTTTAACGCTTGAACTTGAAATATAGTTTCTTGAAAAATTTAACACATCCTAGATCTACCCAATTACAAGTAAAGTGCGTTTTGTCAAACGATTAAACAATTACATAAAATGTTGACACATGTTCCTAACATTGAATCACATATGTCCTAATAAGGGACTCCTACCAAGTTGAGCGCCTCTGCCTACACTTCCTTGCAGTAGTCCCTATAGACCTTCACTAGCTTCTCTGCCAAACGGATCTTAGTCTCCTGCATCCCAAGATCATAGGATGCCTGCTCCGAAGCCTTTGCTGCTTTTTTAGCCATCCAAGCAGCCTCCTTGGCCTTCCTAAGTTTTGCCTTCAAGTCTACGACCTACAGCTTAGCCATGGCTAGCTCTATTTCAGCATAGTAGAGCTTCTTGCATTGCTCCTCAGCTTGGTCTTGGGCGTTCTTGAGGCCGGCCTCGACACTCCTTCTCTCCCTCTCCTCCGCTGTCAACTTCGTGAACAGCTCCTGGTTTTTCTGGTCTGCTACACTTAGGGCCTTACTGATCTTGGCGTAAAGGTTAGCCTTGAACTTAGCTTCATTACGGGCGTCTTTCACCCACTCCTCAGCCATAAAGACCTCCTGGATGGCCTGCACAAAAACAAGGGAATTCTATGTAAAAGAGAGAGAGAGAGAGAGAGAGAGAGAGAAGGACAACCTATCATGACAACCTAGCATGACAAGAAGCTTACCAAGGTTAAGTCTCTCTTCAGGGACAGCAAAAGATCTTGCTGCCTCATGGCCTGTAATGCAACCATATATTTGGGTAGCAGTATGGGTTGCTCTAGAGCCTCGACTAGGTAATAGGCATGCCCTTTCTGGAACTCCCTGATGGAGGAGCTCCGCAGTATGGTTGGCCCTTCTAGCTCCAGCCAAGGATCCCATACTAGGGTGGGAGGGCATACCTCAGCCGTGCTATGGTCCTCCTTACTTTCAATCGAGGAGGACCTCCCCTAGCCCTTGGTTGTCTTTTGCCTCTTGGGTTCCTTTTGGGGGACCACTTCCCCTTCCTTTTTTTTTTTAAAGGTTGGCCATAGTAAACGAGTTAATTGTAAAAGGAGGTGGGGGGAGAGAAGGAAGAGGCTACGACCCGGGGGTGTCCTTGGACACCGAACCCTTGGCCTTATTCATAAGGAGTTCATGTAAGCCCTTCTTCCTGTTCAGGGCCATCTCCTTTCCTTCTTCCTTGGAGCTACTGTCTATGCGTGTGATGACAAGTCTAGGGGTGTGAACACTTGAAAATCTATCGAGCTTGTCTTCCAAGTCTGAGACTTGAACCACGTGCTCTCCTTGTTCCTCTCCCTCTTCCTTGAGATGGAACTAGTCTATCTCTACCTTCAATAACAGCCATGATGAAGCTGTCTCTTCTCTTAAGATCGCAGCTTCACGGGGAGAGTGATGGAAGGGTAACTCAATTGGCACAATATCTTCTCAGGCTAAAAATCCAGGCACCAAGATGTCTATCCTAGCTAGTCGAGGATTTCCTACCCTGATTATGTGGCCCACGTCTTGGAACTTGTCGGATAAAGGCTAGAAGTCGAGGATGAGATGGATGACTCTCAATTGTCTGTCCTCGCTCATAAACACCTCTGACCTTAGTACTTTGTTGAGGTTTGCGACGTTGACAAAGTTGATGTTGGGGGCCATGTATCTTTTATCTGCAAAAATTGCCGAGAAACAAAACCACGGTTAGATCAATGAAGCCCTCCATCAAAAAGAAATGAAATACTAAAGAAAAGGAGAGAGCAACAAAACTAAGGAACTAGTGTCCATGTTAAAAGACCTAAACCTAGGGTACCCCACCTGGCTTTCCCTCTCGAGTTGAGCTGTGAAAACCGTTGTGCCATTCATCAGAGATAATCAACTATTCATCCTTCATGCCCTTGTTGGACTTGGGAAGACGCGAGATGAGCTTCACCACTGAAGACCTAGACTTAAGGTAGTAGCTTGAGTTTGCCAGAAGATGACATCCAAACGACGTTGTGCCAGGTGAGGTTCAATCTCATTTGCTCGTTGAGAGCATCTACGCTACCCAAGACTCTAAATAGGTTAGGCGTGCACTGTTGAGGGTAGATCCTATGGGCTATCAGGAAGTCCCTAGTCACCCTTCCTATGGGTAGCCTCATCGCCCCTTTCTATGAAGACAATCATGGGAATGACGATCTCCCCTTCCCTTCTGTGGGTAAGCCACCCACCTAGAGGGCAGTACTATAAGGAAACGCCATAGGGAATGTGATACAAGGCTCTAAACCCCTCTATACCAGTGAGGGAATCTACTAAATGAGCGAACCTACCTATCTAGGTGGACTAAGGAGAAAAGAGAGAAACTTGTGTGAAGGCAGAAATAGAAAACCGACTAGCTGAGCATAAAATAGCCTAAGAACAAAGAAACTTACGAGAATAAGGACAAAGGTCACTTCAAAAGCTTCTTGAAAGCTTGAAAATTTAGGAAGTCTTGAGAGTTTGGATATTTAGGAAGTCTTAAGAGTTCGAAGATTGGTAAAGTGAGAGAAATGAATTTCCCAAGCGCCTTATATAGGAGGTAGAATTGGGTGGGAGTTATCTCGCCCAAAATTTAAGGAGAAATGCCAACCATAGGATCTCCATCTCACTGTAGAATGTGGGGAACAAAGCGTCGCTTGGAGCATTTAATGAGATGTTGTGGACTCCAAAGCACCAAAATTGTTGCGGGGCACATAAAGTGACACTTTCACATGTGGAAATCAAAGAAACGTGTGGAATTAATTATCCAAAGCCAAAACCCCATTTTTCTCCTTAGATAAGGGAAAAAAACCGGAGTTTTGAGGCGCTATTGTGGGGTACAAGAATTTAAATAAGGTATTTGCGCCACATGTCATACCCATGGCCGAGGAGGGCATTATTGCGCTGAGGAGGTCACACGCTCGGACAGTAAGGCCGCGTTATCGGCACGTTACTAGAGGAGGTCATATTGTAGAGAAAGAGCTTTAGGGAGGGGGTTAGCCTTGACATGATTGAAGGGATGGTGGCTACTACCACATTTAATGCATCCCACCAAACCTCCTAGTTGCATTTATGTGGAAAAGACCCCTGAACTGTGCTATCTTGGCTGTCCCGACTCACAAAGGGCTTGTGAAGGTGTCTGATGGGACAAGTACTCAAGTAGTGGCCTGGATGATCAATAAATGAAGGGCTAAGATCATCTAAAGGGAGCTATATAATGTAAGAGACCCTCAAAGGAGTGGGGATCAGAAAATTTGGAGAGAACACACTATAGCAACAAGAACTGAAATTGTATCTAAGTCCAAAAGAACTATATTCAAGAATCATTTTCCTCGGACTTCATTGAGGAAGGATTTCCTTGCTTAGAACTTTTCTTTCTTTGCTTTCTTAGTATCTTTAATCCACTGTGCGCGTTGCCTGATCCATTGAAACACAGCTTTTAAGCCCACTCTCTACAAATTTATTGTATCGAGCTCTTTGGGCCTTAATCCATTCATCTTTTGGGCTTAGGACCAAAACTTGCCCTTACATATATAATTATAAACAAAGGGGATACAATTAAAAGAGTAATGGAATAATGTGATTTGAAAACAATGATGTTGCAATATGTCAAAAATTATATATATACATATTGATGGTGAACAAGTGTGATTAGAGAATATTCCTCTGATTTTGCTATCCAATGTTACATTAGCAATAGCACAATAATTTTCACCATAAATCCATAGGCACAGCAAATCATGAACAAAAAAAAAAATGTTGGCATTATAGTTTTCGTTGTTGGGAAAAATTCCATATAAGTGGGAATAAGTTTCGGTAGGCACAGTGAAAGCACAA
Source organism: Quercus variabilis (assembly GCA_030445155.1). Lineage (NCBI taxonomy): Eukaryota > Viridiplantae > Streptophyta > Magnoliopsida > Fagales > Fagaceae > Quercus > Quercus variabilis. The sequence goes on along the minus strand of CP129452.1, from coordinate 45,735,815 downwards.
CCACACAAGAACACTATAATTTACATGGAAAATCATTTCTCCTTGAAGGGAAAAATTACAGGATAAACTCCGAATAATTTCACTATATTAAATAAAGATTACAATATTTAGATATACAACTTGAGCAAAGAAAAACTCTGTTTTTCTTTTCACTTGTGGCTCTTTTATTTATTGTTTATCACTCACATTTTTCTCTTGTTGAATGTCTTTTTCTCGTCTTTTGCTTTCTCTAACTCACACAGTCTTTCAAGATTGCACTGTCCTCACACTCTGGGACTCTTTCTGCACCAAATGGCTAAATGACATTTCCTTTTATTTTTTCATCTTTATCTTCTTTTCTTCCTTTCACACGCATGTCATCAATTCACAATAAATGCAAGCCAACTTGCCTTGACTTTTGTATGTAATATTAGAGAAAAAGATAACTTCAATTCTTCCTTTTTGGCAAGCTTCTTTAGGAAGCTCCTTTAAACTTGCTGACTTCTCTGCAGCTTGTCCAATATTCTCATTTAGTGAGTTAAGCCAAAGTGTAGGCTAGACCCATGTGGTGCAATGCACCTAACATTCGTATCCCTAAATCATTCAATCTCTATAAATCCAATAAACAAAATTTCTAGTTTGTGAACAAAAGAGATTCAAATCAATTCAAAGTTTATGTTAAATATGTTATTATCAATGCGATGTGTTATATCGTGTTGTATATGCTAGAGTGGATGCAAAAGGGGAAGCATAAAATAGAAACACTGAGAACACAAGAGTTACGTGGTTTAGCCTTGTTGGCCTACATCCACAGATGAATCCCTTAAGCGTTACATATTTATTGTATAAGAGTGTAGTACAATAACCTATGTTACAATAACCATAACATAAGTACATATAGGCGATTAAACCCTAGACTACTAGTAAAAGTAGGACTAGGCTTGAGCCTATTACATTGGACTAATATGTCAAATATATCTCTAATAGTTTATTTAATGGCTTCTCCCAAAGAATCCCATCGAAGCATTCTTGATGGTGATAAAAAAAATAAAAGAAGAAGAGAGTTTCTCCCATGCCATGTAGCTGTTGACATCCATTGTGTTGCCTATGGCCTTGCACTTGGCCATTAAGCTTGGGGTTTTTGACATCTTAGCCAAACCGGGTCCTAGAGCCATGCTTTCTCCTTCAAAGATTGTAGCTCAGATGCCTACCAAGAACCCTGGCGCATCCATACCGCATTCTCAAGCTACTGGTTAACGACTCTGTGCTTGGTTGTGCTGTGGTTGCTAACAATGGGAACTTTGGGTCTTTCTAGAGGCTCTACAGTTTTACCCTTGTGTCTAAACACTTTGTGCCTAATGAAGATGGCGTTTCATTGGGTCACTTCACGGCCTTGCTTCAAGACAAGGTCTTCCTTGGCTAGCTGGTGTGTCATGTCTTTTTTCTTGTTTTTATTAATGATTCGCTTCATATACATTACCTTGCTCTGAATTGCTTAATGTTAGGGTCGTATTTTATGTAATTAACTAATCTTTTGACAAAATGCACTTTATTTGTAATTAGATAGATCTAAATTGGGTTTAATACATCAAGAATATGTTGTTCATGTATATCAAGTGTTCATATTGAACGTTTTTTAGACCCTTTTACCCAACCAAATTAACCTAGTTAATTAGCCAAGTGATTAACTTAGTCAAATTATGCCAATCTAGGTTATCACAATCAAACAATCATAACAAGAATATAAAGCAGCGAAAAAATAAATAACATAATGATATGATGATCCAAGAAAACCAAACCGGTAAAAAACCTGGGGAGGATTTGACCTAGCTATCCTTAAGTTAAACTTGAATCCACTATCTTAAAAGAATCAAAGTTCATACAATAAGACTTACAAGCCCTCACACTCGACTTCTTATTGCTACCCACCAGTAGAACTTACTGACACGACCACGTGTGAGCTCTGAGACCACGAACTCCTTCTTTCTTGGATTCACCACCAGATACAAGCACCCACACTTGTTTTTCTTTAAGTTTCAATGGCAGCAACTGAGTTGATCATCAAGGTGTAGATAACATCTCCTCCTTGAAAACCCTAAGCTTTGTGTAAAGGAAAGCTCCTCTAGATCTCACAAGAGATTTACACAAAACAACAATATGAGCAACCTCCAAAACGTGGCTAGGGTTTGCCTTACATACTTAGGGCAAAAACATAAAACCCTAAACGTTTTAGGAGTTAGGATTGAGTTGGAAATCTGTAGAAAAACACGTTCTGCTCGATACTCGATCGATCAAGTCAGGCCGAAAGTCACTAATACTTTCTGCAGCTACTCGATTCAAACTTTACATAAACGCACAACTTTGAGCAAGCCTAAACAAGACTAAATAACTTGTTTTGATCATGGTTTGCCAACAATACAAATTAGAGTTCTAAATACATAAATTCCTAAATCTTTAGAACCAAACAAATTCCTTCTTTGGCAATCCGTGACAAAACACAAACTAAAGCTCAAAGTTTACAAATAAAATAACCCTTTACAAAACAAATCCAATCCTAACTACTATCCATTCGTTGCAAGTGTAGACAGCAGCTCAATTGAAGCAACCTCTATTTCCTGAAGTACTCAGCAAATGCATAAATGCATGTGTGGAAAATACAAGTAAACAAAATAAATTCTTGATTTCACAAAAACACAAAATAAAGACATATATCAAATGAATAACTCATAAAACATAAGTCAATAAGCAGTGAAACAAGAAACACAAAAAAAATCTCCCCCTATCATGAATAACCCAACAAAAATACATCTAAAGCCAAGAGAATGTAAATACAAGGTACAGCTGCTAGATACAATCTAATCACCACAGACTCCAAAGAATTATAAAACTCCCCCTATCAGCAAAAGCACTATAGGCAAAAACCAAAATCTACTCCCCCTTTTTATGACGGAATACCAAAGGGCAATCACAATCCATCATTAAAAGGAGGTGGCTTACAACCATTTTTACATTCTTGTCCATTAGTGGAATCTGTTAGGTTCTAAGGTCTTAGGATTTTATGTATTTAGAACTCTAATTTGTAATGTTGGCAAACCATGATCAAAACAATGTATTTAGTCTTGTTTAGGCTTGCTCAAAGTTGGTTTATTATTGTAAAGTTGGAATCGAGTGGCTGTAGAAGCACTTGGGACTTTCAGCCTGGCTCGATCGATCGAAGAATAGACTCGATCGATCGAAAATCGCACAGGTTGATTATTCTGCAGAATTTCCAACTCAGCCCTACTTCATTAAACGTTTAGGGTTTTATGTTTTTACCCTAGGTATATAAACTAAATCCTAGCCACGTTTTTGGGGGTTGCTCCAGTTGTATTGTTGCTCATACATTGCTTTTTTGTGTAAATCTCTTGTGAGATCTAGAGGAGCTTTCCTTTACACAAAGCTTAGGGTTTTCAAGTTAGAGATAATATCAATATCTTAATGATTAACTTGGTTGCTACCGTTGAAGCTTAAAGATAAACAAGTGGGGGTGCTTGTAGCTGATTGGAGAATCCAAGAAAGAAGGAGTCCGTGGATTCAGAGCTTGCACGTGGTCGTGTCAGTAAGTTCTACTGATGGGTAGCATTAGGAAGTCAAGCGGGGAGCTTGTAGTCCTTCTGTATGAACTTCGATTCTTTCGCATAGTGGATTCAGGTTTACCTTGAGGATAGCTAGGTTAAATCTTCCCTAGGTTTTTACCGTGTGGTTTCCTGGGTCATCATATCTTGTGTTCATTTATTTTCCGCTGCTTTATATCTTGATATGATTATTTGATTGCTTTAACCTAGAATTGCATAATTTGACTAAGTAACAACTTGGCTAATTAATCTAGGCTAACCAATCTGGTTGTGTTTTAAGGGGTCTAAAACCGTTCAAGTGGTATCAGAGCGGGTTGCTCTTTTGTTGGAGATTTCTTGATCTCTGAGCTGATCCTTGACCCCTGTTGTCATGGATCATGGACACTCTCTGTTTGTTCCTCCTCACTTTGATGGGAACAACTATGCCTATTGGAAAGTAAGGACGAAAGCATTCTTGAAATCCATTGATGAGAGAGTCTGGAATTCTATTGAGTACGGATGGGAGAAGCCCACTACTCCTATGAGTGAGTGGCAAACTTCTGAAAAAGAAGCAGCTAGCTTCAATAGCAAAGCTATAAATTCCATCTTCAACGCTATTTCCATGGAGGAATTTAAGAGGATCTCTAATGTTGAGGTTGCTCATATTGCTTAGAAAATACTCCAAACTGTGCATGAAGGCACAAAGGCAGTTAAAATCAATAAATTGCAACAATTGACTTCTAGATTTGAAAGCATTAGAATGTCTGATGATAAATCTTTTGATGAATTCTATGCTAAATTAAATGATATTGTCAATTCTGCTTTTAATTTGGGTGAAGTCTATGATCAACCTAAAATTGTTAGGAAGATACTTAGATCCTTAATTGAAAACTTTAGAGCCAAAGTGACTGCCATCACTGAAAGCAAGGATGTGGACTCCATCCCTGTTGATGAGCTTGTAGGATCTCTTCAGTCCTATGAGTTTGACCTACCTAAAGTGAACAAATCCAAATCATTGGCTCTTAAGTCTGTTGATGATGTTGATGGTGGTGGATTTGATGATGAGCTCTCTGCTACAGAGATTGCCTATCTCGCCAAAAATTTCAAAAACTTTCTTAGAAATACCAACAGAAGGCAAGAGGTACATACACTGCTGAACCTAGAAATTTTAGGAAGAATGATCCCACTAAGGTTAATAACCATGAAAAACCTAAAGAAAAAGTTGGTCAATCTTCAAATAATTCTTTGGGTCCTCAATGTTTTGGTTGTCAAGGGTATGGTCATATGAAATCTGAATGTCCTACATTCTTAAGGACTAAGGGTAAAGCTATGGCTGTAACCTTTAGCGATAATGAGGTTTTCGATGATGAGTCCAGATGTGATGAGGATGAAAACTTCATTGCTTTCACTGCTACTGCAGTAGTCAATGAAAGCATATCTGTTGAAGAGAACCATTCTAATGGGGAACTCTCTAAGGATGCAGATTTTCAAGAGGCCTACAATAAACTCTACAAAATTGCTGCTAGGGATGTTATGAATGTAGAACTTGGCCTGAAGAAAATTGATTCTCTTGAACTTGAAAAGAAAAATTTGCTTGTTAAACTGTTTGATGCTAATGATCTTTTGAACAATGTTAAATCTGAGAACATGCTTTTGCTTGATAAAGTTAAAACTTTGGAACATAATTTATCTGTTGCTAGATCTGCTAGTTCTAAACTTGATCACATGCTGAATGTTCAAAAGTATCATTCTGATAAATCTGGGTTAGGTTATGTTGAAAGCATCTTTGACTCTACACCGCATTCCACGAATTTTGTTCCTTCTTCTTCTTCTAAACCTTCCGTGAATGAGGTTGAGAGTGAAACAGTCAAACCACCTGTGAGTAAGGTAGTCAAACCTGTAGAAGTTTCACCTCCTAAAAAGATTAGGGTTGATTTGAGAGAAACTAAACGTATCCTTTCTAAGGACAAGATGCATTGTAAACCTGCTTGGATTTATCATTTTTGTGGTAAGTCTGGACATATTCATTCTAATTGTTACAAGCTTCAAGCTGCTAAGAGAGCAAACAAACCAAAAGTGTCTATGTCTCAAGCACAAGATCCTATGACACTTATTGGTGAATTGGTAAAGGCCTTGAACCTTTATTCCAATTCTGGAGTTGGAAATCACTCGAATGTGAATAAGAACTCCAATGCTCGTGATGCATCTAAAAGGTTTTGGATGTAAAAGACTCGACCTAATTGAGTCTTTCTGACATGGTCCTTGTGCTTCATTGCTCGTTCCTTTGTGACCATAGTTCTTTGGTTTTTGTGTATTTTATTTTTTTTTTGTTTCTAGGATTTGCATTGCGTTACATTCATGCATTTCATTCTAGGATTTATTTGTTTTCTCTTAAATAAAAAAAAAAAAAAAAAAAAAGGAGAAAAGGAGAAAGCAAAAATTATGTTTGACACTATTTTTCTTGATTTTTGAAAAACAAGGTTGGTCTATCTTTTTACACATGTCATATCTTGTGTACCTTGTTTAATTTTGATGAACTTATTCATTGCACTTGACTAGTTGAAATTTTGTAGTGCATGTTGTATGGAAAAGATGTGTATGGTTCTTAATCACTTTGTCTTAATCATGAAGTCATATGTTATTTGACTGTCGAACTTGATTCTTTTGAGAAAGGCATAAATAACCATCTCACCACTATTCACTAGCCAATTATGAACACCTTAATGCATATCATAAGAACGTATGCCCGAGAAAGTGTAGCACATGCACAAAAAGAACATAAGATGTAGCCTCAAATTAAATTAAAACTGGTGCGTACTATTAGGCTTGATGCCAATTCACTTAATTCAAATCGGTGTGTACTATTAGGCTGAATGCCATTTCATACAAATAAGAGGCAAAAATGCAAGAAACTTACATGATTGCAAGCTTTTGTTCTAGAAGATGTGGGAGTTATAGGATGTAACTCTTTAGGTGATAGTCTCTTTTAAATTCTATGTGATGAATTGTGTAGACTTTGTGTTTGATTGCTATTCACATATCACCTCACATGTATCTCAAGTTTTTGCTAGTATCACACACTATACAAGTTACTCTTTGTTAAACACTGTACATGCTAGTGTGTGTTTTTTGGTCTGACCAACCAAGTTTGAAAATATCTTGAGATTTGTGCACAACATTTTTGTTGCTCGAGAAAATTCAATGGGAGAATGATTGAAACTTGTTTTTGACATAATTTGGGTTTAAAAAATTTGGGTTTTTGAAAAAGCATTCCATCTCATACTCATGCATTTTGCATTCCTTGTTTAATGCTTTGAGGAGTTGTTTTTTAAAATTAGGTTTGTGTTTTTCAAAACTGTTTTTTTTTTTATTATAAATTTAGTGAGTCTCTGCCCATTTCGATCTATCGAGTCTGTTTTTCGATCAATCGAAAAAGTGCTCTAGTTTGTTTTAAAATGTTTGGTTCATTCGATCGATCGAATGTATTTTTTGATCGATCGAAAATCGTGGAGAAGCTTTTTTAAAAGATCAAATCTGACTTTTTCAAACACTTTTTCAAACTTTTTCTTTCTCTCTCCGACGAGGCAAGTCAAAAAGTTCAAATTTTGTCGTTTTCCTCCGAAGTTTTTGCAAAATTTCTCTTTCCTCAAGCCGGTAAGACTCTTTTGCCCTTCCTTTTGAGTTTATTTTCATGTTTTCATGCATAAATCCATGCATTTAAGGGAGATTTTCGGACTTAGCATTTTTGGGATTTTTTGTTGATTCAAGCCCTATTTTGTGCAATTGATCATTGGGTTTTTGTGGGGACACATCATAAACATGATTCTTGCTTGTTAATTTGATCAATTTTGAGTTTGGTGAAAAATTGAAAATTCTAGGGTTTGTTCTTGATCCGATTTGGGGATTTTGTTAAATTCGGTAGAATTTGATGAAATTGGCTTGTTGTACTGATGAAATTAAGCATTATAATCAATGTGCTAAGTTTTGTAATGCTCAATTCATCAATTTGTTTAAAAAATTTCAACAAGTGGTTTTCAATTTTTTAGGGTTTTTGATAAGAAATTCCCTGCTCAAGCCAATTTTGTCAAATTAATCTCAATTGAACTTAATTGCTTACTGCATTAGTACATGCATCATGGCATTGTATCTGTTCATACATCATATAGATTTTCATTCTATTGTTTTTTATGTTAACTTGCAGTCTGTCCTTGGTTTTGTTTTCTTATGTCCTTTTGGTTTTTTCTTTTGTGTCTCTGTCTTTTCTTTAGCATCATGCCTAAGAAGACTAGAGCCCGTAGGACTATTCCCTCTTCCTCTCCATCCCCTCCTTCCTTTGATCGTGAGAGGTTTCCGAGTGAGAAAAACCAAGAGCTTTTTGAGAAACTTAACCTTAAGAGAAAGATTTGGGCTGAGCATTCTGTTCTGTTAGTTGAGCTAGATCCTGCCATTAGGGCAAACTTTAAGCGTCGGGGCTGGTTACTCTTGTTGGACATTTCTGATCCTCCTCCACCTTCTGCCTTGATTAGAGAGTTCTTTTCAAACATCTCTATTTGCGTCTATGATTCCAACACTTTAGTAAAGAGTTGGATACGAGGCATAGAGTATACCATTGCTCCTCAGGTAGTGGCTGATGCTCTAGAGGTACCGTTGGTTAGGAATCCTGTCTATCCATATGATGAGTCTTCCGAGTTGAGCAATGTTTTATCTTACATCACTGGGACTTCTGTCCAATGGGGTTCTGATCCTAGGATCACTTTTGCTGAACTCTCCAGGTTGCACTATCTGTTCTTTAGGATAGCGTGTCATTCCATCTGGCCCATTTCTCATGTTCACACCATTCCTCTTGAGAGGTGTGTATTTTTGTATGCTCTGGTTACTGATGCTCCTATTAGTTTTCTCCATCTCTTTCTTCGTTCCTTGAACGATGTTTATAGGAGTTCATCTACTTCTCATGCCCTTGTTCATCCTATTTTTATTCATAGGATTTTACTCTATCTTGATCTTAGTGACTTCCCTTCATCTGAGCCCGTTCATGTGATAGCTCCCATAGGTGCGTCTTTTCTTAGACAGAGGGCCGCTCATCTTCGAGCTGGTTCTAAACACCCTAGGTCTGAGCCGTCTAGTAGCGTACCTCCTCCTTCTTCTTCTACAGGTATTGCTGGTGAGGATGTTCCTGATCCAGTTGGTGATGCTGCTGCTGCTACTGATGTTCCTCCACCTTCTTCGACTGATTTTGACGTTCGTCGTACTTTGGAGACTGTCATGACCGTTCAGGCGGCTCATGGTCACATTTTGGAGGACTTACTAGATGCGATTCGTGCTCTCTGAGCCGATTTAGCGTGTCTTCATTCACCCTCACCACCTCCTTTTGATGGCAACTCATGATTGCTCTTTGGCATTCTGTCACAAAAAGGGGGAGTGGAGTTTTGTCTTGTAGAGTCTTGTAGAGGAGTTTTGTTGTTATGGAGAGATTTTTTTGTTACTCTTTGAGAGCTTATGGAGTTTTTAGATTGTATCTAGGTGCTTCACTTTGTACATCATTTTTGGAGATATTCATGTTAGGGGGAGTAACATTGATTGATATACATGTTTTTTATTGATTCTTGTTGATTTGTGATTCACTGCTTATTGATTTATATTTATGAGTTGATCATTCATATATGTCTTTATTTTGTGTTGTGTGAATCTTTTCTGTCACACATGCGTTTATGCGTTTGTTGAGTATTTCAGGAATATACAGGTTGATTCAACTAAGCTGCTGTCTACACTTGCAACCGATGGATAGTAGTTAGGCTGAATTTGAAGTTTATGAGCATTTCTTTGTAAAGGGCTTTTTACTTGTAAAACTTTGAGCTTTTATTTAGGGTTTTGTCACGGATTGCCAAAGGGGGAGTTTGTTAGGTTCTAAGGTCTTAGGATTTTATGTATTTAGAACTCTAATTTATAATGTTGGCAAACCATGATCAAAAAAAGTATTTAGTCTTGTTTAGACTTGCTCAAAGTTGGTTTATTATTGTAAATTTGGAATCGAGTGGCTGCAGAAGTACTTGGGACTTTCGGCCTGGCTTGATCGATCGAAGAATAGACTCGATCGATCGAAAATCGCACAGGTTGATTATTTTGTAGAATTTCCGACTCAGCCCTACTTCATTAAACGTTTAGGGTTTTATGTTTTTACCCTAGGTATATAAACTAAACCCTAGCCACGTTTTTGGGGGTTGCTCCAGTTGTATTGTTACTCATACATTGCTGTTTTGTGTAAATCTCTTGTGAGATCTAGAGGAGCTTTCTTTTACACAAAACTTAGGGTTTTCAAGTTAGAGATAATATCAATATCTTAATGATCAACTTGGTTGCTACCGTTGAAGCTTAAAGATAAACAAGCGGGTGTGCTTGTAGCTGATTGGAGAATCCAAGAAAGAAGGAGTCTGTGGATTCGGAGCTTGCACGTGGTCGTGTCAGTAAGTTCTACTGGTGGGTAGCATTAGGAAGTCAAGCGGAGAGCTTGTAGTCCTTCTGTATGAACTTCGATTCTTTCGCATAGTGGATTCAGGTTTACCTTGAGGATAGCTAGGTTAAATCCTTCCCAGGTTTTTACCGTGTGGTTTTCTGGGTCATCATATCTTGTGTTCATTTATTTTCCGCTGCTTTATATCTGGATATGATTATTTGATTGCTTTAACCTAGAATTGCATAATTTGACTAAGTAACAACTTGGCTAATTAATCTAGGCTAACCAATCTGGTTGTGTTTTAAGGGGTCTAAAACCATTCAGAATCTACTCCCCCTTTATCAGTCTAGTGGAATCTTGTCCATTTTTTAGGTGACTTACATCCATTTAAGGGATCTTGTCACTTAGGTTTCGCTAGTGATTTACATCTGCCTTAGTGAAATCTTATCACTTAGCCATTTTTTGGTGACTTACATCCATTTAAGGAATTTTATCACTTGACTTCGTCAGTGATTTACATTCATTTAAGGAATTTTATTACTTGGTTTTGTCATGTGATTTACATCCCTTATATTAGGGAATTTTATCACTAGCCTCATCATATGATTTATACTCCCACTTGGGGAATTTGTGTCATTTTTTGCTGGAGAGATTTCTTGACACTATGTCGTTTCGGATCTTCTTGAGGCCATGTTGATATTTGCATTAAGTAGTACATGCACTTGTCAAGACTTGGTTAAACAAGAATTTTAGAACAATTTATACATGAACCAATGGCCTAGGTGCGCCTTTTTCTTATTTTCTTGTAATCCTAGAGTTTTACCTCTTTTGATTTGTCTAGTACTACATACATTTTTTCATGAAACCTTACTAGGTGTAAATTTTTATAGACGAATATAAAAGAGACAAAAATAAATGTGTTACCTTAAATGATGACATTATTTTGTCACATACCTTGATCTTTTTATTGTTGGGATCTTCTTGACCAGCTCTTCTCTTTTTAAGATGATGAGCTCTTCTCTTTAAGGTCAACATGATACTTTGTGTCTAAGGCCTAGATTTCTTTTGCTATAATTTTTTGAAGGCGTAAGAACTAGGCCACGTTATTGCCCCCATTCAAACATGAAAAGTGCAATTCTCATTTGTTGACAACTAGAGGAATAGTCTATCATGATTGAAACTTTATTTTTTTTGGGAGTGCTTTGACAACTATGGCCATTGTTGTTTGTAATAGCAATTTCCTCTTCCTTCTTCCTTAATTGTATGCTTAAGTTACTTCAATAGTGCTAGTTGCATTTTGTTAGGAATGAAAATGTACAAATATGCGATTGCATGCTATACAATTATTTGACAAAATGCATTCTATATGAATCATAGAGAAGTATTCTATGATATTAAAAAAATTGAAGCTATTTGACTATATGCTTCTTTAAAATGGTATTTGTTAGTTGCTTGCACCGTATATAATTTTTAAAGCAATTTAAAAAGCTCTTGGTGAATTGACAAAGATAGCACATATTTATTGAGACTTAAACTCATGACCATATTGTGAACATGATCAGCTAGCATTTTAAGTTTGGGAGACTTAATAAAACTTCTCTGAATCATGACGATGAAACATATGCTACTAATAATATATGTAGACATATTAATTGTATAGCAATATTTTCAACATGTTCTATATATACATATTTGTAGATAATCATGCAAGCTAGATATGCAATTAGTTATAATAAGCTAATATATGGCATGGCTAATTAAAAAGAAAGAAAGAAATGAGTTACCTAGACAAGAGAACTTAAATCACAATACTATTGTGCACATATCTCTATCTTTTCATTCTTGTAGTCTTCTTGACAAGTTGGCCCTCTTTTAAGATCTCTTTTGTTAAGCTTAACATGCTATTTCATGTTTGAGGCTTAGATCTCTTTTGCTTTGTTCTTTTGAAGGTACAAGTACTAGGACACTTTGTCTGTTCAAGGTTATATTTCCTTCCTTTAAGGACAAAGGTTATGCCAAGTGCTTCTATTATTACATGACTAATTGGTTACGCATATACTACAATTTAAAGAGAGTACTTATGCTTGACATGTGATCTATCATCATACTTTCACATTCAATAAATATTCAAGCTAATGATTTTTCATCACGTCTCATACATACCATTGTGTGAGCCATTATGTAATAGACATATAGCAGTGTCAACAATTGTAGACATATAGCAGTGCCATTATGAAAGAAATATTCGTGATGCTATGGAAAGAGTCTAGGCCTTTCCATGATTTTTGGCCTTGATACAAAATTGCCTTACAGCAGTGTCAACAATTATATATAGATAGAGATGTGGTGGTATGATGTTATCATGTCACATACCTTTGATCTTCTTTTTAGCAAGCTCTTCTTGATGAGATCTCATCCTTAATCTTATGGACTTGACAGTATATGTACAATTGAGATAATCTAGTTGCTCTAGTCTAGTTGTTGTACTACATGTACTATTTTTGTGCAAAGTGTACTAGGAGCAACAATACCAATAAAGAAATTCACAAAAAATATTAACCACAAATGTAAAAAAAATTTTGTGGCTTGAGCCCAGAGACATTATGACTTTTCAAATGGAGTCATTTAAGAAATAAAAATATCTCTTAGAAAAAGAGAAATCACAATTTCTAGGTAAGATTCAGATTTGATATTGCCCAAATATCACAATTTTTTTGTTTCTAATACATAGTGATGTAAATTTTTCTTTTTACATAAATGTATAATTCTAGTGATCTCTTTATCAGTTGGTCATTTTCTTAGACTGTATATCATCAACATAGAAAATCCATGGTGTTGCAATCAACATTATTATTTTATAATTGTTATCATATCATCTTCTGTGTGGATGTTTTTAAGCTCATAGGTGACTGCTGCCATATTAGCTTTTTTGGACATGTATATATAATGCTCTTGCTAGACTTGTATCTCATGTATAATAGATCTATTTAAACCTAAATTGTGAAAGTTTTCACAAGGTACATTTGTAGCAAAAAACTAGAATATTCATTGTCATTACCTATTATTGATTGGGTTTGGCCAAGCTAATTGGACTTTCTTTTATGTCCAAATATAGTGTTTTTAAATTTGGTAAGATAGTAAAATCTGGCATTAGCCTCTTTAGTGTCTAAACTTTGAAATCATGATATAATTTTGGTGAGACAAAAAAACTTTGTCAAGGCAATAATACTAGATTTCACCTTTCCTATTTTAGCATGACATATTAAGAAAGAAGAGCGATGATAAAGCATCTTTGTATTTTTCTTTACTAACCAATACGAAGTTTTCAACTTTGTCTGATATCTAGTTTAGTATTCTTGAAAATAACTAACACATTTGACTGACTGCTCTAAGAAGCATTTATAAAATTAATTTTGATTAGAAAAGTAATTGTAGAAAGTAGGAACATATATTTACTAACTTCATTTATTCAAAAATTCTTTGGAATTCTTACATTTAATTTTAAAATTCTAAAATGGCAACCTAATAACTTCTGGTTTTAATGCCTTCTAAATCTTGAAAGGCGTTAAGGTTTGACTTCACATATCTAACGTCGAAAATTATGATATACAATTTTGGTAAGATGGTAGATTTTTGGCTTCTTCATTTTTCTTCAATACTCAAAATTAGTATCTTTAAATTTGGTAGAATAACGAAAGTTGAGAGCCTTTACCTTAAATGGTCCTTATACTTAGATAATGTAGCACTGCAAATTTGTAACCTGAAACAACAATCTTAACATAAGCATTATTATAAAATAAGGTGCATGAGAGGTAGGTGTTGGGTGTATAAACTGATGGGCCACTAGGTAGATATAAGCATCATAGAAACTCATTTACCATGTAAAGAAGATATCATAGTTTGTAACCGAAGTAATATCGCCTGTTTTTTTTATTTATTTATAATTTTTTTTTTATATTTGCTTTCAGTTTATATTAGTCAAAGGCTGGTGAATGATTCATTTCAAATGACATAACAAACAATAACTTGAAATTGGTGAATATGATAAACATGAATGGCACATGGTGATATGTGGTGCTAGTGGATAACAAAAGGCTTGGCCGTGTGGGTCATCCACCATCTTATTATCACTTTAGCCTCATGAGTATGACACATGGCCTTCAGGATTGCCCCATCTTCTGATGGATGGCCTAGACTAGCTAACATGAGTAATTGAGTTATTAGATAACATACCAGGCACCAAGCAAGCCTGAAGAAAACCACGAAAATTTATCCCTTTTGCGTCCTCTTTTGTCTAGCCCCCTCCTTTACCATTTTGACACTTCTAGTGACGTGAAATGTCCACGAGGTATGATTGAAGAAAATTTCAACTCGGATTGGGGGCAGCACGGAGAAGTGGGGCTCAAGGAGCCCATTGTTGTTGTTACAGACGATGAGCGAGATTTGTCTTTTATTTTTGGAGTGTATGTGGTAGTGAGGCTTGTCTCGATCTAGCCAAAGATTTTTAAGGATAGCTGGTGGTGTTGTTGTAGTGGCCATGGACATATCTATGGATCAGTTAATTAAGATCGTTCATCGGAGTGATTGTGGTCAGTTTTTTGTCTATTGATGTGTGGATATGCATTTTTTGTTGATTGCTTTGGGACGAGCTTAGCAGTTTCAGTATTTGTGGTTTTAGATTAAGCAGAGTAACCCTTTTGTCTTAGGAAGAGCTGAATGGCTAGTCTCTCCTCGTAGATGGCGCCAAATTGATGATGCCAAAATCGTCAGTTGGGTTATTCGTTCAATCCGAAGTATTAGACGATCTTGTCGGACTTGCAAGATAAAAGAGAGATAGATTGAAGAGACCACCAAGTTGTGTCCGGTGGGGGAGCCTCCGATGTTTAAGTTAGTATTAGCCCATATATTTCATATATAGATAGTGTTTTGTAGTAATTTTTGACATACCTTAGCTAGTGAGACAAATTGTCCCTTTTATAGGTGACTTAGGTAGCTATTGGACATAAATAAGGGTGATTGTAACGTTCTTTGCATAGATGAGAGAGTTTAAGACCTTTGATGGTCGTTATTAAATGTGTTGGGCAGTTACTCATCTATCTTTGATGGCCTACTAATGACGCAATGATCGTCCATTAAGATGGACGACCTTAATGGTTTTTATGGACTCATCAAGTCCCAATTGAAAGATGCAATTCTTGAGGGAGGAATTCTGTTCAACAACGTCTATGGCATGCATATGTTTGAGTATCCTTCCTTGGACCCTAGGTTCAATCGGGTTTTGAACACAACAATGCTCAACCACACTATTATCGTTATGAGTTGAAGGTATGTATATAGTAAAACTTTCAATGCTCTCGTAAATGCTCCCCAAGCTGCCCACCATTCCTTGCTTTTTGAGAAGCAGAACGAAAGTTCCCACCGGCAGGACTACAATGTGAATGAGGAAGTCAATGAAATCCTTGCCAGCTTCAGCCAAAAGCACACTATGGCTTTCTGTGTTTATAATAAGTTTCAAATTCACGTTGGTGTCTCCCATGGACTCTGTCTAACTTTATTTTTAACGAAGATTTTTGGACAAACTATATGGCATCACTATGATGCAATGAACAACTTATGTACATGTTGCTTGGCGGTTGGGGAACCACCGTTCAATGTCGGCCACGAAATGAGGACTTACGAAAAGTTCATTGTAATTATCTCCTAGCTTTTCTTTTTCTTTTATTACCTTTAAAACTTGGGTTCGTTTGCTAAAGCAATTATGTACTACATAAATTTCATATTCTGACACCTCAGTTCTTTCTTTTGTATCAGCACGTACCAATTTGAAACCTTTCTTTAGTAATTACTCAATTTTAGTGGGGAAGCCTCATTTTTATTTATTTATTTTTTTTTCAAAAGGCAAATAAAGCAGTGTTTCGTATGAAAAGCAACTCAGGCAATTAGTTGATGTTGGCGATGGTCTAGGAGTTACTCTTAACTTTATCACTTCCAGATATCCCCACATCAAAGGCATTAATTTCGACTTGCCTCATGTTATACAACATGCCCCATTGTATTCCAGTATTATTTTAAGTTAGTCTCCTTTTTTTCACAATATTGTTAAGGATTTTTTTTATATCTTATCAATTTAAAGTTGGATTAACCATAGTTTTAAAAATTGGTACGGTCAATGAATCATTTTTGCTCCCGATTCCCCTTTTTTACCAGTTTTTAATTGGTTTTAGTCGATTTTAGGGTTTTAATTGGACTAGGTTGGTGACCAGTTCCCAGTTGAACCGATTCGCCTAGCTGGTCCAATTTTTAAAACGCTGGGATCAACATATGAATTTTATGGAAAAATAATGCTAATCTCATAATTTTAAAAGCCTAGATAGGCTATATAAATTCACAAGTTGTGTAGATGAAGAGGCGCGTTAACTAATGTTGCTAGCGTGGAACATTTAGGAGGAGATACGTTCAAAAGTATTCTTAAAGGGGACAACATTTTCATGAAGAACCCAATGGAGTTGGTTGAGTGGTTGGGTACTCATTCCCAAAGTGGCTCTTGAGTGGAGGTGAAAGAGCCCAAGTTCGAGCCCTAGCACTTTGGAAAAACTTCCTAGGCCAAGGATTTACCTTTGCCCACCCTTTGCGGCAGTGATTAGTCCTTTGGTTGAAAACTTTGGGGATTCACTAGGTCTAAGACCAAAAAACAATATATATATATATATATACACACACATATATTTTCATGAAGGTAAATTTCAATTTTAAGGCATTTTTTGTCTTGATTGACCGATAACCATGATTTAAATCCAAATACATTGTGTAGCGCATGAATGCTTTGCCCCCTTTAGATTGCTTCTAACTCTTGATTCGACCCCTTAAAAAACTCCAAGGCATAGGTTTAGTGGTTGCTAAGGAACTCATAAGATTCCTGAGGTCTTAAATTTGAAACATCTAACTAGCATCTTGGAGTTATCCCAAAGGATTCCTCCTTTTAATTATATATAGGTGTGTTAGAATGAAAACCAGACACACTCAAATGAACAATGAAATGCTTGTACACCCTCAAAGATGAACTATCATGATATGACGAAAGTCATATTCTATTTGTATTTGTATAGCAATTATCATGTTATGACGAAATCATACAAAAATTCAAAGATGAATCCCTAATCACCCAAAAATAAAATGAAAAGAAAATTTTCCAAAAAAAAAAAAATCGCACAAACATATTACTGTTATGCAATTTCCCCATATATATATATATATTACGTCTATAACATTTTCATAATACTTTTAGAACAAATTATAGATAATAAATTGTAATTGGTTCTAATTTAAAATTATTATTCAATTTACTTTTTTGTTTGTCACTTAAATTTTTTTTGTAAAAATATTGTGAAAATAGTACCTTTAGAAATAAGATAATAATAATTAAAAAAAAATTGGGAGGGGGGGGGGGGGGGGGGGGCAGTTATCAACTTATCATGAATCTTTGACATCCTTCTAGACTTCATTTGACCCTTCATTACTCATTTTCATTTCTCACCGAAAAAGCAAGAGGAAAAGCAAGAACAAAAGTAGCCATGGGCAGGAACAAGCATCAGAAGGCAAGAGAAATGGCTGTTGCTGCTGCTGCGACTTCATCATCTTCAGCACAAACCTACATCATCATCGGCCCAACAACAATCATTGACAACCAAGAATCACAATGCATTCAAAAAAGAGAAGAAGAAGAAGAAGAAGCTTTCTCAGAGGCCATGGAACTAGTGTACGGGTCAATGCTACCCATGGCTATACACACAGCCATAGACCTTGGTGTCTTTGACATCTTGGCCAATGTGGGTCCCAGTGTTGCGCTCTCGCCTGAGGAGATTGTGGCCCAAATGCCAGGATTTCTTTTTTCAAAATAACAACATTTTGTGAACAATTTTGTTAATTAACATAGTTTCTAAACTATTTAGGAAACTAACATCTCGAGCTTGTAACTCGAGTATAACAAAGTTTCTCATTGAAATCGAACTCAGGAGACTAGAGTTTCACACAGAGCTTCCAGCAAAACTAGGTACAATTGTTCCGATCAAACCCAAACCAATAAAACTAGGCACGATTATTCCTATCAAAACCTAAACCCTACAAACTCAAACCCAAACCCAACAAACACGCCAACACCACCGATCGGAACTCACAACCCAAAACCAACAATCACGCCACAACTCATCCTAATCGGAACCCTAAACCAAAACCCAACAAACGCTATTCATATCCACAGAGAAGAAGAGGAGACCCATACCCACCTGTTCTCATCTCAGTGGTGAATCAAGTATGTCTATGCTTTCTCTCTTTTCTCCGATTTTGCCTTTTTTTTTTTTTTTTTTAATTCCAAGAGCGGCTCCGATGCTGGTGTTGAGATCTTGAGTTGGAGAAGAAAAAGGAAGAAGGAAGTAGAGAGTGGGGTCTTTGGTTTTTCAAAGCAGGAACTCAAGATTTACAAACTCGAGTTTTTAAGACATGATTTGCTAGTGAAATCAACTCTAATAAACTTGAGAGGTTAGTTTTCTAAATAGTTTGAAAACTATGTTAACTAACGAAGTTGTTTGCAAAATGGTGTTATTTTGAAAAAAAAAATCCCCCAAATGCCCATAACGAATTGGGACACACCAGCCATGATTAACTGCATTTGTAGCCTACTGGTGCACCATGGCATGCTTGGTATCTCACTGTCTCTTTGGATGATGATATTTTTCATAGGCGATGCTGGCTCACTTCAGTGTCCAAGTACTTTGGGCGTGGTAACCAACAAGATGGGGTTTCCTTGACACCCTTGATGGATTTGGTTCTTGACAAGGTTTGCTTGGATAGTTGGTCAGTGACTCAGTCATCACTTTTTGAATTTTTTATTCCTTTTCTCTAATCATAAAGAAATCCCTTTATTTCTTTATTTGTTGCCAAAACGTTTGACTTTTTGTTGATTACTTCTCATTGCACCACGTGGCAACGTAAATTTATGACACATAACTAATAGCCGAAATGTTTGACTTTTTGTTGATTACTTCTTATTGCACCACGTGACAACGTAAATTTATGACACATTCACATATTTTAGAACAATTGTGTCTTTTTATTTTTTAATAAACACCTTTTCAGTCAAGAAGCACTCTACAATTTTTTTAAAAACCGAAAAGTTATGTCTTTTATTGAATTAACCGAAATCGTTTCACTACAATTTTTGTTATAGTTGATGTCTTGATTCGGTTTATTTAAAAAACCGAACAATCGTATATATAAAAGAGTCTTACTTGGGTACTTATAAATTTTGCGAGTGTCAAATTCCCTCCCAAAAAAAGCAAACACTTCTTCTATCTCTCTATACGCTCTTCTTCCTCTCTCTCACCCTCTCTTTGTACTTCCCTCCATATAAATTTTGTCCTATCTGCAGAAGCAATTAAAGCAAGAATTCACCATTTTTGACCAGCAAAGTTCCAAAGCAAGTCTAAAGGTTCACTGTAAGTCCAAAACTTTTTATTTTTATTTTGCAATTTTCAAATGATTGTATTTGTTTGGTGAGACATGAGGGAAAAGAGAAGGGAAAAAAGGGTTTTGGATCTTGGGAAAGAATGAGAAATCTGAGGGCACTACTGTTAAGATATGATAAAAACCTAAATAGTCAAAGGCTACACCCCAGCCAATTCAAAAAATTGTATCAATCATCCTCTAGAGAAGGAGGAGGAGAAGAAGAAGAAGATGAGAGAACAGTCTCACCACCCTGTTACCTTGTGATTCAAAAAACCTGTTAAGCAATCTTCTTTTTGTCTTTCCTTTTTCACTGATTTTTTTTCCTTCTTTTTTTTTTTTTTTTGCCATTGATTTTAGGATCAGGTACTAAGTTTTTGCCAATCTGATTGATTTCTCATAGTTCCAAAAATCCCCCTACAAAATTCTCTAAGCAGAAACCAATGGCTGTCTAAGTGGGTTTGTATTTCTTATTTGAATTAGGATTGTGGGAATTATTGTTGATTGAAGAGATTGGCAGTAAAGAATGGGTTTCTAGGGTTGTTTTTAAGAAATTTCAAATAAATTTTTTGGTGTGTTTTGTTTGATTTGTTTCATGTGTTAACTATTAATGCTTTGGGGTGTCATAGGGGAAAAAATGTTGATATAGGGGGGAAAATGTTTGACAATGAATAGGGGAGAGCAAGGAAAAGTGATGTAGTAAGAGTTGATGCATTGCAACTTGCACAGCCAGTTTGTGGATCATGGACTCATGGAGTGGCTAATGTAATAGGTATAACTTGATAACATGGAATAATTTACGATATTTAAAATTATGAGAACTACAAGTGGAAGAAAATTACAGCATTATGAAATAAAATAATATCAAATGGAGACAAACTACTCATAAGAATTAGGAATATTAGAAGGCAAAGATTAATGCTGCGTGAGATCATGGCATATCATTTGTGAAAATATGACATTCATAAGTGCCATAGCTACTTCTATGTTGCATTGTAAAGTTATCATCATTAGTTTTGAGTTTTAAAAAAAATGTTTTTACTGTGTTTTAACTCAATTTTATTTTCAGATAATATTCATCTCATATTTTATTTTTTATTGTTCAAGACTGTGTTTCGTTCTAAAGTGATGGTTTCACTCTCTACTATTCAATTACAGTCAAATTTCAATCTGAATAATTGCAATTGTTAACTTATTTTATGCAATTTTTATCTATTCAAGATAATTACATCAAACTTAGGCATCTACATCCCATTGTGGATTTCCATAGCAGGTATGTAAGCGATTTTGCTGCTTACTTTGAGCTTTAATATTTTTGGACTTCAATGGGGATTGCTTGATGGAATCTAACATAAGTTTTCATTTTTAATGTTTTGAGGCATGAGGAGTACTTTTAGAAACGTGATCATGCATTTGAATTTATTGTTTGTATGAAGAGGTAATTTACCTAATTCAATTTCTTAATGCTTTAGAATTTATGAAAAAAAAAAAAATCTTAATGCTTTAATACGATTGCCTTTTGTTGGATTCACAAAATCCTATTGATCACAGGCGTTGAATTTTTGTGTGTAAGGTTTTCGTTGTAATCGATTTCTTGGCTTGGTTGGTTTGCAGCAGTTTTGTTGCTTTTTGGATTTATGCAAAACCTATCTTTTCTGTCCTGGTTTTCACAACTTCCTTAAAATATGTATTGTCATTATATGTCATTCTATTTATTTGTTTATGCTAATCTAGGCAGTGGCAACAGAAAAGCAGGAGGTGAATGTTGTGACAGATTACATTCTAAAAGTAATAACAGCAAATTGTTGAATTGATTATGAAATTGTTTAGAACTTATCAATATAGTTCACTTTTATTCATTTTCCACATTGTTTTCAGGTTTTGGGATTGGAAGTCTGTGCAGATACCTTAGTTGGGAATCAAATGTTAAGGGGAATATCTGGAGGGCAAAGGAAACGAGTTTCAACCGGTAAAGTCAAATTTGTAGTACATATATACAGAATCATATTCTCTCTACATCTGTATCAATAATATCTAATACTAAAATTGTAGGTTAGATGTTGGTTGGACCATCTAAAGTGTAATTCATGGATGAAATATCTACTAGTTTGGATAGCTCAACAACATTTTAGAATGTGAATTCAATAAAGCAATATGTTCACATTAGAACCAAACATTTCTTATTTAGTGTTTTTATTATTGCATGGATTTGAGCACGAGAAATGAAATTATTGTAATTGCATATTATTTAAATATGTATCATAATATAATAATATATATTTTGCAAAACTTTTCCGTACATTGCACGAGTTAGCGACTAGTTAGTTCTGTTTTGCAATCTTCATGTCATGCTTTGTGATTTGTTCCCTTATGGGCCATAGGCCCATAGAGAATGTTCCTTGGATAATTTGTTTGAATCCACAGCACCATTTGACATGCATAGCTCGTTGATTAGTCAATTTGTTATATTACTTTTGCCGCCACTTGGTGCTGATCATTTTTGGACTTTCAATTAACTTTTATGGTAATAGTTGTATAGTAGAATGATAAACGACAATGACAAACTTGCATAAGGACAAAGTGTTGTTAATTCAATACTTAGATTTATTATTATTATTATTGTTATTTTGTTTTTTTTTTATTTTGATTTTGGGGGTGGTGGGTCGAACCCCAACATGGGAGACAGGGGAGTACTGGTAGATGCCATCTGGCTACAAGACATTTGGGTACTTGGATTTATGTTCATTGTTGTAATTATAATCATTGTTACCTATTAGGAATTGTAGTTGTGGCTGATTTTTTGGCATAGTCAAGTAGTTTAATAATGTGGTCAACACCCATCTCAAAGGGATTACCTGTGTACCTTATGCTAGTTGTTCCCAGACTTCATCAAAATTTTGCTAATGGTGGCTAACTTTGTTGTTGAATTGAATGAATGTTAGGTCTCAACTGAAGAATGCCATTCTTGAAGGCTGACTTCCATTTAACAAGGTCCATGGAATGCATGCCTATGAGTATGATGGCAGGGACGGCAGGTTCAGTCATGTTTTCAACACAGCAATGTCCAGCCACACTGCAATAGTTGTTAAGAAGATCCTTGAGTCCTTCAAAGGTTTTGAGAACCTCAAGCAGGTGGTTGATGTTGGTGGTGGCATTGGAGTGGCACTCACTTAATCACTTCCAAATACTCCAATATAAAGGGCATTAACTTTGACTTGCCTCGCGTCATAAAACATGCCCCACCCTTTCCTGGTATGATGTCTCTTCGATCTATAATATTTGAAATAATATTGTGGAGTTTTTGTGTCATTTCTCCAAAGGTAACTTTCAATTTGACGAGCTCTCTTATTGGCATTTGAAATTGAAATGATCAATAAACTGGTTGCTGATATATTGCGTTTATATTTCATCACTTGAGTTGATTTAAGTGCAGTTCTACTTGGTCTCTTCTGTTGTACTGTCTATTGTACTCTTTACAACCTTCATATTATCAATCTCTTTGTACCACATCGCCCCAGAACTGCATTCTAAATTGAGAGAAACAGAGAGAGTAACTCCTAATGTCTTCTTAATTTGATGAAATTCTTGTTGGTATGGGTGTGTTCCAACTTCCATACACTTTGACCTTCATTGTGAATCTCCTTGGATATCTTAACATATGGGGCCTAGTGTGCAATTGGGCCTTATCTAGATCACACACAAGCGCTCCACTCCACCCCACCCCATCCCATCTTGCTTGTGTAAGTCCGGGTTAGTTTTACTTTGGGCTTTTATTTTTATCTCATTTCCATATATTTTGTGCTTTTAGAGCATTCCCATTAAGCATTGCAAATGCTAAAAGACGCTTTTTTTTTTTAGCATTTTTAACCCTAAAACTTGCTCCATCAAAGATTGTATACGTTTAAAAAATTTACAATACTGCTATAGTGCACTCTCATTTTTTTTATTATTTCTCTCTTCCTTTTCACTTTCTCTTGTGCTCTTTGTCCCTCTCTCCTTCTAGTGTCTCTCTTAGAGGCGAGCCCTCCAATATAAATTTGTAGAAAGCGTAGATATTACCGAGATTGCCACCGGGTACAATCACCCAATCCGAAACTTCCCCATCGAATTGCTACAAAATCTCGATTGCTGCAGTTTTTTGACCCTTGAGTTGCAAGCTATTTAGCGATTTGGCCAGGTAAATCGGCAGCTCCGACATGACCTCTCGGATCAACTTCATATAGCCGTCAGAATCGGTGTTGATGAGTGTGGTTAGGCTGCGGTTGTTTTTCATGGATCGTGGATCTCTACGGTGGTTCATGGTGGGTCTTTGCGATGGTTTGGTGAGTGGGTTTTGCGATTTGATATTGGTGAGAATTAATTTCAGTGGTTTTGATTGATTTTGGTGGGTTCTTGATTTTGGTGGCTAGGTTTGTTGGTTGATCAGGGTGGCTTTGGGTGCTGGGTGTGGGTTGATCAGGGTGGTTTTGAGTCTTTGTTGTGATTTTGTGATTCTTTTAATTTGGATGATTCTTTGATTTTGTAGCTTTCGATGTGGAGTTTTTTTTTTTTTTTTGCTATTGTTTGTGGTTGCAGCAATGGTGGGTGGATGTGGTGGTTGTGATATGGGTGGGTGGATATGGTGGCTGTGATATGGGTGGGTGGATATGGTGGCCGGCACTGGGTTGTGAAAGAGAGACACAGAGGAGAGAGAGACAGAGAAAGAGAGAGGAAGAATAAAAAAGAATATTTAAATAAAGTGTTAAAAAAATAGAAGTTTTGATGTAAGGGATGTTGTAAAGTGATGTGTTATATGTTATAAAATTGGGTTTTAAGATGGTAAATGCTAAAGTTTTTTGAATTGTTTATGGGAATGCTCTTAAGAGCTGTTTGTGACTGTTGATTTCAGCCCATTGAATATTAGGTGTTTGAAAGAACTTGGAAGCTTACGAAACTTGTTTTCCTATCAAATACAAAATTTATTTTCTTGTCCTGTCTTCAGATTGCAATGAAGCATGAGCGCATAATGGATCATTTCTCTTCCACCAATGAATTTTTAAGTCAGATACAGTATCTATTTTCTAGCTTCAGCTTGTTACTAAGTGACCTCAATTCTTTTATTTATTTAAATATCACATATCTAAAGAGGTAAGTGCCTCGTGCCTGAGGGTACTGAGGAGAAATAAGCGACTTAATCTCACTCCGCTCCTAAAAATGGCAGTCTGGGAAAGAGCTTATACAGCCTCTACAACTGTTGAAAAAGTTGTTTCTCATTATGACCAAGTACATACAAGTAGTGCTTTCACATAGAGAGGCTCTTAACAAATGTATATGCAAAATGTTTAGGGTGTATGTATGCATGTAGATATGCATAACACTCGTATGTAAGAACAACAAAAAAATTTGTCCCCTCTTAAACACCATTCTATCATATAGATAAATGCGAAGAAAACTAGTAATGCACAATGATGGAGCTATATGGAATATAATAAGTGAATAAATATTATTAAGTGTTTCAAGAGAGAACTAATGAACCATAACTGCAAACAAGAGTAAAGATATTGTTTGCAATTGAAAAAATACATCTCATACAAGCATAAGGTGAGAAGGTGGCAATTGACCTTTGAAAAGAATTTCTGTGCAGTCTTTGTTCCTATATGTTCTGCGCATCACCAAGTAAAACACAAAAAGGAGAAAAAAGCAACGGATCTCCAATTAAGAGGAAAGTACATAAAAATAGAATTTCATATCATTTCCTAAGAGGAGATAGCATATATATATATATATATATATCCAAGGGATTCAGCTTAAGATATCTCTTAAAATCCAATCATCCTATATTTGTATAATAGATTGCACAAAGTTCAATTTGCGCCCCTACCTGACTAACCAATTAACTATATGTAAAGAAATTAACAGAGAAAACAAATATATATTAAAGGTACAAGAGAGTAACCTTCTATCCGCTGCCATGCTCGTCCATAAAGCTTCAAGGCTTCTAAAAACCTATTATGCTCGTCCTCCGTCCGTCTCTCCCGTTGCTTAGTTATTGTATATGGTTTTCTTGCCTACCATTAACAGAAATTCATAATTCACATATTTAGCTTCTTAAGTATGACATTTAACTTTCAACAAGCAAGCAATCAAAGCTCAAAATAACAAAATTTAAACTATAATCCCCCCTCTCTATTCATCTACTAGTATCACCTTAATAACCAGCTCTTCCCCAGAGGAGTATGTGTCCATTACCGGACGCGGAGCAGCCAGCGGGGCTGCTTCAAATCCTATCTACCGCGCAAAAATTGATGCAAAAACACGACTTCTTTTCTTGCGAGGACATCAAATACTATAAATACTAAAGCTTGTCAATAACAAAAGCTGATATGCCGATACTACTGCTGCAACCAAAAAAAAAAAAAAAAATCAAAAGGGACAACAAATTGGTGGAGATCCGTCTCTGTATTTAACAGCACGTTTTTTTAGCGCATTCCAAATTCACAAGCAAGTTTTTCTTTCTTTTCTTTTGTACTATTATACTACAAAAATAGTTGAAATTCAAATCCATTCAAAAATAAAGTTTTTTTTTTTTTTTAAATTTATTATTTTTAGAGAATCCACTACAACAGAGAGAGAGAGACGCTTCTCCGAATGAACTAAAAATAAATTTCTTTATTTAGAATCCTCACCAAAACAAACTTGAGGACGCCAAACCCTTTAGGAAACAAGGAAAAAAATGTAGAGAAAACAGAAGAGAGAAACTTTAATTAGTACGCATCAATCTCTACACATGCTTCAACTTCAATACGCTTACACTACCAATAACAATTATGCTATTTCCATTGTTTGGCAAACGAGAAAGTGTAAGAAAAAAAAAAGCGAAGAAAATACAACTCCTAATCTCAGATTTTGCTTAACTCAGCTGAGGCGAGTTATTCTGATCCAAAACTAGTGGCGGAGCCACGCTTGGGCCGAAGGGGGCCATGTATAAGAAAAACATAGAGCTAGAGAGTAGAGAAGATAAGCTAGAGAGAAAAGATTGATGAATTTCTATAATTCTATTTCAATGAATCAAAACTAATTGTACAACATGTATTTATACTAGAACTAACACCAGAAGCAAAATATCTGACTCTAACTAATTACTCTAACTAATTCCACATTATACGGATCATACTCTAACAACCAATTCAACTAATTCCAGTATTACACGTGTTCCTATGTACATCTTCTAACCTATATATTACTAAAAGGTGGAGCGTAGTATTTAATGTTGTTATGCTCACGTTGAGCCACATCAGCAGCCATATCATTTTCATTATCTTTTCTAAATTTTTCCTACAATTTTAAAATAGTTTTTATCAATTTTAAAATAATATTGATAAATATAAAATATTTTACAGCCCTATCTCTACCATAAAGCCCACTTCTTATACATTTAATTCCACCATAAAGCCCAAACCCAAAACTTTTTCAATTGAAACCTTTTAAAACCCTCTGTTTTCACGTTTTCAACTTTTTGTTTTCCTGCACGGTTTCAATTTCCTCTCCCTACATTTTAGTTCTTTCCCCTTCCCCACTTTGTTCTACGGTTTCACATTTAATTCACGCCGGCCTCTCTCCCTTCTAACGGTGGCCTCTTTGTCTTCCTTCCTTCCTGTCTTCCTCTCCTCACACTACTATATAAATACTGACAGAGGCTAGATGATTAGGTTGAGGTATCTCTAAATCCCAGTTTCTTTTGTGGTCCATTCTTTTGCTTGATTTTTTTTTTTTTCTCTTTTTACTGCCTTTTTCGTGCTGTGGTGTGGATGATTGTTTATTGCCTCTTTCATAGGGTGTTGAATTTTTGATTGTTGCGTTTTTAAATTGGAGTTTTACCTCTTTGGTTCTGTTCATTTTGAGTTTTTTTATTGCTGGGTTTTTTTAATTCTATGTGATTCCAATGACTTAGTATGACTTTGATTTCCTAGCGTAGTGCTGTGGTGTTTGCTTCCACTATTTTCCAACAATTGGTATCAGCGCCTACTTCAATATCATGATTGTATAATATGTTGATTGGGTTTAAGAATCAAAGCAAATGTTTAACGTTGTTTCAATTTTTTGTAGTAATTTTTCTACATAATTGTGTTTATCATGGTCTTTGGTTTAGACATGGTTTGATATTCATGGTTTTGATTTTAAGTCATTGTGCAAGCGTTTTATTTTGAGCTAAGATTGTATTTTTTAATTGAGATTTATAAGGCTGCTATAGTGTGGCTGATTGTTTACCGCCTCTTTGTTAGGGTGTTGAATTTTTTATTCCTGGGTTTTTTAATTGGAGCTCTACCTCTTTTGGGTCTGTTCATTTTGAGTTTTTTTAAATTGCTGCATTTTTAATTCTATGTGATTCCAATGACTTAGTGTGGCTTTGATTTCTTAGTATAGTGTTGTGGTGTTTGCTTCCGCTCTTTTCCAACAATTGGTATCATAGCCTACTTCAATATCATGATTGTATAACATGTTGATTAGGTTTTAGAATCAAAGCAAATTGTTTTCTTGGTGTTTCAATTTTCTGCAGTAATTTTTCTGCATAATTGTGTTTATCATGGTCTTTGGATTAGACATGATTTGACATTCATGGTTTCAATTTTAAGACACTGTGCAAGTGTTTTTATTTTGTGCTAAGATTATTTTTTTTAATCGAGATTTATAAGGCTTAAATCTCTCTCCCAAACTAAGATGTATTGGGATGGAATTATAATGACATGCCATCTTTTATTCATCCTAGAAATATGGGTAGGTCTGATTTACTAACCATTATTATAGTAAAAAATTTGGTTGGGTCTATAAAATATGTAGTTGCAAGTTTCAACTTCCCATTAAATATGTAATTAACTTGCATCCTTCTAAAATACGTCTTTCAAGAAGAGCAAAACATTATAGTAAACATTTTATGCATCCTATTAATCTAGGTAGTTCTTACTTGCAAGTTTCAAGTTCCCATTAAATATGAAGGACGTATTGTAAAATGTTTTGCTCCTTTAGTTAATTACATACTTCAAAAAAATTAGTTCAAATTGGTTATTAAAAAAAAAAGAGCAAATTAGTTCTTTAGTTCAAACATTTTATAAATTACGTCTTTAGTTCATTTTTGAGCAATACATCTTTCATATATTTTCAATACGTCTTTCCCATTTAATATCTGAAGTTGAAAGTATGTAATTAACCAATGAAAAAATATTTTTAATTAATTTTATAGATCATTTTCATGTGAGAATAATATATTTTTAATGGCAATTTTTTAATGAAATTGGAGGGAAGACCTAAATTGCATTCAATTTTTTATTGGCAGTATCTCAATAGGGAATATGTAAATTTAGATTTTGACAGTTTTTAGACTACTATTGCATGTTGTTCAATCAGAGGCATTTGTAAAAATGTTCATGCCCAAGCCAGTGATAATTGAATGATTACTCTTTATGTACTCATAACATAAAGGCATCTACGGAAAACTCTGATCAGATAAGCTGCATTTACTCAAGAACTTCTCCACTATTAGATTTGGTCACATGTATTTGGAAGTATACTAAAAATATGTTAAATGATTTAAATTCTTATATCATTTTTATTCATTCTTGCATTACATTTTTTTTTTCTTATTTATTTATTGGTGATTCACAAGTGTCATAGATAGATTCAGAGCTATTACCACTAGGGAGGCAAAAGTGGCAATATTTTAGATATATAAAAAAAACAATAAAAAAAAAAAAAAACATATATATATATATATATATATATATATGAGCAATTTGGGCTTGATACAGTTGCACCTACTAAAAACATATTACTTCTCCTTTTTTGTAGTGTATTGTTTAATGAGTTGCTTTGCTAGGAAATTCCATTGTCAACCAAACAATTTATGTAACCAAGGGAATTATCCAAAAGAAATAGGACATTGTTGAATGAGTTGCTTTGCTGGGAAATTCCATTGTAAATAAAGTTGGAGTTGTTTCTTCAAGTATGTCCAAATCTCAATTATAAATAAAATAAAAAGGTTATGCTAATATATTTTTATATTATTTTTCGGTATGCTAAAATAATTTTTATGTTATCTTTGAGTTGTGTAGGATATTCAATTTTTCTACCAATTTATCACAGATTATCTATTAAATTGCAAGTTCAAAAGCTGGAATATTTCTTTAGGTATCACTAAATGTTGGTTGTAAATAAAATAAAATGTTTTACTAAAATAGTTCTCATATTATTTTTGGTGGTGTAAGCTGTTCATATTATCCACCACTTATTTGAAATGATTTTTAGGTGGGTGTAATCAAATGGCTTTCTACAATTAAGACAAAACATTTAATGAAGAGATACCGCTACTTCTAGAATTGTTTCAAAGACACAAATCAGAGCTTAAATCTCTATGAGATTGAATATATGTCATTGATCAGTGAAATGGGCAGCTTAGGAGAGTATAAAAGTTAATGGGGATAAAATATTGCAAAAGATAGGCGTCCTCAAGTTGTCTTTCTTGGGTTCATAAATTTTGAATTGTAGAAGGGAAAAAAAAAAAACGAAAGAAAAATGATGGCATATAGAGCATGTAGGTGAGAATTCGGGGCAGTGCTAAAATAGGCAGTGGAAGCTTTTAACACAAAGTGAAAGAGTAAAAATAGAGGGAGATTAAAACCAAAAATAGAGAGAGATTAAAAAAAAAAAAAAAAAAAAAAACGATGTTGATCTAAAAAATGAGGTTGGTTTAAGTATTTGGGTTGGGTCTTATCTTGTGATAGTTTCATTTATAATGGAACTGCATAAGGCAGGAATCTCCAAATAGTCTTAGAAAAATGCTCTTCATGTTTCTTGTATGAACTTACTTAACAACCAAGATGACACTATAAATAGATGACAGCAAAATCAATGCACCCCAAAACATAAAATATTAGATCTTTTTGATTGTGTGTATTTGCATGCAAGTGTTTGTGTTCATTCATTAAAAAAAAAAAAAAAAGTTCTTGGTGTTCAATGATGTGGACAGCTGTCATCGTTTTAATTACTATTTTACCCACCTGTTGCTTACAGGTTACTTGTTAATTTGCATGTTTTTAAGTTGGATTGCTTATTCAAGAATGTCTAACTCTCAATTATAAATAAAATGAAAAGGCTATGCTAAAATATATTTTATATTATCTTTTGGTTGTGTAGGTTGTTCATATTTTCTACCAAATGATTATGAATTATCTATTAAATTGCAAGTTCAAAAGCTAGATTGTTTCTTCAAGTTTGTCCAACGAATAAAATTTCCACATTCTATTCCAAATACTAATCTCTAATAATACACAATTAATTCCATCACCAAAACCTCCTGATGAAGTATAAATTTGTCAGTCGAGAATCTCAGATGGACGAATCCCTCGGCCTTGACTAGTGGTCACCGGTGTGGTGCCTGCCACAACAACTCTGATGCCAAAGTTAATATATGGTGCTAAACAATAATGAAACATAATAAATTGATATAGCAAAACTAAGTCTTTCTATGTGTCTCTACCTCATTCTTGGCGATGTAGGAGCTTTATATATACCTTCATGGCTTGTGACCGTTGGAGTAGTTATGGAGGTCTTAATGTTCCTCTTCGAAACATTTTGGCACTGTTTTAATATGGCAATGCGCTCTAACGGTCCACGAAATGGGTCTTGTAACCGTCCTAGGCTTGATTGACCGCATTGAATGGCATGGATGTCTTCGTCATTAGTGTGAACGATTACTCTGTCAGGCCTGAAGGTATACTCGTCCGTCTTTATAGGTTCGTCTGTGTTAGATGGATTTGTCATTCCCGTCAGCTGCCCGGTCGTCATGTCATGACAATCATAGAATATGAAAGGTTTACAGGTTGTAAATGACTTCTGGGATTTTGTTCCGCATTAAGTGTGAAGTGGCGGCACTTCATAGGTCATGGTATACGTGGCATGCGTTGACTGGTGGAGTTAATGCTCCAAGTAGTGGGACTATTGGGTTTCCCGCTGGTCTTTCCGTTTTTCGAGCTTCTGTTTTTAAACCCCTCCTCTTCTTACTTTTTTCTTTTCATTTTTCGAAACTCTTCAATCATTATCTCCCCTCTGTTGACCTTCCTCCGCTATCTTTCTCCAAATTGCTGTGCTCTTTGGCAGTGCTTGGTCCGCCATTGCTCAAGGTATGTCATTCTTCTTTTCTTGCGTTTTTCTTCTTTTTCTTTGTTGTTTTGCGGTGGTGATTTTTCTGATTTTCTTCCTTTCCTTCCTTTTCTTCTTCTATTTGTTTCCAGCGTTTCATTTTTAGCTGTACCGTTCTTTTCTGTGCTTTTTTTTTTTTGGGTTTTTCATGGTTAGTAATTCCGAGGTTAGAGCTACTTGCCCCTCGGTTTCTTTTCTCTTCACACGCTTAGGGGGCTCCTTAGGTGATTTTTCTGATTTTGAAAATTTCGTTTCCGAGGGTAGTGGTTTAGGACCAGTGTTGACAGAATTGTTGCCTTTGATACGGCAATCAATTGATTGGTTCGAAGGTCAGAAAAGGACAATGTCTGAAGTTAGATCTAGTGATCTAGAGATGGGGTTATCCTCTAATGGTGACCCCGTGGAGAGGGATGCCGTCGTCTCTAGTCCCCAGGTGGTTAGGGCTTTTCATGCCCTTGAGGAGGTATGTAGGTTAGATGCTGAGACGGTGAATAGATTTAGGGATAGATTTCAATTTTCGGATAGGGTTCGTGTCCGTCGGCCCAGGGACGAAGATAGGGCTTGTCACTTTTTTCCGGGTGAGGTGTGCTTCTATGAGGCCGCCTTTACTTGTGGCCTTAGGTTCCCCATCCACCCTCTCCTAATGGAGCTTTTAGATCGTTTTGGGATTGCTCCAGGGCAACTGATGCCCAATTCATGGAGGATAGAGGTCAGCTGTATGGAAATATGGTTGGCTGCTAACGGGGATATGATCAAAGTAAGTGAGCTCGTCCACCTATATCATCTGAAAGAATCCAAAGAATATGGATACTATGAGTTGGTACCCTGGGAGAGGAGGACCAGGATTGTTAGAGGGTTGCCTTCGTCCTTTAGGTACTAGAAGTCGAGATTTTTTCTTTGTGTCCAGGGATGATTTTGAGACCCCCTCCAGCCAGGACTGGGGTGACATTCCAAGGTTGCTTCGTCGATGGGGAACCTCGACATTAGGTGCGTCATTATATATATATATATATATATATTTTTTTTTTTTTTTCATTTTAAGCTCTGCTGCACTTGTTGTTATCGTCACTAACCTCTTGATTCTTTCAATTTTTGCAGTAAAGAGATAACATAAACTTAAGAGCAAGTACAAGGCTCAGGTAGAGCAGGCAATCGAGTATGCCAAATCGATTGAGAGCTGGGACGATTTGGTAGATCCGCGAACTCTTGCTTTCTACAACCTTGGCCCGGAACCGTCTTCTTTCGTCTTGCGAAACATCAACATCGAAGGAAAAAAGAGTAAGTGATAAACCTGCTGGAGAGATTTTATTTATTTTTATTTTTATTTATTTATTTTTTAAACAAATATTCCTTTCTGGCAGAAATGACGACCAAATTCAACAAAGATCTTTTTGCGAAGATGAGATCAAAGAAAGATGAGCCCTTGTCAAACTTGGGAAAGAAGACCGTGCGCGTCACTGGGAAGGGAGGTGCTGCCACGTCGACCCCCTTCATCCATCCCATTGTCTCCGTGGGTGAGACGACGAGGACGGCCTCTCCAACTACGTCCGTGGAGGAAATAGGAGGTACCCCTGTTTCCAAAAGGCCGTGGTTATCTGAGAAGGAGAAGGAAAAACCTGTTTCTCACTCATCTACCCTTTGGAACAACGAGAAGATGGCTGTAGACAAGGCTTATGAGGTAGTGACGACTGCGGACCTGAAGGCTTTATCTGGCGTTCCTTTTAACGAGATTGCAGCTCGTCATGTTCACAAGCTCGTCCAGGTACTTCATTTCGAATTTTTTTTTTTTTTTTTAACATCTTTTATCTCCTTCTTAGGTGCTAAAGGAGAGCTTGCACCTTTCTTCTGAGTATTTCACTCAGGAGGTTAGGGTGGCTTCCATGGTGTCTAGGATGGAAGTTTTAGAGGCAAAGAACTTGTCCCTGAAGAGGGATCTTACTGCCTCCATGGGTGAGGCCAATGCCTTGAAGGAGCGGGCGAAGAAGCTGAACGACGACCTTAGGGTTGAACGCCAATTGGTCTTGGAGAAGGACGAGCAGCTTATTGGCCCGAGAAAGCCTTAAGACCATAGCCGCTAGGTCTGTTGAAGCCTTCCAGACCACTGATGAGTATAACACCGTGCTTGTTAGTTGGTACTTCAAAGGTTTCGAGTTCCTGAGGAGATACCTATTGAAGCATCCTTCTAGAGTGAACATGGAGAGGCTGGACCTGGAGGAGGTGGATCAAGAGATGGCTGTAGATGAGGCTGCCCAGTCTTCCGCTACTGAGCCTGAAGTCCCTGTTGACGCTCCCGTTAACGTTGCTCTAGCTGACAATACACATGTTGACAACGCCGTTGCTGACAATGGTGCTGCCTGAGTTTGGTACTTAGCAAAAAAATTTCTTTTTTGGGATGCCCTTTTGTGTTTTGGGCAGTTATGTAATTCTAATTTTGGTACAATTTTTCTATCTATTCTGGAAACAATATTTTTAGCCCAGTGCTTATGGGCTTCTAGTTGTAAAAAGGCTTTAATTTAATTGAATTTTCTTTCCCGCACTTACTTGCATTTGTGATTGTGTACTCTTTAGTTTGAGATATGCTGGGGACGTGGGTGCCCATGTTGCGCATTGGTACCCCTGCGTTACGTTATATTCGTCAGGGCTTAGCCTTTTCTAGCTTTTTGTGACTTATACCCATTTTGGGGATCTTTTAGTCGTCAATAACTTACATCCGTCAAGACGGAATTTTGTTACTTAGCCATTTTTGGCTTTTGCGACTTAACCCTTTTTGGGGATTTTTTAGTCGTCAGTAACTTACATCCATCAGGGCGGAATCTTGTTACTTAGCCATTTTTGGCTTTTGTGACTTATCTCTTTTTGGTGATTTTTTAGTTGTCAGTAACTTACATCCGTCAGGGCGGAATCTTGTTACTTAGCCATTTTTGGCTTTTGTGACTTATCCCTTTCTGGGGATTTTTTAGTTGTCAGTAACTTACATATGTCAAGGCGGAATTTTGTTACTTAGCCATTTTTGGCTTTTGTGACTTATCCCTTTTTGGGAATTTTCTAGTCATCAGTAACTTATATCCGTCAAGGCAGAATCTTGTTACTTAGCCATTTTTGGCTTTTGTGACTTATCCCTTTTTGGGGATTTTCTAGTCGTCAGTAACTTACATCCGTTAAGGCAGAATCTTGTTACTTAGTCATTTTTGGCTTTACTTATGACTTATGATTGAATAGACCTGCTCACAAAGAAACATTAGCTGGATAACATCTTTAATGATTTCAATTATGAATACATTTAAACGTTACTTCTATTGATGGTATTTTTTCAAGTGTTCAATGTTCCATGACCTCGGGAGTCTTTGTCCGTCCAGGGTTTCCGGTGGTAGCTACCTTGCCTGGAGTAATGGACGACTCGGTAAGGTCCTTCCCATGTGGGGCCGAGCTTCCCTTAAGTAGGATCCTTGGTCGCCGGGGTTACTTTTCGCAGGACGAGGTCGCCAATGTTGAGTCATTTGAGTTTCACCCTTCTGTTGTAATAGTTCGTCATCTTTTTCTGATATTCCATCACTCTACTGCAAGCTTTGTCTCTTACTTCATCTAGACAGTCCAGGTTGAATTGTAGTCGATCATTATTGGCTTCCTCGTTGAACATTTCTCGCCTGGTGCTGGTTACTCCTACTTCGACTGGGATCACTACTTCAGTCCTGTAGGTAAGCCTGAAGGGGGTTTCTCCCATCAGGGTTCTTACTGTCGTTTTGTAGGCCCACAAGACACTGGGTAATTCTTTTGGGCAGGCGCCCTTCACGACGTCCAGATTAGTTTTTATGATCTTGAGTTGCGTACAGTTCGTTACCTCCGTCTGTTTGTTTGCCTGTGGATGTCCTTGCGACGAGAACTGGTTCTTGATTCCTAGTCCTGAGCAGAAATCTTTGAAGCCTTGGCAGTCGAACTGTCGTCCGTTATCTGATATGATCATCATTGGAATCCCGAACCTGCAAACTATATTCTTCCACACGAAGCTTCAGATTTTCGCTTCGGTGATGGTTGCCAGTGGCTCTGCTTCAACCCATTTCATGAAATAATCAATAGCAACTAGCAAGAATTTTACCTGACCTTTGCCTAGGGGTAGTGGGGCCAACGATGTCGATTCCCCATTGTGCAAATGGCCATAGGAACGTTATCATCGTCAGTCTTTCCACCGAAAGTCGTTGGATATTCCCAAACCGTTGGCATTTGTCACATCGCTTGACGAGCTGAGTTGCGTCCACCTGCATAGTAGGCCAGAAGTAACCTGTTCGAAGAACTTTGCTTACTAAGGATCTAGGGCTAGCATGGTCCCTACGGATCCCTTCGTGTATCTCTTTCAGGATGTACTTAGCTTCTTCTTCACTAACACACTTCAAGTAGGGCATGGAGAAGCCCCTCTTGTACAGGGTGTCGTTGAGAATTGTAAATCTGGCTGCCCTCTTTTTAATCTTTCTAGCCTCTTCTGTATTTGGAGGGAGATGTCCGTCTTGGAGAAAGGATATGATGGGCGTCATCCAGCTGTCTTTGTTCTGGATTGAGAATGTTAGAACTTCTTCAATACTGGGGTACTTCTGAATTTCCATCCTTAGGTCCACGTTCATCGATCCATCTTCTGACGAGGCTATCTTGGAGACTTCATTTGCCTCCATGTTCTGGCTTCTTGGTATTTGTACAAACTCCACTCCATCAAACTCCTGAGTTAAACGCTTTGTCAGCTTGAGATATTTCTGCATTCTTTCTTCCTTTGCTTCATATTCTCCCTGGATCTGCCCAATTACCAGTTTTGAATCATTTTGGACTAATAGGTTCTTAGCCCCAAGCACCTTTCCGAGTCTCAATCCTGTCAGAATCCCTTCATATTCTGCCTCATTGTTGGTGGCTGGCAATTTTAGCTGAACTCTGTACTTCAGTATTTCTCCTTTTAGGGTGACTATGATGATCCCCACTCCCCTCTGATTTCGAGCTGACGAACCGTCAATCTGTATCATCCATCTCTCAGCCTCGTTGGCATGCTTATCCTCATTTGGGGAAGTGAACTCGGCGATGAAATCCACCAAGGCTTGTGCCTTAATGGCCATCTTGGGATGGTACTCGATGTCAAATTGGCTGAGTTCAATTGCCCATTGGACCATTCTTCCTGCTGCTTCAGGCTTGTTCATGGACTTTTTGATCGATTGGTCCGTCATCACCAGGATGGGATTTGCTTGGAAATATTGTTTTAGTTTCTGGGAGGCCACAATCAATGCAAATGCAATCTTCTCAATCTTTAGATACCTGGACTCGGCCCCCTAGAAGGCTTGGCTGACGTAATAAACTGGAAGCTGCTTCTTGCCTTCCTCTCAGATCAAGGCTCCACTGACGGCCGTACCTGATACCGCTAAATATAGATATAAGTTCTCACCTTCTTTGGACGGGCTTAGAAGGGGTGGATTACTCAGGTAGCGTTTGAGCTCCTAGAAGGCTACTTCGCATTCGTCTGTCCAAGCAAAGGCTTGTTTTAAGGTCTTGAAGAAGGGCAGGCATTTGTCTGTAACCCTAAAGACGAACCTATTAAGGGCTGCAATCCTTCCAGTAAGCTTCTGGACTTCCTTGACGGTCTTGGGTGATTCCATGTTGATTATGGCTTGCACCTTCTCCAGGTTTGCCTCTATTCCTCTCTGGGACACCATGAATCCCAGGAATTTTCCTAAAGCTACACCAAAAACACACTTACTAGGATTCAGTTTCATTTGGTATTGCTTGAGGGTAGTAAATGTCTCCTTGAGGTCGTCCAGATGGGCAAGTTCTTCTTTGCTTTTGACGAGCATGTCATCCACGTATACTTCCATATTCCTGCCTATCTGCTTGTTGAACATTCTGTTCACCAATCTCTGATATGTAGCACCTGCATTTTTCAACCTAAAGGGCATTACCTTATAGCAATACAGCCCCTGGCTTGTGATGAAAGCAGTCTTCTCTTAATCTTCGTCAGCCATCTTTATTTGGTTGTATCCCGAGAAGGCATCCATGAATGTCAGCAACTTATGCCTGGCAGTAGAGTCCACAAGCTGGTCAATCCTCGGTAGAGGGAAACTATCCTTCGGGCACGCCACGCACATTCTCCACTTCCCATTCGCTTTTTTAACGAGGACGATGTTTGCGAGCCAATCAGGATAGTAAACCTCCCGGATGAATCCTGCCTTTAGTGGTTTATTTACCTTGTCTGTGACAGCCTGATCTCATTCTGGAGCAAATACCCTTCTCTTCTGCTTGACGGGTTTCTTCTCTGGATCCACGTCCAACTTATGTTGGATTACTTCTATGGATATGCCGGACATGTCCTCATGGCTCCATGCGAAAATATCTTGGTTCTCTTTAAGGAACTAGACTAGCCTCGACTTCATCTCGGGGCTTAGCGTCATCCCTATCCTCGTCGTTTTGGTGTCCTCTTCTTCATCCAGCTTCACTATTTCCAAGGCTTCTATTTTGTCTTCTTCTTTCTCTTCAGTTGTCCAAGTGTGGTTTTCTTTTGCGGCCAAGACGACCTGGTAACATTCTCTGGCTAAGACCTGATTGCCTTTTACTTCTCCAACCCTGTCGTCCGTTGGGAACTTCACCTTCAGGCAATAGGTGGACGTGGCTGCCTTCCATTTGTTAAGCGTGGATCTTCCAATAATCACATTGTAAGACGAGGGACAGTTTACCACCAAGAAGTCTATCTGGCGAGTCAATTGCTTCGAGTAGGCCCCCGCCGTTACTGTCAATGTTACGATGCCCTTGGGATATACCCTGTCTCTACTGAAACTAATGAGAGGGGTGTCAAATGGACGCAGTTTCTTTGGATCTAACTTGAGCTGCTGAAATGCTGGGAGGTAGATGATATCTGCTGAGTTGCCGTTGTCTACGAGGATCCTTTTGGTGTTGAACCCTTTTATGGTTAGCATTATGACTAACGGATCATTGTGAGGCTGCTTCACTCCTCTGGAATTTGCTTCATTGAAATACATATCTTGATCCGTCCGTCACTGCTTGGACAGAGGTATCATGTAGACACTGTTCACTTGCCTTTGATGGGCTTTCCTGAGGGACTTGAAGGATCCCCCGGTGGTGGGTCCCCCTGTGATCATCTGTATCTCCCCGATCACGTTCTGAGGAGGTTGGAATTGACGGGTATCGCCCCTGGATGAGGACTCTTGCTGGTTCTTATTTTCGTCTTGAAATTTATTGTACTCTCCCTTCTTTACAAACTTCTGTAATTTCCCCTTTCGTATCAACTCCTCTATTTGTTCCTTTAAGTCCTGACAGTCTTCTGTGTAATGGCCATGATCCTTGTGAAATCGGTAGTACTTATTCTTATCGCGGACGTTAGGAGATGAATGCAATGGCCGTGGCCATTTGAGATAGTGTTCATCCTTAATCTGCGCTAAGATTTTGTCAACAGGCATAACAAGAGGAGTTAGTTTTACCATCCTTGGATTTTTATCGTCTCTCCTTTTGATGCCGTCATTATTTCAATGATCTGGGCACTCCCTTTTCTATCCCCGACGCTCGTCTTCCTTTCTTCCTCTGTCTCCTGGCTTTTCTGTATCCTTTATGCTGCTAATGCGTCTTTAGCATTCATGTACTTCTATGCTTTTATGAGCATTTCTGCCATCGTCTTTGGGGGATTTTTCACAAGTGAGGCCATGAGATCCCTAGACCTTAAACCTGCTTTGAAAGTCGTCAGCTGCACCTTGTTGTCTACTTCGTCCACCTCTAGAATCTCCCTAGTGAAGCGCTTAACGTACGATTGCAGGGTTTCTTTTTCTCCTTGCCTAATGGTAAGCAGATAATCTGCTGGCCTATTGGGACGCTGTCCCCCAATGAAGTGCCGTAAGAAGGCATTACTCAGTTGGTCAAAGTTGTCAATGGATGACGTCAACAGCTTGGTGAACCATTCCCTTGCAGCTCCTTTAAGGGTAGTAGAAAAGGAATGGCACATTATCTCATCAGGGGGCTGCTGAAGCCCTAGAGTTGTTCTGAAGGTGTTGAGGTGATCTTATGGGTCCTTGAGCCCATCAATCGGTTCTAGTTGTGGCAACCTGAACTTCGACGGTACTGGGCACCCCAAGACCACGATTGTGAAAGGCGAGTCTGTTGCCCTTACCAATCTGCCCACGCTCTAGTCTGTCTTCTCCCTGATGGCATTTTTCAATTCGTCCATCTCTCTCCTCATCTCCTGGAGAAGATCTGAATTCTGGTCTACTAGAGTACTAGTCCTTGGATGACCACTTCTCCTGTGGCTATTTCCCTCGTCCTCCATGTTGTTTTTGGATCGGTTCTCCTTCTATTGGAGTTGTAGTTTCATTTCCTGATTTTGCTTGGAAAGCTCTTCAACAGCAGTTGTGAGAGTTTGAACCTGCTCGGTCAAGGCTGCGGAATCTTGATTGGATTCCATCTGAAAATAATAGTTGATTGGGAACTACTTTCTCCAGTCGGAACGCGGAAATGTCTGTTCCCACAAACGGCACCAAACTGATGAAGTATAAATTCGTCAGTCGAGAATCTCAGATGGACAAATTCCTCGGCCTTGACTAGTGGTCGCCGGTGTGGTGCCTACCACAACAGCTCCGATGCTAAAGTTAATATAAGGTGCTAAACAATAATGAAACAGAATAAATTGATATAGCAAAACTAAGTCTTTCGATGTGTCTCTACCTCATTCTTGGCGATGTAGGAGCTTTATATATACCTTCATGGCTTGTGACCGTTGGAGTAGTTATGGAGGTCTTAATGTTCCTCTTCGAAACGTTGTGGCGTTGTTTTAATATGGCATCAATGCACTCCAACGGTCCACGGAATGGGTCTTGTAACCGTCCTAGGCTTGATTGACCGCATTGAATGGCTTGGATGTCTTTGTCATTAGTGTGAACAATTACTCCATCAACCCTGAAGGTATACTCATTCGTCTTTATAGGGTCGTCCATGTTAGACGGATTTGTCATTCCCGTCACCTCCAATCACCATGAATCCTGCAATATATTGATCATACATATATAATGCAGTTTGAGTAGTAATGCATAGAAAAATATTAATAATTAATAATATATAATAATAACACTATCATAAACAAATTTATCATGCGTAATGCGCAGGTCTGCGACTAGTTAACTTAAAACTGAACTACAAGTCGTATACTAGAACTCATTAATTTAGGTTTGTCGTATAGCAAGCTAATCTTCCAGCACTCTGTTCCATTCCTCTACCTCTGAACTAACTCTTCACTTTAATGCTTGCATCTGTCTTCTTCTTGCTTGCATTTACCTTCTTCCTCTTGTTCTTATCTTTGCATTCATCCAAATTTTGACATTCCCCCTTTAGATGAGAAGCTGAACCATGTATATTCACCACACTCATCTTGCCTAATAAGTGTCTTAATTGTTGGCTACTTAAGAGTTTTTGTAAGTAAATCAGCTAACTGAGAATGTATAGGAGTAAAGAGTAGCCTAACAACATTTTCTTGCACCTTTTCTCTTACTACATGGCAGTCTACCTCTATATGTTTGGTCCTTTCGTGAAACACTAGATTTTCTCCAATGAAAATGGCAGCTTGATTGTCATAAAACAATAGAGCTGGTTGAGGATGAAAAATCTCTAAATCCTTCAATAATGCTAACAGCCAAGTCATTTCACACACAGTAACAGCCATTGCCCTATATTCTACTTCTGTAGAAGATCTGGACACTATGGACTATTTCTTGGACTTCCATGATATGAGAGAATCACCCAAAAAGATGCAATATCCTGTTGTTGACCTCCTGGTATTAATGCAAGAGGCCCAATCAGCATCTGTGTAGGCTCTCAAATGGAAATCTGATGTGGCTAATAGAAAACACCTTGACCAGGACTACTCTTGATGTATTGCAGCTCTTTATATGCAGCATCTAGATGAGGCTTCCTAGGCTTTGACATGAACTGACTTAATTTGTGAACAGGATAGGCAATATCTGGCCAGTAATAGTCAAATAAAACAATCTTCCCATTAACCTTCTGTACACCCCAGGATCAGCAAGCAATTTCCCTTGAAACTTGCTCAACTTCAAATTTTGCTCCATTGGCACCTTGTTAGGCTTACAAGCTAACATTCCAACATCCTTCAATATCTCCAAAGCATACTTTCTTTGACATAAAGTAATACCCTTGTCTGATCTAGCTATCTCAAGTCCAAGAAAATAC
This sequence comes from Quercus variabilis, assembly GCA_030445155.1. Lineage (NCBI taxonomy): Eukaryota > Viridiplantae > Streptophyta > Magnoliopsida > Fagales > Fagaceae > Quercus > Quercus variabilis. Next base: position 45,693,917 of record CP129452.1, on the reverse strand, counting down.
TTTAAACCCCCAAGATCCTTAAGTTTGAAATGCTGATCTAAGGAAGTCTTAAGCTCCTTAACTGCTTGAACATTGTTTCTAGCTATGAGAATATCTCAACATAAACTACCAAAGCTATGAATGAATCATTGAACTTCTTTGTAAATAAAGAGTAGTTAGCTTTGGACTGTTTGAAACCATGATGCTTAATGACAGCACAAAACTTTGCACTCCACTGCCTTGAAGCCTGTTTAAGCCCATATAAAGACTTGTTCAATTTGCAAACAACATTCCCCCCTTTGCTGTGAAAGCCTTGAGGGAGTTGCATGTACACCTCCTTATGAAGATCACCATTCAAAAATGCATTATTGACATCCAATTGCACCAAATGCCAACTTTTCACAGCAGAGATGGTAAGAATTGTCTTGATAGTAGTTAACTTTACAATTGGTGAAAAAGTATCAGTAAAATCCAGCCCCTTTTGTTGAGTGAAACCTTTAGCTACTAGTCTAGCCTTATATCTCTCCATAGAGCCATCAGCCTTGTATTTGACCCTATAGACCCATTTACATCCAATTGCCTTTTTATTGGGAGGTAAGGGAGTAAGAGACCAGGTATTGTTTGAAACCAAAGCATCTATTTCAGTATTCATGGCTTTTTTCCAATTTAGATCCTTAACAGCCTCATGATAAAATCTTGGTTCAAGAATAAAGGTAATGATAGCACGAAAATTGGCATATGAAGGAGAGAGTTGTGAAGTGTCAATATTATTTGAAATAGGATATTTGGTAGAGACTAAGGAAGTACCTGACGTGTTGTGTGAAGTGGATTGGTAAAGATCAGGAGATATGATGATGTTGCATTTGTAGTCTTGCAAATAGGAAGGTAGTTTAATGGACCTGGATGACCTTCTCAAGGAAGGAAGAGTGGCAGGCTGAACTAAATCTGGTCCTTGAGAAGGGGATAAAGGACCAGGTGCTGTAGAATCTAGTAAGGCAGGAACAAAAGAACCAGAAGCAGGTATAATGGGTTTTGGTATGATAGAATCTAATATACCAGAATCTAAACTTGGATTAGATGTCTGAATGGGACCAAAATCAAAAGAAGAAGCATCTAGATAAGGTGTAAGGGGTTCAGAAAACATGGGATCATGTGGAATAGCCATATTAGGACAAATATGAGGAAATGAAATGGAAGTATGTGGTGAACAAATTGAAGAAATGAAAGGGAAAACAGTTTCATGAAAAGAAACATCCCTTGAAATGAAAATTTTCTTTGTGATCAAGTTTAACAACTTGTAACCCTTAACACCAAAAGGGTAACCAAGGAAAACACAAGGAATTGACCTAGGTGAGAACTTAGACCTATTGTGAGCCAATGTGAAAGCAAAACAAAGACAACAAAAACTCTTAAGTGATGATAGGAAGGAACCTTGTCATAAAGCTTCTCAAAAGGGGTTTTATTATCCAAAACAACACTAGGCAACCTATTTATGATATAAACTGCTGTCAAAACACAATCTCCCCAATAACAAAGTGGTATATTAGACTAAAATTTTAATGCTCTTGCAATATTTAGGATATGTTGATGCTTTCTTTCCACAATTGAATTTTGTTGTGGAGTAGCAACATAGGGATGTTGATGAACAATCCCATGTTGAGCATAAAAATCTTTAAGAAAAAATTCTTGAGCATTTTATAAAATAAGATCAGCAAAGGCCTAGTTTCTAATTTGGATTTCATTAAGTAAACCCATGTAGATCTTGTAGCATCATCTACAATAGTAAGAAAATACTTAAAAACATCATGAGTTGCTTTAGTAAAAGGTCCCCATACATCATAGTGAATCATATCAAAAGCATGATCAGATAAGTGATTAGAGTTAGGAAAAGGTAAATGTTTATGTTTTGCAATTGGTCAAACAATACAGTCTTTATTAGAATGAAAGGAGGACATATCAGATACACAATGTTGAAGTTTATCATCAGAAGCATGTCCTAATTTAAGATGCCACAAGTAAGACTGAGTTACAATGGGAATATGAGAGACAGAATTAATAAAAGACTTCAAAACTGACTCTAGGATAGTAGAAGCTTCTGAAATGGACTTCCAATTAACTGAATCTTACAGCAGGTACAGATTACCATGAAGCTTACCCAATCCAATCATTTTCCAACAAGTAAGGTCTTGTATGAAGCAATAATTTGAAAGGAAAACCAAACAACATGATAAAGATTTGGTTAATTTGCTTACTGAGATCATATTGAAGGAAAAAGCTAGAACACAAATGACATCCTCAAGAATTAAGGATGGAGTAACCTGGACTGTGCCTATGTGTGTGGCAAGGACTTTTTCACCATTAGGTAAATGCACATAAGAAGATATTGAATTAGTGATCTTAGTGAACAAAGAAATGGAAAGAATAATGTGGTTAGTAGCCCCTGTGTCAAGAACCGAAGTTTCTTCATTGTAAGGTATTTTGTTTGAAGGATTTTTAGTAAATATTGAATTCTTCAAACTAAGACAAGTTGAATCCTGGAAAGAAGCACAAGAAATACCTAATAGTGCTGAATTTGCTAAGTGAATGGCATCAGGAGTGGCAGAAGATGATGCATGAGAGCTCAACAAAGATAGCAGCTACTGGCATTGTTCAGATGTGAAAGGAAAAGACCCTGGCTGTGATGCACCTTCAAATTGACCAAAATCACCATTAAGACTCACTTGATTAGCCATGGACACCTTGCCCTTTTTGCTTATATCCTGGTGGAAAGCCAATTAATTTGTAGCATTTCTCCATGAAATGTCCAGCCTTGCCACAATGACTGCAGATAGGTCTACTCTTTCCTTTTGTATTCTTCCCACCTTGATTAAATCCTTGAATCTTAACTGCAAGAGTAGTTGCATCAACTGAAGGCCCTCCATTGAAGCCTAAAGCCCTCTGTCTTTCATCTTGTATTACCAATGAGAAAGCCTTGTCAATTGAGGGACTTGGTTCCATCATCAAGATTTGTGTTCGAACTTGTGAATAGATTTCATTCAAGCCTTTAAGAAACTGTATCAAAGAGTCTTGATGATGAAATAGTGTGATCTTGTCATTCACACCACAAACACATTTACCACATGAACAGCATGGTAAAGGTCATAGATTAAGCAATTGATCCCAAGAAGCTTGAAGATCAGTGAAGAAAGAAGTCATTGTTGCATCTCCTTGCATGATTGTTGAAATCTACTTCTAGAGTTGTGAAATTCGTGGACCATTTGCTTGCAAGAAACAGTTTTTAATGAATTCCAAAGCTCCATTGTAGTGTTTCTATAAATCACACTTCTAGAGATGTAAGGAGAGACTGAATTCAATATGCATGAAGAAATCATGGAATTGTTCTTTGACTAAGCAATCTTTTCCAGAGGTGTAATGGCCATGGAAGCTGTTATAGTGCCATCCACAAACCCTAGCTCACTCTTCGCATCCAATGCCATACACATAGCTCTAGCCCAATTAGGGTAATTGTCTTCTGTCAAGGGCTATGTTACAAGAATTGCACCTGGTGACTCTCCATGGTGCAGAAATAATGGACTCCTCGGATCCTCCGTTGGAGAGAGCTACGATGAGCAATGGATGGAGAAGATGAAGTTTGAGAAGTCTGATCTTGGCTTGCCATTGACAAAAACATAGTGCTCTGATACCATATAAGAAAAATAGAGAGCTAAAGAGTAGAGAAGATAAGCTAGAGAGAAAAGATTGATGAATTTCTGTAATTCTATTTCAATGAATCAAAACTAATTGTCCAATATTTATTTATACTAGAACTAACACTAGAAGCAAAATATTTGACTCTAACTAATTACTCTAGCTAATTCCACATTATATGGATCCTACTCTAACAACCAATACAACTAATCCCAGTATTACACATGTCCCTATATACATCTTCTAATTAACTTAAAACTAAACTACAAGTCGTATACTAGAACTCATTAATTCAGGTTTGTCGTATAGCAAGCTAATCTTCTAACACTCTATTCCATTCCTCTGCCTCTCTGCCTAAACTAACTCTTCACTTCAATGCTTGCATCTGTCTTCTTCTTGCTTGCATCTGCCTTCTTCTTCTTGTTCTAATCTTTGCATTCATCCAAATTCTGACACCATGGCCCCCCCAATTTTTTTTTTTAAAATCATTTATATATATGAGATCCCGAAATCTATGAAATCAATCACCCAATATAAGCTCCAGCCCCCCCCCCCCCCCAATCTTGCTATTAAAATTATATTCCTTTTTAAATTTTCTTTAAAAATAAAAATAAAATGATATGTCCACAATACTTTTCACAATAAATCTAAGTGAAGAGTTATTATTGCTTCTAAACCACTAGTTATATTACTTTTCTAACCCCACTTAAATCCAAAATGACAAATTTATTGTGAAAATATTATGAACATAATACTTTAAAAACACAAATATAGAAATTAACAGGATATCTATAAAATAAAAGCACGTATTTATTTTTACAATTATCTCAAAAAATAAAGAAGACAAAAAGGGGTTTCAATTTTTGCTCTTCCTCGTTAACAAAAAATTTACTTGGCATACTTTGAAATTAAGGTCGAAGGAGGCTGTGTTCCGTGCGCTTGTCTCCATCGACTTTAGTAAACAACACCAGTTTATTTGCATTTGGGCTGATAGGTGGGTCTTTAAAATCTTTTCAGTTTCTCTCCTTTCTACACAATAAACACTATTTTATCTACTCTCCATGTGGGTGATGTGACTCCTCTTCAGTTTCTTTTTCTTTTTTAAGAAGAGCCTTTTTTGTTTTGTTTAATGGTATATATTTGTTTTGTTTAATTGTATATGTTCTATAATATAATATATAAATCACCTAATATATCTTATAAGTATATAACCATAAGTATAAATACACAAATAATATTGATTTATATAGACTTATAAAGTACTTAAACTCTGACAAAGGCTTCTGAGGAAAAAAAAATTAATAATTTCATTTTTTAGTCGCCCCCCCCCCCCCCCCCCACACATAAAATCTTGGCTCCGCCACTGTCCAAAACCACTTAAAATCTTTTCAAAAAAAAAAAAAAAAAACTCGGTTTTGCTTTTTCACTTGCTTTGCTGTAATATTTTCTCGATAACCAAACGGAGAGCAAGAGTTAAAAAGACCTAGATATTGGAAATGAGAAGTACCTTTCGAGAAAGCCATGGTAGAGGAGAGAAATCTGGAGGCAACGACAGTGACTCAAATCGTGCATGAAGAGAGTGGAGTCACGAGGGACTCATCGAAGAACCCATGGTTCTGGCAATGGTGGATTGGAATCTCAAAAATCACAACAAACAAAAACTGATTCTTTAGAGTCAGCAAATAAATAATGGTTATATATATCACTATGTATGGCCTTGGACTATCAATAATGACTTTTCTTTAGAGTTTGGCCAATTGATTGATCCACTTACTTTTATTATGTCAATCTTAATTACTACTGTTGGAATTCTTGTTCTTATTTATAGCGACAATTATATGTCTTATGATCAAGGATATTTAAGATTCTTTGCTTATATGAGTTTTTTCAATACCTCAATGTTGGGATTAGTTACTAGTTCTAATTTTATACAAATTTATATTTTTTGGGAATTAGTTGGAGTATGCGCTTATCTATTAATAGGTTTTTGGTTCACATGACCTATTGCTAGGAATGCTTGTCAAAAAAGTGTTTGTCACTAATCGTGTAGGAGATTTTGGTTTATTATTAGGAATTTTAGGTTTTTATTGGATAACGGGCAATTTTGAATTTCAGGGTTTGTTTGAAATAGTCAATAGATTGATTTCTAATAATGAAGTTAATTTTTTATTTGTTACTTTGTGTGCTCTTTTATTATTTTCTGGTGTAATTGCCAAATCCGCCCAATTTCCCCTTCATGTATGGTTACCCGATGCTATGGAAGGACCTACTCATATTTTAGCTCTTATACATGCTGCTACTATGGTAGCAGCAAGGATTTTTCTTGTAACTCGACTTCTTCCTCTTTTCATAGTTTTACCTTACATAATGAACATAATAGCTTTGATAGGGATAATAACATTACTATTAGGAGCTACTTTAGCTCTTGCTCAAAAAGGTATTAAGAAAGGTTTAGCCTATTTTACACTGTCTCAATTGGGTTATATGATGTTAGCTCTAGGTATTGGGTCTTATTAATCCGCTTCATTTCATTTGATTACTCGTGCTTATTCAAAAGCATTGTTGTTTTTAGGATCCGGATCAATCATCCACTCAATGGATGCGGTTGTTGGATATTCTCCAAAAAAAAGTCAAAATATGGTCCTTATGGGGGGTTTAACAAAACATGTACCAATCACAAAAACTGTTTTTTTATTAGGTATACTATCTCTTTGCGGTATTCCACCCCTTGCCTGTTTTTGGTCCAAAGATGAAATTCTTAATTATATTTGGTTGTATTCATTGATTTTCGCAATATTTGCTTATTCTACAATAGGATTAACTGCATTATATATGTTTTGGATTTATTTACTTACTTTTGAAGGATATTTAAATGTTAATTTTCAAAATTACAATGGAAAAACAAATAACTCATTTTATTCAATATCTCTATGGGGTATGGGGGGGGGGGGGCGGGAATTCATTTATTCTCTTTATTAACAATGAATAATAAAAGGATTTCTTTTTTTGGAATAAAATATATCCAATTAGTATTATTAATATGAGAAAGATGTCGCGACCCTTTATTACTCTTACTCATTTTGACATTACAAACACTTTTTTGTATCCCCATGAATCAAATAGTACTATGTTATTTCCTATGTTTGTATTACGCATATTTACTTTCTTCGTTGGGTCCATGGGAATCCCTTTTAATCAATTCAATCAACAAAGAGTGGATTTGGATATATTATCAAAATTGTTAACTCCAAATATAAACCTTTTACATCAAAATTCAAACAATTCGGTGGATTGGTATGAATTTGTGACAAATGCAAGCTTTTCGTTGAGTATAGCTTATCTTGGAATATTTATAGCGTCTTTTTTTATATAAGCCTGTTTATTCATCTTTACAAAATTTTAACTATAAAAATTCATTTGTTAAAAGTGTTCCTAATAAAAATAAAATTGTTTTTGAAAAAATAAAAAATGTCATATATGATTGGTTAGATAATCATGGCTGCATGGATGTTCTTTATGTAATATCCTTAACTAATGCTATAAGAGCATTAGCTAAATTTACTCATTTTTTTTTTTTTTTTTTATAAATGAATAATTGATGGAATTATGAATGAGGTTGGTATTACAAGTTTTTTTTGTAAGAGAGGGTATGAAATATATAGGAGGTGGTCGAATTTATTCTTATCTTTTATTGTATTAATCTTTTTATTAATTTTAATTTTCTTTTTAAAATTTATAAATTTATAAGATAAGTTAGATAAGTTTATTTCTTTAAATATTTCTAACTTTGAATTTTCTTGATTGCCGTCTTGATAAGAAGTTTCATAAATGGGTCTATTTTTATAGTGTGTCTCTTTAAAGTGGAATCCATCCTTTGTTTTTTCCTTTCCATTCATTCAGATCTCTTCCGTTTCATCCATTTTTATTTTGTTTGGATCCTCCTCTTCTTCTAAAAGAAGAGAAAGAGAAGGATCTTCTTCAGTGGATTCCTCTTGTTCTTGTTTAGTCCCCTTTGTTTCGGAAGTTGTTTCTATTTCTACATCTATTTCTTCCTCACTTTCTCCCCTTTCTTCTATTTCTGAGGTTTCTTTTAGTTTCTTAGTAACAATGGGTGACGTTACTCTACCTAAATAGTACACATAGGTAATAAATAAGAGAATACTAAAGATTCGAGCCATAGAATTTCTCAATTCTGACACAAGGTACTTATTAGATCTAATAAGTACATTAAATCTAATAGAATTTTTTTTCCTATATCCATACTAATACCGATCCAACCCATTTCATGAATAAAATGTGACCAATTAACCAACAAACAAAACTACTTGTTACAAATAATATCTTGTTGTTGCATCGAAACATATAAATGTTGACTAATCTGACTAACATTGAACTTGGTAAAATGAAATGGTTGAATTATTGAAAAATGAGATTATTCAGGAATACACATTGAATGCTAAGATTATGCATTAAATTTTTGGTAGTAGATCCATAATAAAAAAAAGTGTTTCGATTGTTCCAGAAGAAATGAAACAAAAGATACGGTAGAGCTAGGACAGTTATTGTATGAGGTCTATCCAATGCTAGATGCAGAGGCGCATAATAGATCGATATGAACATCATGAGCTGTCCCATAATAAAACCAGTTGTTGTTGATACTTTCTTCTCGATTCCTTCTTCTATAACCCGAGCTCGGAGAAGGAAGAGATAAGAGGGCCCTATGGAAAATGTGGTCAGAAATCCATAATAAAGTCCAACCACAACAACCGAATTGATTATCTTCATGCATAAGGATATTGGATTACCTAGTATAAAAGATTTTAAAATCATCACAAACCTCCCTTTCTCTTTTCTATTGCAATTTCTAGATTATTATATGATGATTTTGAAACTTTCCATATATATAGAAATAGAAACAAATAGACTAGAAACGACATCTTTTATCTCAATGACACCAAAGGGATAGTAAATGAATGGAATTGGGACATGGATGGAATATAATGAAATCGAGCCACTTTGAGGTTCCCTATGAAACGAGGCATGGAATGGAGCCATTACAAAGAAGTTCTCAGAGTTATGAAGGAAACTTCGAGCTCATATTGGTCATGGGTTGAGAACAGGAATTGAAATCTATAAGATCAAATCTCCCGTTTTTCCTCAATAGCTTAGTGGTAGAGTGGTCGGCTGTTAACTGACTGGTCATAGGTTCGAATCCTACTTGGGGAGATTTGATTCATTTCAAAAAAATTTAATTCAGAATGAAAGGTTTTGCTTTGACCGTTAAGAGTAGGTAACCCGTTCCCTGTGTCTTTGTTTCTATTGCATTCTATCTCATCGTATCACATTCTGTTCTGCGATATTGGGGAATCACCGTCAATACCTCGGTGTAGGTCTGGGATAATCTTTTGTTTTGTAGTCTGCGGCTATTTATAACTAGCCAATTAAGAATTCTCAGATGTATTAGTACTAGCAAGTGCATCTTTGATGCAGTCATAGATTCTCCCAAAAGGCCACAATTACCGCGAGCAAACATATTAATGACGAAGAACGCATTTTTGCTATTCTACTAATACTCGTATACTTGTACTTGCTTTGCTATTCTGCCCAAGCCCAGTTGAGGAAGAATTACGAGGCGTAAAACCAAAAAAAATATGTTGATTTAGGTATACATACTATATTTAATTAATACACCATTAAATTAACGATAAATAAAAAGAAAAAGTAAGGCCATTACATTTCGACAAAATACCCACACCCAAGTTCCATATCTTTGGGTCCGCTATCCCGATCATGATTTTCCTACCTAGAGGTAAAGGCTCTTCCCTTTTTGGTTGGTTGTGGGCGAGGAGGGATTCGAACCCCCGACACCGTGGTTCATAGCCAAGTGCTCTAATTCTCTAAGCTACAAGCCCCACCTCGTCTCCATTGGATCTGTTCTTGGGAGTACCCTAAAAAAAAAAAAGAACCTTTCCTCTCCCTAGCCATTTCGGGTTAAGAAGATATGAAAGCGCCTCTCTCTCTATAAGAACGGTACGTTTTGAGGCGTGAAGCGAGAGAGAAGGGGTTTCATAATTAGGGTTTTGAATAAGACAACATTTTCATTTTTTTTTTCTTTTTCATATTGAAAAGTAATAAGAATGAGAGGTGTTAAGCTTTTTATCATCTAGGCGTCAAGCTATTTTTTTGCAAGACCTCCCTTACAATATTGTCACCGCAGTAGAGTTTAACCACCAAGTTCAGGATGGATTGGTGTGGTTCCTCTATGCCTAGGACACCAGAATATCGAACCATGAATGAATAAAGGCATGAGAGAAAACCATATTGGTTAGTGATTGTGAGGCCCCAATTCTTGACTAGAGGGGACACCAAAGGCCTTTCTTCCTTTCTCTATCTATCCAAGGGATCGAAGGGCGGAGGCCTTTGGTTTTTTCATGTTGTCAAAGAGTTGAACAATGGTTTTTTGTGTTGTCAAAGAGTTGAACTATGAAAATGGATGGTGAGTGCCTGATTGAATTGATTGAGTCATGTAGGAACAAGGTTCAAGTTTACCAACCTGTTAGGATGCCTCAACTACATATATCACTGCACTTCCACTTGACACCTATCATAATGATAAACGACTCGTCTCGCTGTGACCTTCTCTTGAATTCTCAAAACTTCTGTCGCTCCATCCCCACAAGGGCAAAGAACCCATCACTATCTCGGCTGTGCTACTAAAGGCTCTGGGGAAGTCGGAATAGTAAATATCATTAAAAAAAAGAATATTTATTTAAAAAAAAAGAAAAAATGAAGAATTTTATGCAATTTAATTTTGAAAGCTAAAAAGTGGTTAACTAAAATAGATATAATACTTTTTTGGGTTAAATTTGACTTAGGTTTGACACTTGGGTTTAGTGTGCTCTATTTTAGTTTAATATTTGCACAAAGTATATTTACTCTTGTTTCAAGAATAAGTTTCTCTCTTATTTAATTTCATCACAAACTAGATTATATATTCACACTCATTTTTTTAGTTGAACTTACTCAATGGTGATATTTAATTAATTTTTTATTTTTATTTAAAGTAAATATCATTAATATATATTTTGTACTTTTTTTTTGTAAAACTATACTAAGAATTTATTTATATTACATTGTTCGAATCAAAGACTTGTTTTCAATTATGATTTTATAAAAACTAAATTGACAAATATAATTTTTTATCCAACTAATTATATAATTTTGCTAATAAATTGAAATTTTATCATTCTACAAATGAACATTTTGTAGCTATGATGCTAACTAGTGTTGCCCTTGACATAAATGGAAAAGATATACTATGAGATTCAGGTCTAAACCTAGCCATACAGCTTTGGTAGAATACAGAAGGTACCAGTACATATGTTTCTCCTAGGCAGAACTATTTTCAATCGAAATTTTCACATAAAAACAATCAATTTATAAGGTAAGTTCAAGGACCAAAGATTCTTCCAATTGACACTTGGGGTTCTATCTTCTCATCATTTTCCATAAAGAAGAACTCTCTCTCTCTCTCTCTCTCTCTCTCTCTCTCTCTCTCTCTCTCCATGGCAAATGCCTTTGTTTTGGGTTGATAGCTTGTGTGCTCAATGGACAATATTAGTGTTGAAAATATTGAAAATGATCAAAATATAATGTGACTTTGAGACGTATTGGAAACACTTTCTTTAAAGTTATAATTACCCTCATTATAAAAAGTTAGTGATTGGGTTAAGAATAATTTACATGTAGGATATAAAAAAGTAACCAGTTTTTGACAAAAAATGTAAATTTTCTTCTAAGAGAATTGCTTACTAAAATTTCATCTTTCATTTTTGATATTTGATTATGATTCAAGTTCTTAATTCATAAACAATGAAAAGTTATGACTCTTCATTTAAATTGACACATTTTCTAAATAATATGGCTTTTTACAATAATTCATAACCTTTCAAAAAAAATCAATTATCTTTTAAGTTTAGTTATTTCTGTATCCAAAAATAACTTCTACGAGTTATGATCTAATTCATCTCATCTTATTTTAATAAAATAAGAGTGAATTGTTTGATCTTCACACGTTTCACACACACAAGTGTCAAAGTGTGCTAGAGTACCATCCACCATATGTACTTGAGTGAATGTTCTTTTTTTTTGGTAAACAGACGATACATTACAAAAAACTAAGGCAAAACAACATGAACAGGGCAATGCCTATTAAAGAGCATGCCAGACAAATCATCCCTAAACACATTTAATATGTCCTCAGGCGGACTAAGAAAGGAAAGAAAATCACTGTCATGCTCAGCGCCCCTCCTAGCAAGCACATCCGCACACCAGTTAGCTTCGCGATAGCAATGCTTAAACTGAATCCGATGGAATTGAGTCACCAACTGCCTATAGTCGTCCAATATAGGAGATATGACATTGTTCTCATAATTTAAATTAAGAAAAGCATCAACAATTGCTTTAGCATCAAGCTCTACAATCAAAGAAGAAAGGTGTAAGTTGCAGCAGAGAATTAAGCCATCTCTTAGCCCCCATAACTCAGCCATAAAGCTGTTTGTTGCACCAATACGCCTGGAGAATCCAACCATCCATTCACCCCTGTCATCTCTAACAACTCCTCCACACCCTGCTGAACCCGAGTGAGAACAAAGAGCACCATCAGTGTTCAACTTTGCCCATCCTTCTGGAGGTCTTTCCCAGCCAATTCTGTTAATGACTTTACGGGTTGGACTTCTAGGAGAGTAAACACAATACAAAAATTCCTCAGTTTGCCTTATTATCTCAGCAGCCAGCCCTGGATTTTGGGTCTTCCGTTTAAACACAAAATTGTTCCTGCTTCTCCAAACATTCCAAACCGCAAATGGAAAGATCATACTCCAAGGAGGCTTTCCATCAATGAGACTCTTAGGCATCCTTCCATTTGCATTCAGCCACTCCTGCAAATTTGCATTCCAAAACTCACGGTTTGTAGCTTGAATTCCCAGATACTGCCAAACAGATTTAACAGAGGAGCAATCTCTAAGTGCATGAAGAATTGATTCCGGATCCTTTTGGCAAATAGGACACATCTCATCACTTACCACTCTCCTTCGCATCAAACAACTTTTCACTCCAATACTATTGTGTGAGCACATCCAAAGAAAAGTCTTAATACGAGGCAAGGTTTTTGCTTTCCAAATCCAACTAGCAGAAAAGGGAAAATCTGGAACAGCCTCCATGGCAAGGCTATAAGCACTTTTAAGGTCAAAGTTGCCTCTAGGATTCCCTACCCAAGTAAGCTTATCTCCACCTCTACCTGTCAAGGATAAAGGCGTGGCTTGGATCATCATCTTAGTACCTGATGGAAGCTCAAAAGGGATTTGATCCCAATCCCACCCTGCATCCTTAATAATATCCTTAACTTCTAATACTTCCACTCCCCTAGGAAGTGGGCCTTGAATGAGGTGCCGAAGAGGCCCCTTCTCTGTCCAGTAACTTTGCCAAAGATTCAGTGTGCTATCCCTACCTATTGCCCATCTACTGCCTTTAGTAAAGACCTCCATACCTTTTCCCATTGCTCTCCAAGTTTGTGAACATGGCAGTCTATTAGTTCTGATGGTGTTTACTCTCCTTTGGTTGCAATACTTCATTCTAAGCACTTCAGCCCACGGTTTGCTCTTCTCCATGTGAAATCTCCAATTGAGTTTAGCAAGCAACGCAACATTTCTGCCTCTGGCTGTTTGCAGCCCCAAACCTCCTTCCTCCTTTGGTTTAGTCACCTTGTGCCAACCAACCCAATGGATTTTTTTAGCTGCATCAGAGGATCCCCATAAAAATTTACGGTTAACCCGGTCTATTCCATCCAGAATTTTCTGACGAAGAAACACACCTTGCATGACATACGAAGGTATAGTGGCTGAAGAGGCTTGAATAAGAACCGAACGACCAGCCAAGGACAACATGTTAGCCTTCCACCCCGCTAGCTTTTGCTTGACTTTATCTAAAATGAAATTGAAATACTGTGCAGAGATTCTTGAATGTTTTATGGGAAATCCCAAGTACTTGCCAAGATTAGGAGTGGAACTGAAACCTAGAATGTCACAAAGCGACTCTCGGGTATCCCTATCCACATTAGGAGAGAAATACACTTTTGACTTAGACTCACTTATAGATTGCCCCGAAACACTACAAAAAACATCCAGAACATCCCTAATAGCACCACAATTTATAGAATCTGCCCTAGTAAAAAACACCAAGTCGTTTGCAAAAAGTAGATGAGAAAAAGCCGGACCACTCCGGGAAGCCTTAATTGGCTGCCATAACTTCAATCTGCATTTTTCTTGAATGAGCTGCCCCAGAAACTCCATACATAAGATAAACAGATACGGGGACAACGGGTCACCTTGTCTTATCCCTCTTGAAGGGAAAATTGGATCTAAGGTTTCTCCATTGAATAAAATTGAAGTTGAAACTGTAGAAACATAACTCATAATAATGTCAATGATGTCCAAAGGGAAATTAAATCTAATCAGCAAATCCCTTATAAAACTCCACTCAAGTTTGTCATAAGCCTTCTCCAAGTCAATCTTTAGAGCCATATAACCCACTTTACCTCTCTTTTTACTCAAAGTGTGAATAACCTCTTGAACAATGATTGCATTATCAATGCCCTTTCTGCCTGGAACAAAGGCTGTCTGAAAGGGGGAAATAAGCTTGTCCAAATGGGGTCTCAGTCTAGCAACTATGGTTTTTGTTACAAGCTTATAAACTGTGTTGCACAGACTTATAGGTCTAAAATTACCTAAAGTCTCTGGGCCTTGGATTTTTGGGATAAGAGCTATATGAGTTTGGTTCAAGTAAGTAGGAACTTTCCTATCCCTAAAAACTCTCTTCACTTCTTCAATAACTGATTTGCCTACAATCATCCAAAACCTCTGGTAAAAACCAGCATAAAGCCCATCCGGCCCTGGAGCTTTAAAGGGCTTCAAGGACCATAGGGCTGCCTTTATCTCCTCCTCCGTAACCTCCCCACTAATGCTATCCCTAACCTCATCCGATAGTCTAATCTGCCATTGAGAGACTAAAGGAGGCTAGCGAGGGACCAAACAGAGGGACGAAGAATAAACATCACTAAAACCCCTTCTAATGAACTCCTTGACTTCATTTTCATCGCTAATCCACTCCCCCATAGCGTTTTTAATTGCTCTTATCTGGTTTCTTTTTCATCACTTGAGTGAATGTTCTAGAGCCAAACATTCATAACTTCTTTGGATTATTTTGTTAGGTAGTGTTTGTGTTACTTTATAAACCCACAAAAAGCTTCTTAAACTTTCAATTTAAGACACCCCTAAAACAAAAACCCACTTCATTCCTTCCCTGTCCCAATCTATAAAAGATAGGTTTTTTTTTTTTCTTTTTCAAATTAGAAAAGATTAGTGGAGAAGGTCTTTTGCTTTCATTACGTCCTATATGTTTGTTAAGCCCAGTATATACATGGGCAAGGTACACATGACTCGTTACAATTTGATTAGAGCTTTTTATTTCGGCCGCCTAACCAATGAAAGGCCAGGAAATTGCCATGCTAGATTGTGCTGACTGCCAACTTTAAGTTAAGTGGGCTTGGGCAAGAGAAATAAGCCACTTGAATGGGTCAAATCCAACTTGATAGGCCCGGAAAATATTTCGGGTCAATTACTTTAACAATTGACCACTCTGAGCCTCTGATCCACAGGAAAAATAAACAAAAAGAGGCCCCAAATTGAAAGAGATCCGTAAAAGCAGCTTGACCCAAAGAAAAAGGCCCATACATATAAATTGATTGATTAGCAAGAAGAATAATTGTCAAAATATCCATATTTTCTTGGTAATTATCTTGTAGCTCCGTGCATATGCATGAATATATTTAAAAATATAAAATAAAATACATAATATAATTCCTACATATATAATTTAAATACTATTGATAGTCATTTTTATATTTTGTTAACTCTTTAAAAAATTTTGTAAGGATATTATTAGATATAAAATGTAAATTGTTTATATTTTTTCCTTTTAAAAATGATTGTGAAGCACCTTTTTTTTTATTTTTATTTTTTACGATTCACTTATTCTAGACTCTTTAATTTTTGTACTTAATAACTTACTTGGATGAATATTTATGATGTGGTCCCACATTTGATTCTAAAATTAAGAAAAAAAAACACTTTAAGAATAAATAATTTTGAACATATGGCGCAAAATTAGAACTCTAATTTAGAACTTTAATTTGAGTTTCTCTTAGCTTCACCTGTTATTATATATATATATATATATATATATATATTCTCATATAATATCTTCCTACAATTTAATCTCTTTGAAAATTGTAGTTCTTTTTATCCAGTCTTTAAGAAGGAGAATTCCACATCCAAAAACAATGTAAATCCATATATACACATAGAGAATAAGTTCTATAAGGAATTGAGGTAAACCCTCTGGTTTACACCCTCTAATAAGGACATGTCACGTCATTAAATTACTAAAAAATAAATACATTTTACATGATAATATATCAATAAACATTATATTTTAGGTTTTAAGCAAAGGTTAGATACTATGTTATTAGGTGTGGTAGAATATAATAAGTTTTAAGCAAAAAGTCGATGTGACAATTTCTTATTATATGATATAAAACATGAGTTTTACATCTCATCTTTACAAAATTCAAACTTATAAACATATGCAGCAAATACAAGCAATTTTTAATTTATAAAGTTTTTTAGCAAATCAAACCAAACAAAGTAACATCGAGAGAAAGTCTAAGGTTTTATTAAAAATTAAATAAAAAATCAAGAGGAATAAACAAATAATTTATATGTTATTTGACTTTGACCTTCAAAATTGAAAACTTGCACCGGTAACAGCTTTACTTGTTGGCAACTTGGCATTTCGTAACTTTCGGTCTAGTGTGAGAGATGCACGTATTGTTGAAATTTAGATCCGCTTAGATTTAATAGGATACTACTCTCAATGCATGTTTTACAAATGTTCACCCAAAAAAAAAAATTGATAAATTCCCTCTCATTCAATTTTACCTTCAACTTAATGAAAAATTATCTTATGAAACAATTTCATAAGACATCTCTTTTACAACATGTATGAGTCTATATATGCTAATTTTCAAATTATGAAAGATGTCTCATGAGATACGTTTGCTAGTCTAATGCATTAACACCTCACTCTCTTCCCTTCTTCTCTATCTTTTTTAAGGATCTAAACTCTCTATTAGTACATTTTGTATTTATGATGTCACCCATGTATTTTAAAGATTAACATGAAAAACAAGCTTGTTATGCACTTGAATAGCTATTTTGGTAAATTTTGAACTCCAAGTATTGAACATTGTTAGTATTTCAATTTATATATATAAAAAAAAAAAGCCTTTGGACTTGATGCCATAAACCGAGAGAGTAGTAAATCACTTCTCTTTTACCTTTCGTCTTAGGCTGTGTTTGTTTCATGTAAAATGTTTTCCGAAAAATACATATTTTCCAGAAATGCTATTTTCTGAAAAAGGAAAATATTTTTAAGTGTTTGGTTAAATTATGAAAATGGTTATGGAAAATATTTTCATGTGTTTGGATGTATTCTAAAAATGCTATTTTCTGGAAATTTTTTCACATTTTCTCAACATCCAAACAAATTTTATTACAAAAAATTTCAACATCACACCCAATTCAACAACAAATTCCGGCAACAAAAACACAACACAACAACAACAACAACAATAAATTCCGGCAACAGCAATCAGTTCATCCAAAAAAACAACAACAACAACAACAACACAACAACAACAACAACAACACAACGCAAATTCCGGCAACAATCCTTGCGGTCAACCATTCGGTTCGATCGGATCGTTGCGGTGCGACTCGCTTGGTCTCGCCGGCCACTGGGTTCGATCAGATCGTTGCGGTGCGACTCGCTTGGTCTCGTTGGCGCGGTGCGACTCGTGGGTCTCGCGGTGCGACTCGCTGGGTCTCGCCGGCGTGGTGCGACTCGTGGGTCTGGACCAGAGCTTGGAGGTCGTCAGTTTGGACCGGAGCTTGGAGCTTGGAGCTTCCTCGTCAGTATGATCCTTACCTTAAGCTGTCGGTTTGGACCGGATCAGAGCTTGTGTGGACCGGAGCTTGGAGCTTGGAGCTTGGAGACTTGCAACTAAGTGCGTGTGAGAGAGCTTGGAGAGTTGCTGTGTGAGCTGTGTGAGATAGCTCTCTTTTCCAGAAATTGGTTTAAGGGAAAATAAAAGGTGAAATGGTTTTTTGCCTGGGGAGGGGTTATTTTTGGTCAAAGCTGTAATTAATTTCCGTTGACTCAATTTTCCTAAGCAGCCAAACACATTGATTTTACGGAAATTGTTTTCCGGAAGTAGTTTAAAGTCAAAACAAACACAGCCTTAAAAGCAAAAATATAAGAATGATAACTCACTTTGCATCGTTATTTTTTTTTTTTTTAATATGAGGTTATTGGGTGTGAGTTAAGCTTTGTTGGGTTATAGATTTACCTTGATTAATAAATTCAATTACTCAAATTAATTAATTTTTCAAATTACATGCAATATCATGGAGCCACAAACAAATCACCAATCTAAATTAGTGTGAAATGGAAACTAAATTGAAACAATGATTTGTTAATGAACGAGAAAAGTTTTCATAGGCGAAAACCTCATTGGGTAAATTTAGGTCACCGCATTCGAATAATCTGCTAATTAAGAACAAGTGGCCACAAGTATAAGGAATTTTACTCATACCCGTCTTATCCCAAAATAACAACCTAAAGTTGAACCCTTATGCTAATCTCCAATTAGACTTGATCTTGTTGAGAATTCTTCTCTGCATGATGTAAATGTTTTCTTTATGTTGTTAGATTACAAACAACTATAATATAAATTCTAGGATCTTGAATTATCATAATTTCACAACTACACAAATTAATTATAAAACTTACCTTGATCCATTGTTGAACTTTTCTTAAGATCAAATCTTAGTATAAAAGACACTTTATTCTTATAGAATTGGTTTTTGTCTCTTGATCCTTTTTTCTCTTTAACTATTCAATGTATGTGATGGAGTAGCTAAATGTCTCTTTTATAGGTAGAAAGGGGACCCAATTCCTTGTACCCATAACCTCCACTTGCCTGTCAAAGTTGGAGTTACTTAGGAAACTTATTTCTCCATTAACCAATGTTTTAAGGACATGTAACATCTTATTAAACCATAACATATATGAAGTTATCAAATGGATACATTATCAAATGTGACAATTTATTCTTACATCCTC
This sequence comes from Quercus variabilis, assembly GCA_030445155.1. NCBI lineage: Eukaryota > Viridiplantae > Streptophyta > Magnoliopsida > Fagales > Fagaceae > Quercus > Quercus variabilis. Next base: position 45,674,951 of record CP129452.1, on the reverse strand, counting down.
CCACTTGGCCCATGTGATCACTTATGTCAAGGCTTAATAAGATTAACCATTAGGTGCACAATGGTACACATCCTCTTACTTTAAATTGGCCATCATAATACTATAATTAAACAACCCACTAATGCGAGTCATGGCGGTTCCATATCAATTATACGACATAGTTCCTTCCATGTACTACAACACTAGCAACTTGCTTAATATAGCCTATCAATGAAAAGTGACTTAAAAGGTCCAACAATAATGTCTCTTTTGTTAGATACTATTCCTGTTATTATTCATTCATCATTATATATGAACGTACATAAAATAAAACAAGAATAATCAAAAACTCATTTAATGAGATCTCTAAGTGTCAAAAGCATAAAGTAACATTAAAATAACAACCATCATATTCTATGTTCAAGACCCATTCGATCAACATGCTCCTTAAATGTCATAAGAGGTAACCCCTTTGTCAATGGATCTACAATCATAAGTTGTGTGCTTATGTGTTCTATTGACACTTGTTGTTTTTGAACTTCTTCCTTAACAATAAGGTATTTCAATTCCATGTGTTTCGCACTATTAGAATACTTATCGTTTTTAGAGAAAAAAAAAAAACCATAGCTGCAAAATTATCACAATAAATTCTTAGTGGCTTGGAAATATAGTTAACAATTCCAAGTCTTGAGATAAAATTAGGCAACCACAATTCATGAACCGTGGCCTTAAAGCATGCCACAAATTCAGCTTCCATAGTGGATGTAGTAGTGATAGTTTGCTTTGAACTTTTTTATGATATTGCTCTTCCAAATAACATGAACAAATAACCAAAAGTGGACTTTCTACTATCAACAGATCCAGTAAAATATGAATCTGAGTAACCAATGACCTCAAGATTATTAAATCTCTTAAATGTGAGCTTCTAATCCTTTGTGCCTTGCAAGTACCTTATCACTTTCTTTGCAGCTTTCCAATGATCCAATCCTGGATTGCTTTGGTATCTTCCTAGCATACCAACTGCAAAGCTGATGTCAGGTTCTATGCATGTTTGGGCATACATTAAACTTCCTACTGTAGAAGCATAAGGAATTCCTTCCATTTGTTTCTGTTCCCATTCAATTTGTGGGCATTGCATAAGGGTGAATTTGTCCCCCTTTTGAATTGGGACAACCCCAATAGAACATTTCTCCGTATTGATTCTTTATAGAACTCTTTCAATATATGATTTTTGAGACAACCCTAACAACCCACGTGATTTATCCCAGAATATTTCTATTCCTATCACATAAGTTGCTTTACCTATATCTTTCATTTCAAAGTTCTTAGATAGAAACTTCTTGGTTTCATGCAATAAGTCAAGATCACTACTAGCAAGCAAAATATCATCAACATACAAAATTAAAAATATAAACTTACTCCCACTAACCTTTAGATAAATACATTGATCAACAGTATTTTCTTGAAATCCAAAAGATGTAATGGTATCATTAAACTTAGGATACCATTGTCGAGAAGCTTGTTTAAGTCTGCATATTGATTTCTTAAGTTTGCAAGTTAAGTGTTCCTTACCCTTAATGAAGAAACCTTCAAGTTGACCTATATATACATCCTCTTCTAAATTCCTATTCAGGAAATCTGTTTTCACATCCATTTAGTGCAACTCCAAATCATAATGAGCAACCAATGCCAAAATCATTCTAAGTGAATCCTTCTTGGATACAGGGAAAAGGTCTCTTAGTAATCAATGCCTTCTTTCTTAATGAAACTTTGGCCACAAGTCTAACTTTAAATTGTTCGATATTGCTCTTAGAGTCATGCTTGGTCTTAAAGACCCATTTACTACCAACTTTCTTTTATCCTTCAGGTAATTTGATGAGATCCAAGACTTTATTTTTGTTCATTGATTTCATTTCATCTTTCATGGCATCCATCCATTTAATAAAATCTGTAAGGCTAAATTTATTCAATCATGTGTTGGCTTTATTTCATGCCAAATTTGCTTTTAATTTAGCAATTAGATACCCTGTATTTAGGTGGGAATTATGTAAGGGTAATGTGTGAGAGATTGTGAAGAAAACTCAAGATGTGTGCAATTCAAAGGAGTCTCGCAACTGGCAAGTCGCCAGAATGACACACATGAGAAGCATGCAAGGGGAGTTGAAGGGTCACGACAGTTGGAGCACTACAGGACAAAACTTCTAGTTTGGCCAAGTAGTTAGCTTGCAACTTAAACTTGTGACTCGTTCTAGTCGCGAGGCCGAGTTGCTAGAATGTCCTATTTGTTGAAAACTGACCTTTTGCATTCCTTATACACCTTACTATAAATACCCTTATACCTATGAAATGTGGAGAGCTTTTGAGAGAGAATTTTGAGAGAAACCTTAGAGAAAAACAAGATTGACTCATCCACAATCTTCATCATTTGATTCTCCAAATTCCTCTACTTTCACCCTCTCTATTGACATATCCTTGAGAGGTACATTTAGCCAAATCCTTATCTCACCATACTTATATCGGTGAGGATGTATTTTGGTGCTTAGGAAGTAGTTCAAAAGGAAAACAATTCATTTTGGTTGATGCAATGGGCTATTGCGCGATTTGATAAGCTAAAGAAGACAATGTTCAACGTAACCCTGTTAAAGCAAGAAGCTTGGAGGGCTTAGGTGCACTAGGTAGATTAGGCTTAAAGGGTCTTCTGCTATTCATGTATCCCAACTATATTCTCTAGTAGATTATTGACCACTTGGAGGGCAGCAGAGATATTTTTTGCCACATACTTCGGTTTTCTCTTTGATAACAACTCGTCGTGTTATCTTTGTGTTTGCATTTTTCTTCCCTTTCTCTTTACCATTTAATTACTACTGTGTTGGTTATTAATTATGGTTTAAAGTGTGTTACGAATTTGGTTATAGCTTATATTTCATTTTCCGCACATATATTGTTTAATTATAAGCTTGTGTTGGTATTTTTAATTTGGGAGTCTAAACATTTATAAGTGTTTTACACACTATTTGAACTTTTAGAATCAACATTTTTTATGGCTTGTGAAAATGAAATCGGATCCTTACTTGTTCCTATATAAAAATCAAATTCATGTAAATAAACCATATAATTATTAGAAATAGCAAACTCTCTTTCTTCTTGAGATCTTCTTAATACTATTTCTTGTGGTTCTTCTACCACTTATTCATTGGTGAGCATCTCATTATGGAGTAGTGGTTCATTAATTTGTTGTTAAACATTGTTTGGTTGTTCAACAATTGTTGGAACAACAATTTCATTTGGATTTATGGTTTGGATTGAAAGAAATCCTTGCATTGTATTTGAAATATGAGTAGTAGCCCTTGAATCAAGCCACCAAGTATTAGACGGAACTTCAGTTAGGTTTGATTCGAAACATACATAAATATTACCTTTAATTAAAGATTTACCTTTTCTTTTGAACCATTGCCTACGTTTTGGGCAATCTTTCTTTAAATGTCCCAACTTTTTATAGAAGTGACATTTATGATTGCCATTTTCCTTCTTTTGAGGCTGACCAATTGGATTAGGATCATTTGCTTTGCGTAATCCATGATTTAAGCCTTTTTTAGGCTTCTTCCATTTCCTTTCAGCTTCTTGACTTATGAGATGAATTGAATGTTACTCAAGTTGCTTGAGTCTTGTCTCTTCTTGATTAAACATAATGGCCAATTGATTTACATTTCACTTATCTTTCATAGTGTTGTAATTAATTTGAAATGACCCATACTGAGGAGGTAAGGAATTCAATATAAATTGAACGAGAAAAAACTCATCCACATTCACCCCTAGAGTCTTTAATTGAGCATCCAAATTAGTCATTTCAATGGCATGCTCCTGTATCCCATGCTTACCATCAAATTTCATGGTGGTAAGTTTAGCCATTAATGTCCCTGCTTGTCAGCTGTTTTGAAATGATCTTCCACATTTGAAATGAATTCTTTTGTACTGTCAGTTTTAGGAAGTGTTGTCTTGATACTATGGACATTCGCATATATATATATATATATATAATACTTAGTCTATTTGATTTTTCCCATGCTTTGTACAAAGCCTTTTCTTCCGCACTGCTTGTATCAATAAGAGCAGACAGTTTCTTAGATCCAAGTGCTATATCAAGATCCAGTACACCAAGGTGAAATTGAACCTATTCTTTCCAATTTGAGAAGTTTATTCCATGTAGCATGGGAATAGACAAAGCATGCGAATGTAGTGAAACAGGGACTAATACTGCAAACAAAGTAATAATATATGCTTACTACATTAGTGCTAAGAGTCATCAATTAAGGAACAATAAACCAAAGTGAAACACATATTTAAACAATGATAAATAGTATTGTCGTGATCACCTTTGGGCTATTCTTATAGGAAATTATTAAATAATTATTGTGATTCCCTTTCACCTAATATGACTAATTAATAAAATATTCATAATTAAGTTGGTTTACCTTTGGGTATCTGTTTCAATATCAACCATGAATATCTATCAACTATCATGTTCCAATTTATTAATCACTTGAAAGTGGTGCAGCTTTGAGCCAACCTAATATTCTTGTGATTAAAAAATTGTGATTTGCAAAGTCACTAATTTTTAACATTAGGGAATATGTGTTAAATTTCAATTATTTTGACTTGTTATCTATGCATCTTTCTGATTGGGCCACTTTGGTGACTACCAATACATCTCAAAATATGGACTCCAAATCAAAATTAATGGCTTTGCATATATAAACATTAAATTAATGGTATACGTTATAGCAATATAGATGTAAACGTTTGTGCTATACATGTTTACATTGAAACAAATAAGTCCCTTCTTTCATAAAAGACATCAATGAAATACTTGATAGAATAGTAAATTATAGTCTTGATAATATTAGCAGTTTATTACAACATTAAAAAAACTAAATTCAACAATTCAACATTCATTTCATTTAAAAGAGTGAACATAAGGTGGAAAATTAATAAAGAACCATAATTGACAATCTCGAAGTATAAAAGAGTTTATATCATAACTATTCATGAATGTCAGATGATATTATATTCTCAACTTAAGATTTGAGTTTTTAACATTAAACATTAAAGTTGTTAATCTTTAAATAAACAATTAAATAGACTAGAACTAAATATCTCAGAAATTTGTAATGCCCCATGTTAGGTTCTAAAGATTTAGGAATTTATGTATTTAGAACTCTAATGTAATATTGGCAAACCATGATCAAAACGATATGTTTAGTCTTGTTATAGTGTGCATAAAGTTGTTTAATTATTGTAAAGTTGGAATCGAGAGACTGTAGATGCATTGGGGCATTTCGGTTTGGCTCGATCGATCGAAGAATAGATTCGATCGATCGAAAGTCGACCAGATTGCATTTTCTGCAGAATTTCCAACTCAGCCCTAACTCATTAAACGTTTAGGGTTTTATGTTTTTGCCCTAGGTATATAAGGCAAAACCCTAGCCACGTTTTTAGAGTTGCTCCAGTTGTATTGTTGCTCATACATTGCTGTTTTGTGTAAATCTCTTGTGAGATCTAGAGGAGCTTTCCTTACACAAAGCTTAGGGTTTTCAAGTTAGAGATAGTATCAACATCTTGATGATCAACTTGGTTGCTACCATTGAATCTTAAAGAATATCAAGTGTGGGTGCTTGTAGCTGATTGAAGAATTCAAGAAAGAAGGAGTCCGTGGATTCGGAGCTTGCACGTGGTCGTGTCAGAAAGTTCTACTAGTGGGTAGCATTAGGAAGTCGAGCGGGAAGCTTGTAGTCCTTTTGTATGAACTTCGATTCTTTCATAATGGATTCATGTTTGCCTTGAGGATCAGTGGGTCAAATCCTCCCCAGGTTTTTACCGTGTGGTTTCCTAGGTGATCATATCATTGTGTCTTTTATTATTCCGCTGCTTTATTATTTTGATATGATTATTTGATTGCTTTAACCTAGTATTGCATAATTTGACTAAGTAACAACTTGGCTAATTAATTTAGGCTAACCAATCTGGTTATTCTTAGGGGTCTAAAACCGTTCAAGTGATATCAGAGCAGGTAGCTCTTCTTGTTGTAGATCTTTTGATCTTTGACTAATCCTTGACCCATGTTTTCATGGATAATTTAAAGTGTCTTTCTGCTCATGCTTCTGCTGATTTTATTGATGCCTGTGATGTTTTGAATAAAAAGGACACTATTGTTTCTGTTGATTTTTTTGATGCTTTTGAAACTCTTCGTAAGGAATTATCTAAATCTTTGAAAATTTCTAAGAAATTTAAAGAAGAGTTAAGATTGGCTAATCTTGAAAAAGAGGATTTGATTGTGAGATTAGATGAGTCTAATAAAAAGAATGAATTTTTGAGAAATCAAATTTCCTCTCAATATGAGAAGATGAAAAGCTTGGAACAAGAGTTAATTGAATCTAAAACTAAAATTGAAAATTTGACTAGTACCAAGCCTGTTGTTGATAACAGAAGTGTTTTTGTTTCTCCTAAGCTTAAGACTGAGAAAGTTTATATCCCTCCTTTTAAGAGGAATAATAAAGAAAAGACTTATTTTGCTAGGTTAGACAAAGGTAAAAGTTCTGATGTAGACGCTGAAGTTTCTACACCTAAGTCTAAACCTACTGTTAGAGAGCATAATAAATTTGTTTTTGTGCCTACCTGTCACATTTGTGGTGTTGTTGGTCACATTAGACCAAATTGTTCTTTGCTGAGGCAAAAATCTAAATCTGAGACTAGACTTGTTGTTAGGAATACTGATGTTCCTAAATTTATTCCTGTTTGTCACTTTTGTGGTGTCTCCGGTCACATTCGTCCTAATTGTCATAAATTGAAATTTAAGCATTCTGTGTGTCAATCTAGGATATGTGATGATATTTCTCCTGCCATAAGTCCATATAAATTGTTTCATATTCTTTTGAAAAATTTGAGCTTGTTGGCTTGTGAAAGAAATTTGTAGGATTTCAGTCTCTCTCAGAAGTTTGGTATAATCCCTCAAATACACTCTGCTTCACATGGATTTTCACCTACAAAGCCGAAGACCCGTGCTAGATAGGTGAGAAAAGAGTCTCCAAGGTGAGTGTTGCTAACTTGTCCCTGATTAAATTCTTTCAATTATTTGTGGACATGTTTTGTTTTTGTTTTTGGTTGTGTTGTTTTTTAGGTTGTTTTTATTTTATTTTTTTTTTAAATCCAAAAACATTGAAAAATTTCAAAAAGACAAAAATATTTAATTTTGTGTCTTGTTTTATTGTTCTTGAGGATTACATGGGTTATGATATCTCTCTCTTGATTTAAAACATGCTTGACATTGTGGAGAAACTTGAATAGAATGCTAAGCTATTTCTGATTTTGTGTGAGTATGTACTAGCTTGTACATGTACTCATGAGTTAATTAAGAAATTGATATTTCTTGTTTGTGTACCCTCTATACCTTAGTTAAACATTGTCATGCATTGCATCTACATTGTTCATTTAGCATAATGTGTGCTTTTTGTTTTTGGTCATAAAATTTTTTAAACCAAAAAGATTTTTGTGTTTTGTATTTCATATCATGGATTTGAAATAAAGGTTGGCCATCTTATCTTTACATAACAAGTTTATGTACCTTGTTTAGCTTTGATGAGCTTATTTATTGCACTTGACTAGTTGAAGCTTTGTAGTGCATGTTGTGTGGGAAAGATGTTTATGGTGTTTATAACTCTGTCTTGATCTTGAAGTCACATGTTATTTGACTATTGGACTTGATCCTTTTAAAAAAGGCATAAATAACTATCTCACCACTGCTCACTAGCCAATCATGCACACCTTAGTGCATATCATAAGATTCTGTGCTCGAGAAAGTGTAGCACATGCACAAAAGAACATAAGGTGTTGCCTCGACTTAATTGCTTAATGATAAAATTGGTGTGTACTATTAAGCTTGATGCCGTCTCATATAAATAAAATTGGTGTGTACTATTAGGCTTGATGCCATCTTAAAAAAAAAAAAATGAGGCAAAAATACAAGAAACTTACATGATTGCAAGCTTTTGTTCTAGGAGACGTGGGAATTATAGGATGTAACTCTTTAGGTGATAGTCTCTTTTAAATTCTACGTGATGGATTGTGTAGACTTTGTGATTGATTGCTATTCACATATCACCTCACATGTATCTCAAGTTTTTGCTAGTTGCACACACTATACAAGTTACTCTTTGTTAAACTTGGTACATTTTTATTGTGTGTGATCTTGTTATGACCATCCAAGATTAAAAGTTCCTTGATTTTAAATGCAAAATGTGTTTAATGTTTGCGCTTTAAGGACAAATTGATTGAAAATCTTGATTTTGGAAGATCTGGGTTGAATTCAAGTATTTTTGAAAAACTTTTCGTCTCGTACTCATGCATTTTTTATAAAACAATATGCTTTGAGGAGTTTCTGCATTAACATGCTCTATTTTTCAAAATTTTTTATTTTTCCAGACTTTCAATCGATCGAACTTGTTTTTCGATCAATCGAAATTGTGATTAAAATTTTAGGTTTGAGTTTGCCTGACTCGATTGATGTTCGATCAATTCTCGATCGATTGAAACTGAAAAATTTTCAGCTTCTATGTTTTTGACCAAAATTTTTTATACATCATTTGTGTTTAGGATTCACATGCATTGCATTGTTTTTGTATCCATCTTGCAGTTTTGCAGTCATATCTCTCATTTTTTTCGCATATAACAATGAGAGATATGATTAATTTTTGAGTTTTGAACATTCTAGTATATGCTATTTCTTATGTGTGAACTGTAGAAAATATTTTTCTTAAGAGATATGATGGATAATCAATGTGCAAATATTTTCTCTACTCATGCAACTGTTTATGGGTCACATAGTGCCATGTTTGCATTTTATTGAAAGAGAGAATATTTTTTCTTCATGTATATCCTCACCTTAGTTTTTAACTTTGGTTTGTGTGTTTTTAACTTTGGTCCTGCTAGTGAGGATGTTCTTGATCCTGTTGGTGATGCTACTGCTGCTGCTGTTTTTCCTCCACGTCCTTTATTTTTCCCCAAAACTGTTTTTCCTGAATCTTGTTTTGTTTTTCCTATTTTTGATAGGGGGAGAAAAGTTTTTTTTTTTAACCTGTGTTGTTCATAGGGGGAGCTGTCTCTATTTTCTATAGAGTTGAATTGTTTTGTGTCCCCTTCTTTCTCTATTTTCTCGTATCCTTTGTTGCGTATGTTGATTGTTTACTCTTTGTATGAGTTGTCTTTATCAATACGTGACAAAAAGGGGGAGAAATAGTTGATATGTAGGAATATGTGTGGAAAATACAAGAATGTTATGTTAATGGGGAGTTAACATTATTTTTGATGTATCTAACTTAGGGGGAGAGTTAGTTTGCATATTTTTTGTTTTACTCTTTTCTGTCACACATGCATTAATGCGTTTGTTGAGTATTTCAAGAATATACAGGTTAATTCAACTAAGCTGCTGTCTACACTTGCAACCGATGGATAGTAGTTAGGGTTGAATTTGAGTTTATGAGCATTATCTTTGTAAAGGGCTTTTTACTTATAAAACTTTGAGCTTTTAATTAGGGTTTTGTCACGGATTGCCAAAGGAGGAGTTTGTTAGATTCTAAAGGTTTAGGAATTTATGTATTTAGAACTCTAATTTGTAATATTGGCAAACCATGATCAAAACGATATGTTTAGTCTTGTTATAATGTACTAAAAGTTGTTTAATTATTATAAAGTTGGAATCAAAAGACTGTAGATGCATTGGGGCATTTCAGTCTAGCTCGATCGATCGAAGAATAGATTCGATTGATCGAAAGTTGACCAGATTGCGTTTTCTGCAAAATTTCCAACTCAGCCCTAACTCATTAAACGTTTAGGTTTTTATGTTTTTGCTCTAGGTATATAAGGCAAAACCATAGCCACGTTTTTAGAGTTGCTCCAGTTGTATTGTTGCTCATACATTGCTGTTTTGTGTAAATCTCTTATGAGATCTAGATGAGCTTTCCTTTACACAAAGCTTAAGGTTTTCAAGTTAGAGATAGTATCAACATCTTGATGATCAACTTGGTTGCTACCATTGAAGCTTAAAGAATATCAAGCGTGGGTGCTTGTAGCTGATTGAAGAATTCAAGAAAGAAGGAATCCGTAGATTCGGAACTTGCATTTGGTCGTGTCAGTAAGTTCTACTGGTGAGTAGCATTAGGAAGTCGAGTGAGGAGCTTGTAGTCCTTCTGTATGAAGTTTGATTCTTTTATAGTGGATTCAGGTTTGCCTTGAGGATCAATAGGTCAAATCCTCCCCAGGCTTTTACCGTGTGGTTTCTTGGGTGATCATATCATTGTATCTTTTATTATTCCGCTACTTTATTATTTTGATATGATTATTTGATTGCTTTAATCTAGTATTGCATAATTTGACTAAGTAACAACTTGGCTAATTAATCTAGGCTAACCAATCTAGTTGTTCTTAGGGGTCTAAAACCATTCACCCCAAAGTTATTAACTAATGGAAAAACAAATTTCATATTATCCAAACTTGAACATGATCATTTAAAGACATTAATTGCTTTCACAAATACAAAATCACAATAATTATAATGGAAACTATAATTGTTTATAAATCTTTTAATGGAAAAACATGATAATTCTAAAATAGAAGGTCTGATACCACATGTAAATGTTTTCTTTTATGTTGTTAGATTATAAACAACTAAAATATAAATTCTAGGATCTTGAATTATCATGATTTCACAACTACCCAAATTAATTATAAAACTTACCTTGATCCATTGCTGGACTTTTTTTAAGATCAAGTCTTAGTATAAAAGACACTTAATTCTTATATGATTGGTTTCTCTCCCTTGACCATTTTTTCTCTTTAACTATTCAATATATGTGATAAGGTGGTTGAATGTCTCTTTTATAGGTAGAGAGGACCAAATTCGTTGTACCCATAGCCTCTACTTGCCTATCAAAGTTGGAGTTACTTAGGAAACTTACTTCTCCATTAACCATTGTTAGGATATATATGTTTTCACTTGTTTAAGAACATATGTCACTTAATTATGTAAATTGGCTAATCCTTTGACAAAACACACTCTGCTTGTAATTGGGTAGTTCTAGGTATTTTTAATACTTCAAGAAACAATGTTTCAAGGTCAAGTGTTGAAGTTATCAAGTCTGTCCAAGAGAAAGCAAGTTGAAGTGCAAAATTTTTAAAGCTCGACACCTCTCGATAGCTACCTCGACACTTGCTATCTGTCGAGATTTAAAAAGTCAGATTTTCGATCTGATTTTCTTGGGATCCGTGAATATGTTTTTGGGTTCTTCTAATCCTAAACATATAAAAGGATTATTTTAAGAGTCGTTTTGGGTGACACAAGTTGCATATTCATTAAGCAATCTCTGTTTAAGCAAATTATGATCAACAGACGAAGTTCTTGACCTAGTTCATCTTCCATCAAGAAGTTGCTGTGTATTTGCACCATAGGGTTTTGTAACCAAGCATCTTCCTGCTATTCATCAAAAAGGATGATCTGAAGAACTTTGCAGCCAACCATTCTTCCTAAGTTGGTGTTCCGAAGTTACGTACTTGGATCCGCGCAATTGGTTAGTCATGTACTTGGGAGCCGTGCATCAAAGGTGGAGACTGTCACTACAGATCAAGTCCAATTGGGTATTGGGGTAAGGGTTCAACTGTAGGTTGGTAAGGTACTTGGGATTCCTTTACTTGTAACCGCTTGATTTGACAATAGTGGAGTTTTGGGAGTGGTGACCTGAAAATCACCTAGTGGGGTTTTTGCCTTTAGGGTTTTCCCCATTCGTAAACAAATCACCGTGTTATTTATTTTCCGCTGCTTATTTAGTTGATTGGTGATTTGTTTGTGCTTCCATAAAATTGCATGATTAATTAATTAATTAATTACTTGGCTAAATTAATTAATTAATTCCATAAAATTGCATCATTCAGATTGTGACCTATCAAGTGGTATCAGAGCGGGCACACTCTGATTAGGTTTTAATCTTTGCTATGTTTGATCCATAGACCCCTGTTTGTCATGGATAGAGGACAATCTTTGATTATACCTCCTTTATTTGATGGCACTAACTATGCATACTGGAAAGTACGCATGAGAGCTTTCTTACAGTCTTTAGATGAAAAGGTGTGGCAAGCTGTAAAGATTGGCTGGACTAAGCCAACAGAAGATCCAGCCGATTGGGATGATTCTAAGATCAAGGCGGCTAACTTCAACAGCAGAGCGTTAAATGCCCTATTTAGCGCAGTCACAAATGAGGAGTTCAAAAAGATATCCTCAACTGAAACTGCCAAGGAAGCTTGGACCATCCTCTAGACTACCTATGAAGGCACAAAGGCTGTCAAAGACTCAAAGCTTCAGAGGCTCACTACAAGCTTTGAAGAAATTAAGATGGAGGAGGATGAGTCATTTGATGAGTTCTATGCTAAGCTCAAGGACATAGTGAACTCAGCCTTCAATCTTGGGGAAACCATCCCTGAACCCAAGATTGTAAGGAAGGTGCTCAGATCCCTACCTGAGAGGTTCCATACCAAGATTACGGCGATAGGGGCTGGTAGGAAACTTGCAAACCTATGAGATAGGGCTATCTAGGATTGGCAAGTCAAGTAAAGGTAAAAGCATGGCCTTGAAGGCAAAGAACAGTGATACAGATGAGTCTTCCGATGATGAAGATTCTAAGATAAAGTCCTACATCACCCGGCAGTTCAAGAAGTTTATGAAGAATGCCAATGGAAGGAGCTTTGACAAGGACCGAAGGCAGTTCAGTTCTTCACAGTCTAAAAGCCAAGACAAAAGGAAGAAGGATGCTAATGATGGAAGTCAGTACATTGTTCCTGCAGGACCAAAATGCTTTGGATGTCATGGGTTTGGACATATGAAACATGAGTGTCCTACGTATCTCAAGAGCATTGGGAAAAGCAAGGCACTTGCTGCAACTCTAAGTGACACTGAGCCTGAAGATGATTCCGACAATGAGGATGACGGAATCTTAAATGCTTTTACCACCACAGTCAATCCTACTGAAGGGATTGTTGAAGAAGTGGATGAAGAAGAAGAACTGGTGGAATCAAAATTTGAGAAAATAGATGATCAAGATGATATCCATTCAGCCTATGAGAAGCTTTATAAGCTCTCTGAAAAGCATGAGAAATTATACAGGCTGACCACTAAGAAGCTCAGTGATGTGGAACTTGATCGTGAAGAGCTGTCCACAAAGTTTGATGAGGCGAATCAAACTATTGGAGCACTGAGATTGAAAACACCTTTTTGGCAGAGAAGACCAAGAAGCTTGAAGCAGAGTTGTTTCAAGTCAGAGCTCAACTAGAGAGGACTTCAAATGCAAAGCTTGATGAGATGCTGAGCAATCAGAAATCTGCTTCGGATCGAACTGGTTTGGGGTATGGTATTTCTTTCTCAAACACTACTTCTACTAGCAATACTGTTTTTGTTCCTCCTGGTAATAATACTGAAATTGAGAATATTGATGTCAAAACTGAATTAGCTAGTGAGAACTTATACAATGGTAAATCTATCTTAGGAGCCCCCCCTAAGCAAGATAAGAAAGATGATAAAAACTTTAAGGCTAAGAAGGCAAACTCTCAAAAGCCTAAACAAAAGAAGCAGCATCCCTGTTATCATTGTGGAGCTGCCGGTCATACTAGACCAAATTGCTATAAGTGGTTAGCCACTTAACAGAGCAATGGCATGATAGCATTTGGAAACCATAATCAGCTTCAATCCTCTCTTGCTCCTCTTGGAGATCTTCTGAAAGCCCTCATGTTCCTTTCGAACTTGAACGGGTTAAATTCTTCCCCCTCACCGCCGGTTCAAGGATTTAATCAAAGGAAAGGCTCTTCCAAGGTGTGGAAGAAAAAGGATTTTAAGTGATTTCATCACTTTCTTCTTTCTTTTTGTTTTTCTGTGTCTTGCATTCCTTGTGTGTTTTGTTTTTCTGCTGAGTCAGTCTAGTTTTTGAATTATTTTGTTTAACATGTTTTGTGTATTTACTTTCAGTTTGTTTATTTTTTTTTATTGAAAAAAAAAATTGAAAAATAAAAAAAATACAAAAACAGTGTGTGTTATGTGTACTTTGGTACTTGTGTACCTTGGATGGCCAATAAATCAAAGTTTTCTAAATTTTGTATCTCTTATAGCTTAGATGAGCATCTCTATGCACAACTAGGCAAGTGAGCTTTGTGGCTCTTGTTTGTGATGAGTAAGATTAGGTTATATCTTAAAACTTAACACTCATATTACTCTTTTTGACGGGTAGGACTAGAAAATCCTAAGAGAAATGCATAAATAACCATCTCACCACTTGTGCCCGCCAATCATAATATGACACCTGTATGTTACGGCATAGTAAAAGTGCAGTGTCAAAGACATTCGTATGCTTCGGCATAGCAAAAGTGCGATGTCAAATGCTTAACATCTTGGGTATTTCTTTTCTCTCTTTTATATACCCATGTATGATATGCTAAAATAAAAGAAAACATGCAAAGAAAAATAAAAAGCAAAAAGATTAAAAATGCTTTATATATGGTTGCAAGCGTGTATTCTAGGAGATGTGGGAGTTATAGGATGTACCTCGAAGGTGATAGTCCCCATCAAACAGTTATGATTGTGTATGAGTTGAAAGTTATTTTCTCATATCTCAGATCGTCATAACATCTATACACATATGCAATCTTGCAATGTTTTTCACACACAACACGCAATATTCTTTGCTACTTTTGATACATGTGCAGGTACAATGTGATTTGGTCATCACAAAGGTTTTACATGTGCTAATGTATGCTCACTAAACTGTCATAACTTGTTTTTGAAATATAAAATTGGTTAGACTTGTTTAGTGTGTGTGTGAGTTTTGCATGATCCTTGTGCATATTTTCTTGTTGAGAGATGTTTTGAGAGGTTTATCACTTAAGTGGATCTTTGGTTGAGATGTGTGTTAGATTGCATTCATGTCTGTGTATTTCCCTTCTCGAGAAACTGCATTTTTCTGATGGCTCGACACCTCCCTCGACACCTCCTCGATACCTAGTCATCTATCGAGCTTCTCTTATTGTTTCTTATTGCAATCTCGATACCTCTTCGACACCTGATGGATCGATCGAGAAAGTCTTTGTCCCCTCGATAGATGCTCGATACCTGTTGGATCGATCGAGATTCACTTGTGATGTTTTGAGTCTTCTTTCTCGACACCTTATGGATCGATCAAGATTTCTTCTGTCCTCTCGACAGCTTCTCGATACCTTGTCGATCGATCAAGCTTCATGTATCTGAATTTGGCCTTGTTCCTCGATACCTCTCGATACCTGCATCTGTCGACAGCACATTTCCTCGATACCTTCCTCGACAGCTTCCTCGATACCTCTCGACACCTCAGCTGTCGAGAATTACTGAGGTGCCTATTTAAGTGCAGATCGCGATTTTTTCACTCATTCTCTCGATCTCACTCGATCTATCCGAGGCTTTTCAACTTCCCAACAGGTTTTTCTCACTCAATCTTCAACCCCACTTGGATTTTGCTCATTTCTTGCTTCAATCTCTTGGTAAGATTACTTTTCCCTTTCATTTTCATGCATTTCATGTTTGAAAACCTAGTTTTTGGGATTTTTCATAAAAATTTGGGGTTTTTCAAAATTGTTGAGTTTTTCTTCAAATTTTGGGTTGGGTTTGCACTTAAATGATTTCAAAATGTCATACATTGCATTTCATTTGCATTATAATGATATTTACATGCATTTAGATGTGTGCCTTCTGTTTGTGTGCTGCTAGGATTGGATTGGGCTGAGCCCATGATGTTTTTCTCTTTACATGACACATGTCCATGCATTCCCATGCATACGTACTTATTGTTCAACATATTTGATATATTTGAACTGTGTTTGGGACTTTTTTGATTGTTTCCTTCTCTATCTTTTTCTCATTCTTTTACGTTAGTCATGTCTATGGCACCCAAACGTAAATCTACTCCTGCTCGGAACCCTCTGCGTTCTGAAGCTTCTTCCTCTTCAGATAATACTCCTTTTAACATCCGGTTCTGTGATGGAGATGCTCATAAGGCATTTTTAGAGAACTTTTCTAAACGAGGTGTTCATTCGGAACGCCACGTTATACTGGCGGACTTCGCCGATACTGACCTTCCCACTGTCATTAACAGTAAGGGATGGGGGTCACTGTGTGACATCCCGGTCACTTGCCCTCTCGTGCTGATACAGGAGTTCTACTCCAACATGCACGGGATTGATCTTTCAGTACCTCATTTTGTCACTCGCGTTCGAGGTATGCGCATTCCTGTCACACCGTAACTTGTTGCGGATGTGCTTAGGGTACCTAAGATAGAGTTTCCTGATTACCCCTCTTGTGAACGTCTGAGGACTGTGTCCAAAGATAAGCTCATCTCTGCTTTTTGTGAGCGCCCTGCTGATTGGGGTGAGCATCAGTTCACATCATGTAGGCCTTTTGCTAAAGGTCCTAGATTCATTAACATGGTGATGACCTTTGTTCTCCATCCTCTTTCTCATTATAACTCTATCACTGAGCCTCATGCTCGATTTTTGATTTCCCTACTTGAGCATCTTACTATAGACTTCCCTTCTCACTTCATCCGCTCTATCATTGAGGTCTATCTTGACTCGGCGTCCCGTGATAAGCTCATCTTTCCTTCTGCTATCACACGGATTCTACGCCATTTTTCTGTTCCCTTTCTTGTGTCCGACCACTTCACACACATATCTGCCATAGACGCCGCTACCGTAAAACGTAGTGAGACGCAGTTCAGGTCGAGACAGCCAGGTGCCACTCCTCCCTCCCGTTCGGCGCCTTCCAGATCCGCTCCATCTACATCTGCTCCTTCTTCCTCTTCGAGCGATGTATCCCTTGGTGATATCATGGCGCAGCTGCAGCGCATGGACACTCGCCTTGATACACTCTCTGCTGAGTTGTATCAGGTGAATGTTCGTGTAGGTCGTATTGCACGACGACAGGCGATCATGGGTGGATTTGCTCTAGAGGCTACTCCTTCACCATCTACTCCAGCAACGTCAGATTCTGAGGATGATGAGGATGATGATGATGGGGATGCTAGCTCTGCCAATGAGATGTCTACATGACACTTTACCCTTTGTCACTCGTGACAAAAAAGGGGAGTAGTTTTGGGCTATGAGAGTAGTCATCTTAGGGGGAGAGTTAGTATAGGACATTTTTGATAGGGGGAGTGTTGTTACACTTGAGGGATGTAGTGAGGCTATATGTATTTTTTCTTATCTCTTAGATACATTGGTCTTGTATATGAGGTCCTTTGACCATTTTTACATACATTGTACTTATCTTATCTTTTATATATGTTGATGTATGTTTCTTTCATCTTTATCTTCATGTGTTGTTTCTTTTCTATCTTTATACACATGTTCTTTATGCTTGTATGCAATCTATTTATTTCTGTTTCACACAAGATGCCTTGATGAGTTTTGTTTAAAGTGTTTCAAAAATACAGGTTGTCAAAGTCTACTTATCATAAGCTCTCTTCTTGCAAAGTTTTTCAAGAGTTTGTGTTAGGATAGATTTTATTGTATTCAACAAGTGAATATGAGCTAACTGATTTATGACTTCTCTCATATGCTTATTTGTTTGTTGTGGTTTTGTCACGGATTGTCAAAGGGGGAGATTGTTAGGACATATATGTTTTAACTTATTTAAGAACATATGTCACTTAATTATGTAAATTGGCTAATCCTTTGACAAAATGCACTCTGCTTGTAATTGGGTAGTTCTAGGTGTTTTTAATACTTCAAGAAACAATGTTTCAAGGTCAAGTGTTGAAGTCATCAAGTCTGTCCAAGAGAAAGCAAGTTGAAGTGCAGAATTTTTAAAGCTCGACACCTCTCGATAGCTACCTCGACACCTGCTATCTGTCGAGATTTAAAAAGTCAGATTTCCAATCTGATTTTCTTGGGATCCGTGAATATGTTTTTGGGCTTTCTTTTCTTCTAACCCTAAACATATAAAATGATTATTTTAAGAGTCGTTTTGGGTGACACAAGTTGCATATTCATTAAGCAATCTCTGTTTAAGCAAATTGTGATCAACAGAGGAAGTTCTTGACCTAGTTCATCTTCCATCAAGAAGTTGCTGTGTATTTGCACCATAGGGTTTTGTAACCAAGCATCTTCCTGCTATTCATCAGAAAGGATGATCTGAAGAACTTTGCAACCAACCATTCTTCCTAAGTTGGTGTTCTAAAGTCGCGTACTTGGATCTGTGCAATTGGTTATTCACGTACTTGGGAGCCGTGCATCAAAGGTGGAGACTGTCACTACAGATTAAGTCCAATTGGGTATTGGGGTAAGTGTTCAACTGTAGGTTGGTAAGGTACTTGGGATTCCTTTACTTGTAACCGCTTGATTTGATAATAGTGGAGTTTCGGGAGTGGTGACCTGAAAATCACCCGGGGGGTTTTTGCCTTTAGGGTTTTCCCCATTCGTAAACAAATCACCGTGTTATTTATTTTCCGCTGCTTATTTAGTTGATTGGTGATTTGTTTGTGCTTCCATAAAATTGCATGATTAATTAATTAATTAATTACTTGGCTAAATTAATTAATTAGGGTTAATCACAAGGGGTCATTCAGATTGTGACCTATCAACCATGGACATATAACATCTTATTAAACCATAACATATATGAAGTTATCAAATGAGACAATTTTTTCTTACACACAAATCCCAATTAGTGGTTAATTACATGTAAACGTGATTGTTATTGTTAATGCAAAGTTCTTCAATCCACTCCTGTAGATCTGAAAGCGGCTTGGTACATAACCCTACAACGCACAAGAAGTTGCAGCAACTTCACAAAAGCATGTATCTCAATATTTTTTTCTTTAGGTGTATGATGACAATTATAAATATTGCTTTTATATAGTCTGGAAACCTAGATCATGAAACCCTAGAAAAGCCTTGTCATCATGGGTTGAAAACTGATTTGAAAAATCAAAATATGCATACCTCGATAGCTCAAGAGGTATCGATGTAGGTATCGTGATTTATAAAAGCTCGATAGATCAAAGATGTTTAGCTAGGTATCGAGACAACCTATTTCAGCTTTTCTTGTATTGTTTCTTGAGTAATATTTATGTCTTCAATGATATCACTTGTTATACTTCTTCAAAGTACTTCATGATATACTTGAAAACACTTAGAACTATCCAATTACAAGTAAAGTGCATCTTGTTATAGGATATGCCAATTACATAAAAGTATGACCCTATCAAGCTTATGTTCATTTATGTACAACTTTAGTTTTCTTTATAAACTAAGCTTATAAATAGCACAATTACATGATCTCTTTTCACCACTCATAAAAAGAAGCTTCTTCCTAAGCTCCTTCCATAGCCACCCACTCTCTTACTTCCTTCCATTCATCAAATCAATAAAAATAAAATCCTTTTTATTTATGGGTAATAGGAGGTGGTTAACATTTGTGGAGCTTCTAACTTATAAATTTGTGCAAATTTGTGAGGTGTACAACGGTTGGTTGAGCTTATTATATCTTGGAGACGACATGCTAAATAACCTTTATGCACCAATAATACTACTAATAGGACACGAATTGTCTTTAAGGGAGTGACTTAGTTTGCACCTCAATCTCTATCACCCAAATCTTTTTGCAACTTATTCTATACCATTTTTGTGGTATAGCTTATCCTATTCTCCAACAATTTGAGAAGAATCAATTGTGGAGAATATTGATACTTTGACCCAGACATCCTCATCTAGCACTTAAAGTGGTGACATCAACCTTCCCTTTCATTTTCATGGTGAAAATTACAAAAGGTAGGTGACAGGGATTAAGGCGTGGACCATGTCGCTTTTTTGAGACAATTCGTACCCTCTTGGTAGTATTACCAGTGCAAAGAAGTTATTTGGCACATTATTCTCATGATCCAACAAACTCAGCCACCTGCTATAAGGTAGAAGCTTCACAAATGTTAATACCTCCTATATCCATATATAGCGGGCCTAGCGAGTAGGGTGCCACTATGGTTACGCTCAGGTGGAAGGCGCCCATTTAGGCCACCTTCTTCCCATTTTTGTCATCAAAAAAAAAAAAAAAAATTTATTTTTATCATGCACAAACCCAACGAAAACCCCGTCGGGGTTGTCACTAGCATGACCTCGGAGCTACCGCCGCTATCACCAGCATTGCCAATATGACCTCACCGAATGTATGTGGGGGGTTTGGGATGAGAGAGGCAAAAAGTTAGTGGAAGGGAGAAATGTGTGTGAGTAAAGAGAGGGCCCGTTGAAATTGAGATGAGAGATATTAATAAAAGAGAGATGTATTAATAAAATAAAAATAAAAAGGGTATTAAAAACATTATCTACCATGCACACAATTCAATCACCACCATCAGTATAGAATGTATAATAAGCATATATAAAATGTAGTAATTCCCAACTGGGGTTCATGGGGTTCAAGTGATATTGTGATAGCCAAATAGTAATGATATTTTCCTTTTAATTCTACACTTATAAAATGCAGTAATTTCTTAGAGTATTAGTATTTGGAGATATAAAAAAAATGGCTATTATACATCTTCAAAATCTACTTTATCTATTTTACCATTTCACTTTATAACTCACCCAACATCCTTATTTCTATTTTTACATACTACTCATTAAAATAATATTAAACTATACCAACAAATAATATAAACAAATCAATTCTCTCTCTACTATTCTATCTCTCTCTTCCCTCTTTTCCTCTCTTCCTTTCTCACTACATTAAGATATGTGTTTTTATTTTTGCAACCCATGAACAGTATGATATACAACCTTACTGTTCACTGTTAGCAAAAACTTTTAGGAACCCATACTCAAGTAAAACCCTTTTTTAGAGCATTAGCAGTTGGGTTGCAATAAAAAAAGTTCTATTTTCCATTCTCAAAACTTACTTTATCTCTTTTACCATCTCATTTTACAACTCACCAAATATCCCAATTTTTATTTTTACATACATTAATATATACTTTCTAATAAAATAAATATAAAACTACCCCCTTTCCCTCCTATCCACTGTCTCCTCTCTCTCTCTCTCTCTCTCTCTCATCATCCCCAAACCCAAACCCAGAATAGATCCTAGATCAAGCCAACCACCCAAACTTAGCTACCACCACCACTCAAAACTGAAACTACCACCACCAACCACAACAACCATAAATCACAACCAAGAACCCAGAACAAAAAAACCACAAGACCCATCACAGCCTCTTCTGCCACCACAACCTCACCACAGACTAACGCCACCACAAACTCACCACAGTAAAACCCACCCTAACCACCACGGCAAACCCCACCACCATGAACCTACAAACCCATGACAACATGTCAAAATTTAGATAAGAGTATTGATAAGAATGAGAAGAAGAAGACAGATGCAAGCATTAATGAGAAGGGTGTTCAAAGGATCAGCTCAGGCAGAGAGGCAGTGCAATGAAATAGAGTATTACAAGTAGTTTACATGAAGTTTGCTAAATGACTGAAATGGTTAAGCTCTGTGTCTACGACTTGTAGTTTTAGCTTAAGTTAATTAGCAGAAGTATAAATGGACACGTATACCACTGAAGTTCGTTAGATAGGTAGTTTAGAATTGATTCATATATTACGAAGTTGGTTAGTCTTAATAGTTAAGCTTCCATGTGTGTTTTGTAATATATATATATATATATATATATATATGCATTGTACAATTAGTTTTTAGATAAGTCAATATACAATTTACAAAATTTTTACTCTTTAATCTTTTCTCTCTAGCTTTCTCTCTTTCTCTTCCCTAGCTCTTTGTTTTTCTTATATGGTATCAGAGTTTTGTTTCTTTGTCAATGGTTGATCAAAATCAAACTTCTCAAACTTCATCTTCTCCATCTGTTGCTCATCGTGAGCTCTCTCCAATGGAGGACTCGAGGAGTCCATTTTTTCTGCACCATGGAGAATCACCAGGTGCAATTCTGGTTACTCAGCCCTTGACAGAAGACAATTACCCCAATTGGGCTAGGGCTATGCGTATGGCATTAGATGCGAAGAGTAAGCTAGGTTTTGTGGGTGGATCTATAACAGCTTCCATGGCCATCACTCCTCTGGAAAAGATTGCTTAGTCAAAGAATAATTCTATGATTTCTTCATGGATATTGAATTCAATCTCGCCTCACATTTCTGCTAGTGTGATTTATAGAAACACTGCAATGGGGGTTTGGAATTCACTGAAGAATCATTTCTTGCAAGCAAATGGTCCACAGATTTCACAACTTCAAAAGCAGATTTCGACGATCATGTAAGGAGATGCAACAATGACTACTTTCTTCACTGACCTTCAAACTTCTTAGGATCAATTGCTCAATCTTAGGCCCTTACCATGTTGTTCTTGTGGCAAATGTGCCTTTGTGTGAATGACAAAATTACATTGTTTCATCATCAAGATTCTTTGATGCAGTTCCTCAATGGCTTGAATGAGGTTTATTCACAAGTTCGAACTCAGATTTTGATGATGGAACCGAGTCCCTCTATTGACAAGGCTTTCTCTTTGGTAATACAAGAGGAGAGACAGAGGGCTTTAGGTTTCAATGGAGGACACTCAGTTGATTCAACTGCTCTTGCAGTTAAGACTCAAGCATTAAGTCAAATTGGGAAGAACACAAAGGGAAAGGGTAGGCCTATATGCAATCACTGTGGCAAACCAGGTCATTTCATGGAAAAATGCTACAAGTTGATTGGCTTTCCACCAGGATATAAGCAAAAGGGCAAAGTCTCCATGGCAAATCAAGTAAGTCTTGATGGTGATTTTGGTCAGTGTGAAGCTGCATTACAATCAGGGTTTTTTCCTTTCACATCTGAACAATGCTAGCAGCTGCTATCTTTGTTGAGTTCTCATGCATCATCCTCTACTACTCCTGATGCTATTCACTTAGCAAACTCAGCATTATCAGGTATTTCTTGTGCTTCTTTCCAGGATCCTACTTGCCTAAATTTGAAGAATTCAATCTTTAATGAAAATCCTTCAAACAAAACAGCTTATCATGAAGAATCTTGGGTTCTTGATACAAGGGCTACTGATCACATTATTCATTCAATTTCATTGTTTACTAAGATTACTAGTTCAATCTCTTCCTTTGTACATTTACCTAATGGTGAAAAAGTCCTTGCCACACACATAGGCACAGTCCAAGTTACTACATCCTTACTTCTTGAGGATGTCATTTATGTTCTAACCTTTTCCTTCAATCTGATTTCAGTAAGCAAATTAACCAAATCATTGTCATGTTGTTTGGTTTTTCTTTCCAACTATTGTTGCATACAGGACCTTACTTGCTGGAAAATGATTGGATTGGGTAAGCTTCATAATAATCTGTATCTGCTGCAAGCTTCAAACAATTACAAGTCCATTTCAGAAGCTTCTACTATTCTAGAGTCAGTCTTGAAATCTTTTGTTAATTCTGTTTCTCATGTTCCCACTATAACCAAGCCTTACTTGTGGCATCTTAGATTAGGACATGCCTCTGATGAAAAACTTCAACACTGTGTATCTAATATGTTTTCTTTTCATTCAAATAAAGATTATGTTGTGTGTCCTATTGCAAAGCATAAATGTTTACCCTTTCCCATTTCTAATCACTTATCTGATCATGCCTTTGATTTAATTCACTGTGATGTATGGGGAACTTTTGCCAAAACAACTCGTGATGATTTTAAATATTTTCTTACCATTGTAGATGATGCTACAAGGTCAACATGGGTTTACCTTATGAAATCCAAATCAGAAACTAGGCCCTCATTGATTTCATTTTATAAAATGATACAAACTCAATTTCAAACTAATATCAAAGTGTTTAGAACTGACAATGCTCAAGAATTTTTCCTCAAAGATTTTTATGCTCAACATGGGATTGTTCATCAACATTCTTGTGTTGCTACTCCACAACAAAATTCAATAGTGGAAAGGAAGCATCAACATATCTTAAACATTGCAATAGCATTAAAATTTCAATCTAACATACCACTTTGCTATTGGGGAGACTGTATTTTAACAACAGTTTACATCATCAATAGGCTACCTAGTGTTGTTTTGGATCATAAAACCCCTTTTAAGAAGCTTTATGGAAAAGTTACTTCTTTCACCATTTAAAAGTTTTTGGCAGCCTTTGTTTTGCTTCTACATTGGCACACAATAGGTCTAAGTTCTCACCTAGGTCTATTCCTTGTGTTTTTCTTGGGTATCCCTTTGGTGTTAAGGGTTACAAGTTGTTAAACTTGCTTACCAAACAAATTTTCATTTCAAGGGATGTTTCTTTTAATGAAACTGTTTTTCCTTTCATTTCTCCATCATATTCTCCACATACTTCCATTTCACTTCCTCATATCTGTCCTAATGTGGCTGCTCCACATGATCCTATGTTTTCAGAACCTCTTACACCTTCTTTACATGTTCCTTATTCTAATTCTAGTCCTCAAATTGTCTCTAATTCAACTTTAGGTCATAGTGTTCCTGTTGTATCAGATTCAATCATACCAGATTCCATCATTGCAGCACCTGGTTCTTCTAATCTTGTCTCACTAGGTTCTATAGCACCTGGTTCTTTACCTCTTCCTCAGGAACCAAACATAGTTCAACCAAATGTTGTCCCCTCCCTTCAAAGATCATCTAGGACTACCAAACCTCCTTCCTACTTACAAGATTACAAATGCAGCAGTATCATATCTACTGAACTTTCCCAATCTAATTCACTCAGCAAGTCAGGGACTTCCTTAGTCACTACCAAGTATCCTTTTTCTAATTATATTGATACTTCTCACCTTTCTTCTTCCTATGCCATGTTTTGTTCTGCCATTTTATCTATTGCTAAACCAAGGTTCTACCATGAGGCTGTTAAGGATCCTAAATGGCAAGAAGCCATGAGTACTGAAATTGATGCTTTAGTTTCTAATAATACCTGGACCCTTACTTCTTTGCCTCCAAATAAAAAGGAAATTGGCTGTAAATGGGTTTATCGGATCAAATACAAAGCTAATGGCTCTATGGAGAGGTATAAAGCAAGGTTAGTTGCTAAGGGATTCACTCAACAGGAGAGGCTAGATTTTACAGATACTTTCTCACCTGTTGCCAAGATGAATACTGTGAAAACTCTTCTGGCCATATCTGCTGTGAAAGGTTGGCATTTAGTTCAGTTAGATGTCAATAATGCCTTCTTGGATGGTGATCTTCATGAGGAGGTGTACATGCAACTCCCTTAAGGCTTTCACAGCAAAGGGGGGCATGTTGTTTGCAAGTTGAACAATTCTTTATATGGGCTTAAATAGGCTTCAAGGCAATGGAATGCAAAGTTTTGTTCTGTCATTAAGCATCATGGTTTCACACAATCCAAAGCTGACTACTCTTTGCTCACAAAGAAGTTCAATGATTCCTTCATAGCTTTGTTGGTTTATGTTGATGATATTCTCATAGCTAGTAATAATGCTCAAGCAGTTAAGGAGCTTAAGACTTCTCTGAATCAGTGGAGGCTTGAAGTATTTTCTCAGACTGGAGATAGCTAGATCAGACAAGGGTATCACTTTGTGTCAAAGAAAATATGCTTTGGAAGTATTGAAGGATGCTGGAATGTTAGCTTGTAAGCCTAGCAAGGTGCCAATGGAACAGAATTTGAAGCTAAGTAAGTTTCAAGGAAAATTGCTAGCTGATCTTGGAGTGTATAGAAGATTAGTGGGCAGGTTGCTTTATCTGACTATCACCAGACCAAATATTGCATATCCTGTTCATAAACTAAGTCAGTTCATGTCAAAACCCAGGAAACCTCACTTAGATGCTGCATATAAAGTGCTACAATACATCAAAAGTTGTCCTGGTCAAGGTATTTTCTTGTCAGCTGCATCAGATTTTCATTTGAAGGCCTACATAGATGCTAATTGGGCCTCTTGCATTGATACCAGGAGATCAACCACAGGCTATTGCATCTTTTTGGGTGATTCTCTCATATCATGGAAGTCCAAGAAATAGTCCATATTGTCTAGATCTTCTGCTGAAGCAGAGTATAGGGCAATGGCTGTTACCATTTGTGAAATGACTTGGCTGTTAGCATTGTTGAAGGATTTGGAGATTCATCATCCTCAACCTACTCTATTATTTTGTGATAACCAAGCTACAATTTATATTGGGGAAAACCCAGTGTTTCATGAAAGAACCAAGCACATAGAAGTAGACTACCATGTAGTAAGAGATAAGGTGCAAGACAATGTTGTTAGGTTGCTCTTCACTCCTTCACGTTCTCAGTTGGCTGATTTGCTTACAAAAGCTCTCAATAGTCAACAATTGAGATACTTGTTAAGCAAGATGAATAGAGTGAACATACATAGTTCAGCTTTTCATCTTGAGGGGGAATGTCAAAATTTAGATAAGATTATTGATAAGAATGAGAAGAAGAAGACAGATGCAATCATTGATGAGAAGGGTGTTCGAAGGATCAGCTCAGGCAGAGAGGCAAAGCAATGAAACAGAGTATTACAAGTAGTTTACATGAAGGTTGCTAAACAACTGAAATGGTTAAGCTCTATGTCTATGACTTGTAGTTTTAGCTTAAGTTAATTAGCAGAAGTATAAATGGACACGTGTACCACTAAAGTTGGTTAGATAGGTAGTTTAGAATTGATCTGTATATTACGGAGTTGGTTAGTCTTAACAGTTGAGCTTCCATGTGTGTTTTGTAATATATATATATATATATATATGCATTGTACAATTAGTTTTGAGATAAGTCAATATACAATCTACAGAATTTTTACTCTTTAATCTTTTCTCTCTAGCTTTCTCTCTTTCTCTTCCCTAGCTCCTTGTTTTTCTTATACAACAACCCACCCCACCACCATGGCAACAACCCACCTAAATTCAGCCGCCACCACCAATCAAAACTAAAACCACCACCAACAAGCACCACAATCACCCACACCACCAACCACAACAACCACAAATCACCAACAAAAACCCAAAGCAAAAAACCACCACAAACCCAAAAAAAAAAAATAATAAATAAAATCAAAACCACAACTAAAACTATAAAGAGGTTGATCTGAGAGAGAGGCTGATCATCCACGTCGTCAATGCCAATAGAGAGATTGATCATCCAAAACAACGCCAATCATCCAAAAATCAGCAAAACGACGTTGATCTTCCTTGCCATCAGCGCCAATCTTCCTTGCCGTCAATGCCAATGGAGAGATTGATCTAAGAGAGACACTGAAACCAAGAGAGGGGAGAGAGAAAGGAAAATGAGAAATAAGTTGAGAGTGAGGTGATTGAAGGAGATAGAATCAAATATTTTTAATTAAAATAATATTATTTTTTTACATCTTCTGTGAATAGTAGGTTCTATATATACAAACCCATTGTTCATAGGTTGCAAAAAATTTTAAGAACCCATACTCTGATGTTAGGCAGTTTTTGAGAATTTGGATGCAAAATAGCAACTGGGGGGGTGTTTACACCCCCCCCCCCCCCCCCCAATTGCTAGTGCTCTTGGTGTCTTGGTTGGTAAAATAACAACTGAGTGTTTTTATACCCCCAATTCTAATGCTTTAAAATTGGGGTTTAAGTGATATTATGATAGGCAAATAATAATGATATACTCAGTGGTGACTCCATGATTTTTTCCTAAGGTGGTCATGAAGAAACCTAAATTAAACAAAATATAATAAAAAGATAAATTCATATATTGACAACAACCAAAAATAAAAACCCAAATACATAAAGTCTTACCATTTCCTTCTACAATTTTTTTTTTTTTTTTTAAATTTTGAAATTTTTTCATGATAATCTTATTATCAATGCTACAAGCTACATTTTTTTTTTCAAAATTTTAGTTAAGTAAAATTTTTCTAGAAAAATCTAACTATTTAATTATATGTTCCTTATGTTCTTAAAACACATGTCAAATTTCATGTCAATCGGATGTTATTTACTATTTAATTCGTAAACTTGTTTTTTGCGTATAATTTTATAATACAAAAACTCAAAATTTAAACATTTAATTAATGACATAAGCTATTGATCTTTGATCTTCTTGAAGTTTTGCAAGCATGGAGGATATAAAAAAAAAAAAAAAATGTAATCTAATTGTGGATTTGTCAAATTCATATCTAATAAAAAAATATATATATTGAGTGGAATTGTAGTCTTAGTCTACAACCAAGTTAATTTGCTGCTAAACTTTATCCAAAGTTTAATTATATTGGGCTTAAAAAAATTTAGGGTGGTCACACATTTTTTAAAAAAAAAAATTTAAGGGTAAAAAAAATCATAAAATTTTTAAATTTATATATAATAATATTTTTTTTTTCAGGTCAAGGTGGTCTTGTGACCACCTTGGCTCTAATGTGGAGCCACCAGTAGTGCATATATTGTATTTTTTTTTTTTTTTTGGAAAAAATGCCCTAATACCCTTGAACTTTCAACTACTGGCCAAGACACCCCCTAAACTTTTATATCGGCCAATTTACTATATAAACTATTCACAGTTGCCAAATCAATATATTAGTTAGTCACCGTTAGAATACTAACAAAATAATCATGTGAGACTCACGTTGACTTCAAAAAACTAAATCTAATCCATGAACCTGACGATAGAGGAGAGAGAAACCCATGGGGTTAGATTTAGAGAGAACCTGACAGTAGAGGAGAGAGAACCTGCCAAATCAATTTTAGTATGCTCAACTCAACTCACCTTAAATACCAGCTTTGTTATGTTGTGTTTATGAAAATCAAGTTAATTAAAGAAGGGTTTGATAATATGGGTCCTCCAAAAAAAAATCTGATTATTTTGTTAGTATTCTAACGAAAGACTAACTAATGTATTGATTTGGCCGCTGTGAATAGTTTATGGAATAAATTGGCTATATAAAAGTTCAAGGAGTGTCTTGACAAGGTTGAAAATTCAGAAGGTGTGAAGGTATTTTTCCTTTTTTTTTTTTTTGGTAAATATTTGTAATATATAATGGTTTGAAATTTGAATCTAGCCTCCCCGGATCCCTAATGGGCCTTAATCTTTACGATTAAAAGCATCATTCCAAAACAATGTGCATCTACCTTTCCGTAATTTTTTAATCAAATATTTCAGCGTCCTTTATTCTCTTTTTATGCTCGTAGACCTTTTTGTTTCCCAGTGCATACTACACGATGTCTGATAGATAGCTTTCTGAGATTAGCTTGTCGGAAAGTTACGTTGAAGAATTCAATACAAGTTAGCATGATGTTTATACTTTTAGAAAGCGGTGTGAATTTTCTAGCCATTCTCTTTTGACTATCAATATATGCACATTTTTCTCTTTGCAATTTGAGATACTTTTAGGCGGCCACATAATGAAAATGTGAAAGATAACTTAAAAAAAAAAAAGAATGATTTTAATGTAGAGTGATGAAAAATACGTGATAGATTCTATCGAAAAAAAGAAAAAGAGGAGTGAAGAGGATGAACATAAATATAATTTCCCCCCATTGATAGACAAAGGCGAAGAGCTAGAGCAAATTACTAATCAGCAACGTCATAAAAAAGAAACACGAAAATGTATAATCCTAGTTATGTTGAATTGGATATAGCGCAACAGATTGCGCAATCTGTAATACTCAACTTTTATTTTAAAGTTCATTCAAAAAAAAAAAATTAAAGAGAATAAATTAAGGTATATTGATCATTAAAATAATTTTAAACAAATAGAAAGATTTCCTTTTACATTTATTGAAAATTTTGATAATAGAATTTTAATTAAAGTGTTTTTTTAAACCTTTTAAAATATTGGCAATAGATTTTCACTTAGAAAAAATTACATTAATAATTTTAATATACTATTGTTTAATGCATAACATTAAATAAATCATTTTTTTTAGAAAATTTCAACTTAGGGTGTCTCCTTATGATGATAACTCTTTATTATTAGATTAATACACTAGTCGGTTTTTAGTGTAGATAGAAATTGAACCCTAGATATCATATTCAATCGTCATGAGATTTTACTAGTTGAACTAACTGAAACCCACGATTAAATAAATCAAATGATATATCATACAAGCATGACTATAGACCAAAAATTTTGTATATATGATATTATATTTATGGGACTTGTTAACTACCTTAAGAACATAAATTAAAGTTTTCTATAAAAAAAAACATATATTAAAGATTAATAAATGTTAATTATAAGTAATAATACACAAATTTTAAAGAATAAAATATACTTGTTAATAATTCATTGGATTATTCCAAATTTATTATAGTTGTGTGTGCAATTTGACTTTCTTGTTTGAAAAATGTGTACGAATATTACTTAATAATAAAGTATCAAATTCATTTTAAGAGTTATCATCAGGAGCAAACACCATAGATTAAAACTCTCTCTAAAAAAAATACACTTTAACGACTATAGTTAATGTATTCTTTAACAAAGGCCTATATTTATTGGGTCTTGACCGATTCTTTAACCGAATAGAATAAGGAAGATAAAAAGTTCAATTATGAACAATAGTGCATGCTGCTTGAAAGTCAAAATAATATAAAGATGTCTAGAGTATTAAGGTTGTCAAAATTGGGATCCTACGTAGGATTGTGGGAGATAGGTGGGATTGTAAATCGTAGGATTGGATCATGGATCGTAAGATCCTACATTATTTGAGAAAAAAAAATACACATTGGTATATTAAATAATTACATAAATTATTCATTCATTTATATAATTACCACACATCACTATATCCAATTGTCAGCATCATTTAAAGAGGCCAAAAATCTTAAAACATGACACTCTATTGGGACAATTTTTATTTGAGTCCAATTGACACTCTCTCTATATTAGAATGGAAAAACATGGTCTATTGAGATTTTATTTTTCATTTAGGTCCAATTGAACCTTCTGTCAAGTTAAAGAAGATTAAAAGAGACCAAGGTTGTTTGCGTTTATCAGCACATAATGAAAATGTGAAAGATAATTTAAAAAAAAAAAAAGAATGATTTTAACGTAGAGTGATGAAAAATACATGATAGATTCTATTGAAGAAAAGAAAAAGACGGGTGAAGAGGATGAACATAAATATAATTTCCCCCCATTGATAGTCAAAGGCGAAGAGCTAGAGCAAGTTACTAATCAGCAACGTCATAAAAAAGAAACACGAAAATGTATAATCCTAGTTATGTTGAATTGGATATAGCGCAACATATTGCGCAATGTGTAATACTCAACTTTTATTTTAAAGTTTATTGAAAAAAAAATTAAAGAGAATAAATTAAGGTATATTGACCATTAAAATAATTTTAAACAAATAGAAAGATTTCCTTTTACATTTATTGAAAATTTTGATAATAGAATTTTAATTAAAGTGTTTTTTTAAACCTTTTAAAATATTGGCAATAGATTTTCACTTAGAAAAAATTACATTAATAATTTTAATATACTATTGTTTAATGCATAACATTAAATAAATCATTTTTTTAGAAAATTTCAACTTATGGTGTCTCCTTATGATGATAACTCTTTATTATTAGATTAATACACTAGTCGGTTTTTGGTGTAGGTAGAAATTGAACTCCAGATATCATATTCAACCGTCATGAGATTTTATTGGTTGAGCTAACTGAAACCTACTATTAAATAAATCACATGATATATCATACAAGCACGACTATAGACCAAAAATTTTGTATATATGATATTATATTTATGGGACTTGTTAACTACCTTAAGAACATAAATTAAAGTTTTCTATAAAAAAAAAAAAAAAACATATATATTAAAGATTAATAAATGTTAATTATAAGTAATAATACACTAATTTTAAAGAATAAAATATACTTGTTAATAATTCATTGGATTATTCCAAATTTATTTTTGTTGTGTGTGCAATTTGACTTTGTTGTTTGAAAAATGTGTACAAATATTACTTAATAATAAAGTATCAAATGCATTTTAAGAGTTATCATCAGCAACAAACACCATAAGTTGAATCTCTCTCTAAAAAAAAAAAATACACTTTAACAACTATAGTTAATGTATTCTTTAACAAAGGTCTATATTTATTGGGTCTTGACCGATTCTTTATTGGAATAGAATAAGAAAGATAAAAAGTTCAATTATGAACAATAGTGCATGCTGCTTGAAAGTCAAAATAATATAAAGATGTCAAGAGTATTAAGGTTGTCAAAATCGGGATCCTACGTAGGATTGTGAGAAGTAGGTGGGATTGTAGATCATAGGATTGGATCGTGGATTGTAAGATCCTACATTATTTGAGAAAAAAACAAAAAATACATATTGGTATGTTAAATAATCACATAAATTATTCATTCATTAATATAATTACCATACATCACTATAACCAATTGTCAGCATCATTTAAAGAGGTCAAAAATCTCAAAACATGACACTCTATTGGGACATTTTTTTATTTGAGTCCAATTGACACTCTACATTAGAGTGGAAAAACATGGTCTATTGAGATATTATTTTTTATTTAGGTCCAACTGAGCCTTCTATTAAGTTAAAGAAGATTAAAAGAGACCAAGGTCGTTTGCATTTATCAGCACATAATGAAAATGTGAAAGATAACTTGAAAAAAAAAATGATTTTAATGTAGAGTGATGAAAAATACATGATAGATTCTATCGAAGAAAAGAAAAAGAGGGGTGAAGAGGATGAACAAAAATATAATTTCCCCCCATTGATAGTCAAAGGCGAAGAGCTAGAGCAAATTACTAATCAGCAACGTCATAAAAAAGAAACACGAAAATGTATAATCCTAGTTATGTTGAATTGGATATAGTGCAACATATTGCGCAATGTGTAATACTCAACTTTTATTTTAAAGTTCATTCAAAAAAAAAATTTAAGAGAATAAATTGAGGTATATTGATCGTTAAAATAATTTTAAACAAATAGAATGATTTCCTTTTACATTTATTGAAAATTTTGATAATAGAATTTTAATTAAAGTGTTTTTTTAAACCTTTTAAAATATTGGCAATAGATTTTCACTTAGAAAAAATTACATTAATAATTTTAATATACTATTGTTTAATGCATAACATTAAATAAATCATTTTTTTAGAAAATTTTAACTTATGGTGTCTCCTTATGATGATAATTCTTTATTATTAGATTAATACACTAGCCGGTTTTTGGTGTAGGTAGAACTTGAATCCCAGATATCATATTCAACCGTCATGAGATTTTACCTGTTAAGCTAAGTGAAACCCACTATTAAATAAATCACATGATATATCATACAAGCACAACTATAGACTAAAAATTTTGTATATATGATATTATATTTATGGGACTTGTTAACTACCTTAAGAACATAAACTAAAGTTTTCTATAAAAAAAAACATATATTAAAGATTAATAGATGTTAATTATAAGTAATAATACACAAATTTTAAAGAATAAAATATACTTGTTAATAATTCATTGGATTATTCCAAATTTATTATGGTTGTGTGTGCAATTTGACTTTATTGTTTGAAAAATGTGTACAAATATTACTTAATAATAAAGTATCAAATTCATTTTAAGAGTTATCATCAAGAGCAGACATCATAGGTTGAAACTCTCTATAAAAAAAAATACACTTTAACAACTATAGTTAATGTATTCTTTAACAAAGGCCTATATTTATTGGGTCTTGACCGATTCTTTAATGGAATAGAGTAAGGAAGATAAAAAGTTCAATTATGAACAATAGTGCATGCTGCTTGAAAGTCAAAATAATATAAAGATGTCAAGAGTATTAAGGTTGTCAAAATCGGGATCTTATGTAGGATCGTGGGAGGTAGGTGGGATTGTAGATTGTAGGATTGGATCGTGGATCGTAAGATCCTACATTATTTGAGAAACAAACAAAAAATACACTTTGGTATGTTAAATAATCACATAAATTATTCATTCATTGATATAATTACCATACATCACTTTATCCAATTGTCAGCATCATTTAAAGAAGTCAAAAATATCAAAACATGACACTCTATTGGGACATTTATTATTTGGGTCCAATTGATACTCTCTCTACATTAGAGTGAAAAAACATGGTCTATTGAGATTTTATTTTTCATTTAGGTCCAACTGAGCCTTCTGTCAAGTTAAAGAAGATTAAAATAGAAAAATGTCGTTTGCGTTTATCAGAATCATACAAGCCTACCGATCCTGAATGATCACAAAAATTCTTGAAAGATCCGAATCGTTTTGGGCAGGTGGGATCGTAAAATCATAGGATCATAGGATCCAGATCGGTATTTTGACGACTATGTCTTATACATCGATTGGTTGACACCTCTTGGTATTTTCAAGATATTTAGGATTTGAATCCCCCCTCCCCTGTTATATATAAATATGTGATATTTGAACAAAGTTTATTTATAAAATTAATTGTAACCTTAAGCTACCACCTTACTTAATAATTTTTTTATTAGAGGTGAATTTTGACAAATCCACAATTGGATTATATCTTCTTCTTAAATCTTTCATTATTGCAAAATTTTTAGAAAATTAAAAATCAATAGTTATGTTATCAATAAATTGTTTAAATTGCAAGTTTTGTAATTTAAAATTATGTATAAAATATAAGTTTATAAATCATATAATAAATAATATCCGATTAACACAAAATTTGATATGTGTATTAAAAGTGTAAAGAACTTGCAATTCAACAGTTAGAATTTCAAAATATGTAGTAATGTTTATTTTATTGTGTAAGGTTATAACCTTATGGTACAACCAATTTTGTAACTAAACTTTGTCATTTTCTTTATATTTACAACATATACAATAAATCAATTGATGTATTAGTCTAATGATAAATAATAATCATTTTTTTTAATAGAAAAAGAGTAATCATTGTGAATTGAACATTATAGGATAAAATTTTATTTTATTAAGAAAAAAAAATTATAATTGTGCACTCTTAGTATGATGATCACTTCACAAATACTAAGTTCTTGAGAGGTGAGGGGGACAAGGGCTAAAATTTAAGTTTTTAAAATGAAGTTTTACACACATATACACTTAATATTTGGTTGAAAGTAGAGGAATGAGGCCTAAGTGTTTTTCACCCAAACTATCAAAAATAAACCTCCCCAATTTGGGGAGAAAACAAAGAAGAAAATTGTGCTTGTTCACACTTAAAAAAGTATTTTTTGCCCTTTAGTGCACTCTCGCAGTAAAAGTAACGCGTTACTCTTTAACATCATATATTTTATTTTATTTTTTTGTGTGTCATGTCTTAACAACTACCAACTTAACAGAATTGTTATTTATTTATTTTTTAAAAAAAATTGCCGGAATCAACGCTTTTTTTTTTTTTTTTTTGCCTTATAGAGGTTCAGTATTAGACCCACCCAAAAATAAGCACCAACGCTGGGTATTACTATGTGGGATTTTAATAATAATTTATATAAGTAAAATATATATATATATATATATATATATATATATATATATATTTGAAGAAGAGACCACAGAAACTATTACTTAAAAGAAGTTGGCTAAATTAGCTTGAAGAATAGAAAAAACAGGTGGTGGAACATTTTCTATCATATAACAAAGTCTAAAATATGCAAACCATATTGCGTAATAACATGAGTAACCTTATAACCATTTCTCTTAACATTAGAGTAATGTAATTGATTAAAAAACCTAGAACAGAGACAAACATCTTCGATTAACAAACTATCCAAAGTCAGAATTGCCTTCTCTTGTTGCAATGCAGACATAAGGACCTAAGAGTCTCCTTTGAGCACGACATTCTCAAATCCTAACCCTGTTGCAAACTGGAGACCTCTGTGGGCAACTAAGGATTCGATCTCACCCGGGCTGTATGCATGATGTAGCTGTTGAGACAAGGATGCTAGCACCAATCCTTCTTTGTTTTGAATACCAACACCAACACCGGACCTATTCTCCATGGAAAACAGCACCATCAACATTTACTTTGACAAAACCAAGTGGAGGAGGTTGCCAACACACCCGAGGAAGGATCAATGGGATCTTCGAGGGAGGTTGCATCGCAATAAACTAGTGAGACGGTCCTTTGAATCCTAATCTAGAAGGTGAGCCGGACCTAATTTTGCTGGTTCCAAATTGACCATATGGTCATTGCGAAAATTTCTTTGCTCTTGTTTTTCTGCAATATCCAGGCTACAAGATTTTTAAAATCATTGAAATGCATAGCTGACCGAAAACTCCACAGCTTCGCATCTGACCAACTATATCGACCTCTCGGCGTGACCACAAACCGCGAAGCACAGATTCTGGGCTATCTTGGCCAAGGGGCAGCCCAACAAATTCAGAGGCCTTAGGCGATATATTTAAATGAGGCTTTTTTGTTATTACTTAAATATTCTCTCCATCCCTTTTTTTCGTCTTCTATTCTATTTTACGATGTATCAAAATATTGTCCTGTTTCTAAAAATAAAAGTTATTAATTTACTAATATTCCTATTATACCTTTATTAATTTACTAATTCAATTTTTTGATAAATTTTTTTAAACGTAGTTTTAGAAACTTATACATTTTTAAAACGTAGACAAGAAAATAAATAATATTTTCTTAAAAAGTTTAACTTTTCAAATAGAACAAAAAAAGTGGGACGGGGGGAGTAATATTTAACTAGTTTTTAATATCATTATTTTTTTTTATAACAAAACTATATTCTTTTTATTTTGTAATATGCTTTTTATTTTTTTGGAAAAATGCTAAAACTATAACAAATTTTACTAAAAAAACACTTAGAAACGATATAGTAATGAATATGATTAGTGACACTTCAAGAAAATATTAAACAAATATTTGAATGAATGATGTTAGAGATATTATAAATTTTACAGTTGAGGCTTACAAAGATGTATCACCAATCTCAAAAAGTATTTCAAAAATACATTTAATAAGTTGTTAACATCTACGAATTATATTAATTGTCACATCAATTTATAAAAGTCTTCGAAGTAAAACTTATAGTATATATTTCTTGCATTTTCCTATCTAAATTATTTCTTGTGATTAATGACATATATATTTGTAGGACTCATGTATTTAAAGTTGTATTATCTCTAGCATTACTTAATTATTTGATAATTCTTAAAAGTACAAAAAAAAAAAAAAATCTATATCTCCAAAAAAAATATTTTTTCAAAAAAAATATATTAATTTTTACTCCAAAATTTGGGGGCCTTTCTTTAGTAGGGGGCCCTAGGTGATGGCCTAAGTGGCCTAGGGCTAGGGTTGGCCCTGATCTTGGCAGTGATCACAAACGGGAGAATCAATGATCATATGCCAAACCAAATTCATCTTTTTAGGAAAAGAATTCCTCAAGCCCTCCATACCATATTCTTAACCTTATTCGAAACTTTCAGTGACTAAATGTCCTTCCACAAACCATTTTCCTGATTGGCTTCAACACCCCTAATCCCTAATATTACTCATTAACATGTTTATAGTATAACTTATAGTGTTTGAATAATATAAAAAAAAAAAAAAAATTATAATGTTTTATGTAAGGGCATAAAAGTAAATTTATACAAACCAAATTTTCCATCCTCTCATTTTTCTTTTCAGCTAAACAAAAAGATTTTTCATTCCTCCACTTTTCCACAATTTCAATTAAACAAAAATGAGGGAAATTAAAATATTTTCTATCCTCTCACTTTTCCACCATCTTTCATTTTCTATTCTTCTACTTTTCTATCTCCCCAACCAAACGGACCCTTAGATTATTCTAAGATAAAATTTCCATCTTGTAAAAAGAAAAATAGATTGACTGTTTTTAAAATTTGTTCTTTTAATGCCAAATGTCTTGTAGTTGAATTGACATCTCCTCAGGTACAAAATGCTTGGAGGTCTAGTGGGAAAAGGGTTCAAATTGTAGGATTAGTAACATGTTGTAATTATCTTTAAAAAAGAATTTGTTCTTTTAATATAATATTAAATAGCTTGTTACTCGCAAAAGCCGGATTTATTTAATTGGGGGAACAAAATGTTGTACATAACTAGCAAGTCATTTATCTATCTTAAATTATTAATGCCCATGTTTTCAAGGTAATAATTACTCTTATCTTATTTTACCCCCAAAAAAAAAAATTACTCTTATCTTTCATTTATTTTCTTCTTCTTTTTTTTTTTTTCCCCTCTCTGTGAATCTTATTGGAACTTTTTTTTTTTTTTAATGGGAATCTTATTGGAACTTAGTTGGACTGGACCTACAAAGCACAAAAACATAGGGCCAACGCATTTTTATTTATGGTAGAAGTTAACATTGGTTTAAAAATTATTTTTAAAAATGTTTTATGGAAAAAGATAAAATAAATTGATTTTGTTGACAATAAATGCGATTCGCCACCACCGCAAACCACTTATATAAATTTAAAGCTTTCCCCTATGGCCCTATCGTAGGGGCATAGCAAAACTAGTAAGGAATACTCAGAAATCAAGCCACAAGAACCGTGCTAGCTGTTGCCTGTTGCAATATGGATTCCAAACTGGAACAGCCACAGCCACAGCCACTATTATCCGACCTTGTCTCCGGCATGAGCTCTGTTCCCTCTAACTACATCCGATCCGCCAATGATCGTCCAAATTTTCATGAGGTTGTGTCAATTGATGGTGCAATTCCTCTCATTGATCTTCAAGACCTCAATGGTCCTAAGCGCTTAGATATAATTAAAGAGATAGGCCTTGCCTGCCTAAATTATGGCTTCTTTCAGGTATTTTCTCTCTCACACATAAACATATTGCTACTGAACTAGAATTAGTGTATTTTCTTTCAATGAATATATATCACATCATTTTTTCTCTTTTCAACATCGTTCCAAGGTTAGCAACCACGGAATTTCAGAAGCAGTGATCGATAACATGTTAGATATATCAAGGGAATTTTTCCACCTGCCGGAAAGTGAAAGGTTAAAGAATTACTCTGATGATCCAATGAAGACAATGAGACTCTCGACTAGTTTCAATGTAAGAACTGAAAAAGTATCCAGCTGGAGGGATTACTTAAGACTCCATTGCCACCCTCTAGAGGACTACATCCAGGAATGGCCTACCAACCCTCCATCCTTCAGGTATTACCAAAAAAAAAAAAAAAACCAACTCCTCTGATAAAAATACAACTGAGGAGTGGTTCAATATGTTTGTAACATGATTTGGGAAATGCTATTTTCTTACCTATAACAAAGCATATATATAATATTAATAAAAACTAAAAGAATTTTAACTCTTAACGGTGAAATCAACATGTACACTTTCTTCTAAAAGGAAAATAAATAATGACCAAATCTTTTTTTTTTTTTTTTGATAAGAAAGACTTTCATTTCATTTAATTAAGAAGCGGAAAAGAACATAGTATCTTGAAAAAAACAAAGGATGCGAGGAAAGGTGAACACTCTTCCTTCCATGTTACAAAAGAGTCAATATTCTTAGCAAAAGCTGCCAAAATTTGAGCTGGGACATTCCCTTGTCTCTTCATGTGTGATGCTTGGAAAGTTCTAAACTCATGTAATATAGAGTAAAGTCCTAAGACTATAATAGAGATAGAGACTGGGGCATCAGTGGGGCTCTCTATAGCATGAAAAATAGTAATGGAATCAATTTCAAAAATGACATCTCTGACTCCTATGTCCCATGCGAAAATAGTGGCTTCATCTAGCACTTTAGCCTCAACTTCCAAAGGACCCAAAGGAAGAGGTACGCGCTTGCTTAGGGCAGCAATGACCGATCCAAAGTGGTCCCGAATGATCACACTGATTCCAGTCATGCTGAAGTGGGTGAAAACTGTAGCGTCCAAGTTGACCTTGTACCATGGGAATGTAGGTGGGACCCAACAACCATCCGTGGCTTCCTTGAACTTGGTGGGCCGAAGGAGAGCAAGTTGGTATTCCTACAACAGTGAGCGAGCTAATCTCATGATTTCGTGCAGAGCTTGGCGAGGTTCCCCCAGTCGGGTTTTGTTGCGGCTGAACCATACACTCCGTGCCGTTGTGATGACCATTTCAACAAGTTTGGGTTCCATGTGTTGCTTGAAGAGCAAATACCAAAGGAAGTCCATGAAGTCCTTGTGCTTGATCCCATTTTTATCGAGCGGTATATCCAAGAGGTTCCAAACATCCTTAGCGATAGTGCAATCTTAGAACAAGTGTCCAATAGTTTCTAGTGCAAGAGCGCAGGCTTTACAGGTGGGGTCTTCAATGACTCCTCTATGGTAGAGGTTGGCTTTAGTAGGAAGGATATTTTTGCATGCTTTCCAAGCGAAGAGTTTAATCTTGTTAGGGATGTGGAGGTTCCAAATCTAGCGCCAAAATTGGTTTTTTTTTTTTTTTGGTGTCATGGGATGTTTCTACCAACACTAAAGTTTGGGTCATGGACATCGCCACTTTCTATGAGTTATTGACAGTAAAGCACCCCTTTGGAGTGTATGCCCAAATCATGTGGTCTCGCAGTTTGTGGCGGCTTAGGGGAATGCTAAGAATGGAAGTGGCATCATCTTGGAGAAAAATTT
Organism: Quercus variabilis; assembly: GCA_030445155.1. Lineage (NCBI taxonomy): Eukaryota > Viridiplantae > Streptophyta > Magnoliopsida > Fagales > Fagaceae > Quercus > Quercus variabilis. The sequence continues at coordinate 45,634,359 of CP129452.1, read as the reverse complement.
GGTTGATTAGGTCAATGTTCCAATCACCATTCTCTTGGTCAATGAGAGAGTCTACCATTATGTTTATTGGAAGTAGGGTAAGGGGTGTTAGGACTCAGAAAGTGGAGGGTCTTGGTAGCTAGCGATCGGTCCAAACTCCAATGGATTTACTATCTCCTACCTACCAACGGTATCCCGATTGCACAATAGATTGAGCGGACAAGATACTTCGCCATGCAAACAATGGTTTTGTGCCTAACTCCGCATATAAGAAGACTGTGTTTGGAAAATAACGAGCTTTAAGTACTTTATGAACCAAGGAGTGGGAGTTCATTTGTAATCGCCATCCTTGTTTAACTAAGAGAGCTAGGTTAAAGGCCTTGAGATCTCTAAAACCCAACCCACCTTTTTCCTTTGGTGTGCACATTTTTTCCCAACTCAGCCATGCCATTTTTATTTTTACCATCCTTTTGGCCCCACCAAAATCTTCGAACCATCCCAGTTAATTCATCACATAGTGAATCAAGGAGCTTGAAAACACTCATCGTGTATGTAGGTATTGCTTATGCAACTACTTTGATGAGAATTTCTTTACCTGCTTGAGATAGCAGCTTTTCTTGCCAACAAGAAAGTTTGTTATCAAGCTATTCTTTCAGAGCCTTAAAGGTGTGTTTCTTTAATCTACCTACTAAAGATGGTAGGCCCAAATAAGTCTTATGTTGTTGAATAACTTCCACTCCAAAGCGATTTTTAATCTCTTCCTATGTGTCTTGTGGGGTGTTCCTTCTAAAGAAGAGAGCAGTCTTCTAAAGGTGTCCGCATTGTTTCAGAGTTGCTTGACAAAATATGATACTATCATTTGCAAAGAATAGGTGAGAGATCCATGGTCCAAGTAGGCAAGCCGATACACCTCGAAGTCAACTAGTAGCTGCGGATTGATTTAAAAGAGTTGATAGTCCTTTTGCACAAAAAAGAAACAAAAAAGGGGAGATAGGGTCCCCTTGTCTCAAACCCTTAGATAGGATTATGTGACCTCAGGGTTTCTCGTTAATCCTGACAGAGTATGTAATTGAGGTAATACATTGCATCATAATATTTACCCATTTGTCACTGAAACCCATTTTGTGCGTAATTTTCTCCAAGCATCTCCATTCAACACAATCAAAAGCCTTACTCATAACTAATTTTAAGGCCATCTCCCCAATTTTACCACTTCTTTTTTGATTAAGATGGTGCATAGTTTTAAAAGCAGCAATAATATTATTAGGGATGAGGCGGTTAGACATGAAAGCACTCTAGTTTTCACTTACGATATATGGCAGGAAACTCTTCAGTCTATTGGAAATGACTTTGGAGGAAAGTCTAGAGATAACATCACATAGACTTATCAGCCTGGACCGAGTTACTTTTGTGGGGTTTTTGGTGTTTGGAATGAGGACAATATGTGTTTCATTGAATTTTGGAGGAATAATACCGAAGTTCAAAAAATCAAGAACAGTTTTTGTGACACATTCACTTGTAAGCGAACAAAAATGTTGATAAAAGAGAGGGGCATACCATCGGGACCCAAGGATTTTTTTAGGTGCATGTCTGAGTGCCTTGTGGACTTCTTCAGCTGTAAAAGGCCGAGTAAGGGAGTTGTTCATCTCTTCTGTTACCACAGGTTGGACCGCATCAACAAGGAGTGATGTATCAGTAGGACCATTGGAATGAAAGATAGTTTTGAAGTATTCCAAAATGATGGTCTCAGTAGTTTGATCATTCTCCTGCCATTGTGTCGTGCATCACAAATGCCTTGAATGGAGTTCCAATCTTTTCGGTTAGATGTTTTTTGGTGGAAGAAAGAAGTGTTGCAATCCCCATCAGTAATCCACAGATTGTGCGAGCGCTAGTGCCACATAGTATTTTCAGCGTCTAGCCATCAATTCAAAGATGCTCGTGCTTGTTGGATTTCAAAGTCATTACGGATAGGGTGTTGCTCTAGAATTTGAAGCTTTTGATTTAGACTTGCAATTTGTTTTCTCACATGGCCAAATTCATGTTTATTATATAGTGACAGGTGGTCACGGTAGCTAGCATGACAGTTGATGATTGAAGCACCATCTAGTTTATAAAGACCTTTATGCCATGCTTCTTGGACTATTTCGGCACACCAGGAATCTTGAAGCCACATGGCTTCAAAGCAAAAAAGAGGTTTAGAGCATGGTTTTCAAGGTCTGGGTTGTGTTAAGCGGATGGCAAGCATGGAGTGGTCCAAAGATGACATTGAAACATGGTGGACTGTGGCACTTGGGAAGAGCAATTTCCATGTAGTGTTAGTTAGAGCTCCGTCTAGCCTGATGTGAGTGTGGCATTTAATAGGGTGATTGTGGGACCAAGTGAAAGGAGACCTAAAGTATCCAAGTTAGTCCGAGAAAGTAGGCAGTTGCTTTCTCGGACTAACTTGTAATCTCATTAAAATCACCAACGTACAGCCAGGGAAGTTGATTAGATTGGCCAAAGGACTCAAGAAGATTCCAAGTTTCCTCAAGCTTGCTGGTTTTAGGGTGCCCATAAAAACCTGTCAATCTTTAACACATTCCCATCGTTGCATAAAACACATAAGCATCAATAAACCAACGTGAGAAATTCTTTATGTGTACGTTTGTATCCAATTTCCACAAAAGAGCTAAACCGCCACTTTGAGCATCACTACAAACTACAAGGCCTTGATTGTAGTCCCAGTTTTGTTTCTTGGCATTCAACTTATCCGTGGAGAGTTTTGTCTCCATTAAGAAGACACAGATGAGAGCTTCTTTTTTCCATGCACTCTTAAGAGCGTTAACTGTTTGAGGCTTCCTAAGCCCTCAAAAGGTCCAACTTAGTACACTCACTGAACCCGATAATGCTGCCAAGCAGCCACTGTCGATCCTAGATTATTTGCCATGGTTTTCCCCAAGTTCCGTGTATCTTCATCAAGTTTCTACTTCTTGTCAATTGACGTTGCATTGGAATGAGTCTGACTCTTGGGCTTGTGCTTTGGTCCAATAGGGGGTAAGGTATCTTGTAAGTCCATTGTTTGTTTTGGGGGCACAACTCTTTTCCATGTTCCTTAAGATGGGTCCAAAGTTTTTTTTTTTTTGGCCCATGAAGAGGCAAGTGTGTATTATCCTGCACATGCATGATTGGGTATCCACAAGGTTACTATCACTTACCTGAGGTGTTGGTAGGACATGGTGTGTCTGGTTGAAGGAAAGGGTCACATAGTGGTCTATTGATGGAGTGGTTTCCTTTTGTGGAGTGGTTGACTTGGATGAGAAAGGATAGTTGTTTGAGGCAATATCAATTTCCGCGATATGTGTGTTGAAGAGATTTGTGTTGGCCAAAATATCCATATTTGTCAAGACACTGTGCTTAACTTTCTTTTAAAAAATTAGGTGGGTCCGTATTGGGGTGGGATAGCATTTTTATCAAGTTATTTTTATCGGTGTGAGTTGGTGTCTGTATTGGGGTGTCGTGGGGCATCAGAGTGGTAGAGTTTGTCGTCGTAGTAGTTTTTACAATAGTTGGTGTTGGCGTTGGGCGAGGAGGTCGCAGTGGGCTACTAAGGATGTTGTGTTTTGGTGTGTGGTTGCTGTTGACCACTTGGGATTGTTAAAGGTTGTTGATAGGGGCATGTAACCACACGCCGTATTACTGTTCCTTGGTGCTCATAGTCCTACCACTATTGGTCCAGAGGGTGCAATCCTTTTCATCATGATTGAGAAGGCCACACCAATAGTAGAAAATTGGAAGCTTTTCATATTGGAAAGCCACCCACTGAGGGTCCACTTCTCCGATGTTCACCATTCATCCCCTGCATAGGGGTTGGTTGATGTCCAGTTGGATTCACACCTGAAGAAAGCGGCCACGACATTCTCCAATAGAGGAAGCGTCAATTTGTTCAACGGTGCCCAAGGTTTTGCCAATAGCTTCGGCAGTGGCTTTATTCATTCGGCAAAGGGGGAGGTTATGCATCTGAACCCAAAAAGAAGCTCTATCAAAAGTAGCATCATCCACAGATTCTTCACCTATTGGTTTATATAAGCCAATCAGATACTTGTCAAAGGTCCACGTCCCTTGCCCTTGTAACTTCTGTGGATCGGATTCATCTTCAAAGATTATTAGCACAATGCTAGATCCCAAGTCTTTGACCTCAAAAGTCTAAACCGAGCGCCACATGCTTCGTAGAGTTCTTCTGAGAGCCTCTAAGTTAACCCTCCTTTTGGTGAAAAGTTTTGCAACGAGGATGTGGCTATTACTTTCAATGATGGAAGGGAGGTCAATAGTGTGGTTTCTTTCGCTTTGAGGGACAAATGTGCCCATTGGTTTGCAAGGTCATCCATTGCAGAGTAAAGAGTATATGGGGAGAGAGGAAAAATAGAAGAGAAGAAAAGAAAGGTATCACCGATATTCCACCTGGGGGGGGCGGTGGAGGAGCTCCATTTAGAGAATAGAGAATAGTTTTTATCAACTTAGGGTTCCCGAGAGAACCCAACGTGAGAAAAAAGGAGCTCAGTAATATTGTACACTGGTACCAAATCTCTAATTTGTTAAATGAAAAATTCAAAAAATAAGAATATTTTTACTAAAAAGATTTACTTATATATTTCTAAGATATGCTATTATGGTATAAGAGTAATCAGAGAAAAGAAACAGTGTATTAATAATATATAAAATTTTATATTTTTTTGAAAATATATATATATATATATATATATATGAGATGGGTTCAAGTTACACTTGGTGTAACTCTAGTAAAGTTACACACTTTTTACACCATAGATTTTTAAGAGATCTAACGGTTAAAAAAAATATCATTAAATGTTATTACTTTCCACTTCATTCTTAATTAATACTAGCATTTTTTTTTCTCTCCTTATTTATTGTTTTATTGTTCTTCACTTGAGTAAAGGGCACACACCATTTTCAACAACCTAAAAACCATACTAATCTACTAAAGTGCATCCCACCATGGCTAGACCTCCCATTTCATCGACAAGCAAGTGAAAGCTACAATAGAAATTTCTAAATTTTCATTGCAATCTAAAACTTTTTTGTTTCCTCTTGTTTAATACTTTCCTTTTCAGTAGAAAGTAGAAAGATGGACTATAGATTTCTAATGTATTGGATATGGGCATGGAAACCATGTGAAAGATTTATGCAATACTTAGAGTAACCAAATCCACAGAAGACTACACGTGACAAATACAAAGATTAACAATTTAACACATACCCAAAAGAAATTTTCAAAGAAAAAGACAAATCTAAAAGATGAACCTAGTAAAGCAGAAAGAGAAATAGTTTTCTGAGAAAATTTTGAGCTACCTTTCGATAAAAACATAGCAAAAGAAAATTTTAAGGAAAGACAAGGAAAAAATGACGCCTTTTGTTTAGTTTCTAAATTGAGATTCAGACCAAATCTCCCTCACTCCATTTCCAAAGTGACAGAGGACTCATAACCAGTAAAAAAGTTAAAATTTTTGGCCTTAGTTGGTTTTGGACTGATATCGAAAACTATATATTATAATTTTGAATTAATTTAACAAGTTAATAAATTTAACATGTTGCTCCAATATGTTGTGTGGGTCAATGCAGGCAAAGGAGGTGAGTTCAAAGAGGTCTAGATAAATATGAGAGAGAGAGAGAGAGAGAGTAGGAGAAGAATACGGGTTAGTTGGAGAGATTTTAATGACTCATCTGAAAAGTAGGTTTTTGAAAATGGTAAGTGCCCTTTAATCAAGTGAAAAACAATAAATAAGGAGAGAGACAAAAGTGGAAAGTAATAACATTCAATGATGTCTTTTTTAACCGTTAAATCTCTTAGAAATCTACGATATAAAAAATGTGTAACTTTATAAGAGTTATACTAGGTGTAACTTGAACTTCTCTCTCTCTCTCTCTCTCTCTCTCTCTCTCTCTCTCTCTCTCTCTCTCTCTCTCTCTCTCTCTCTCTCTATATATATATATATATATATATATAATACAAGATAGAAATTTTACTTTAACCTAATTTAAGTATATATGTGTGTGAAGTTTCCTCTTGGAGAATTAAATCCTGGTCCTTACCCCCCACACCCTATAAGCACTTATGCCTATGCAATGACCATTATACCAAGAGTGTGTGGTAGTATTTTTAGGAAATATATTAAATACAATATGAATTAATAAGTTATTTATGGTATGAGAGTAATTTTATTTTTATTTTATACAAAATAGAATTTCTACACTAACATAATCTAAATGTGTATGTATATGAAACTCCCTTTGGGAAACTTGAACCCCGGCCCTTGGCCTCTACACTCCATAAGCACTTATATTTATGGAGTGTCCACCACACTAAGAATGCACGGTGGTGGTATGAGAGTAATTAGAAGAAACAAAAATGATGTATTAGTCATCTAAAAAAATTACCACTACGCATTCTTAGTGTAATGGTCACTCTATAAGTATAAATGCTTGTGAGGTGTGAGAGACAAAGGTTATGGCTCAAGTCTTCTAGGAGGGAGCTTCACACACATATACATTTTTTTTAAGACACACATACACTTAGATTAAGCTAAAACAAAATTTCTATCTTGTATATATATATATAAAGTCTACAAAAATGTGTTACATGTTTTTAGTAAAAAAATTTATGGGTCATTATTTAAATTTAAATTTTATTTTGAGCAAAAAATATAAGAGGAATGGGGGATTTTTGAATAGTTAAGGGGTGATAGTCCCCCCCCTCCCCCTTCTACCTTTGCCCGTATTCATGTCCGTGCTTTCTAGATATATACAACTTACAAATTCATTTAAAAAGTCTTAGTGAAAAAAATTAATAACGTGGTTTTTGAAAAAATAATAAACTAAGTAACTAACTTCATATGAAGATTATTAATTCAATTTCTCTTTTGAATTTTTTAATTTTATATACTTTTTATTTTTAAAAGTCAGTTTGGTTAGGCGTTTTGGGAGATTAAAAAGAGCATTTTAAAAAATCAAGATGTTGTTTTACAGCTATAACTCCTCATATTTTTTTACAAATGTTCATTTTAACTCAAAACATAGTTTGCCCATCGTTTATAATAACACACTCTAAGAGTCTGTTTGGGAATAACTTATTTAGCTAAAATTGAAAACTTTTTGCTAAAAGTATTGTAAATAAAAATAAAAAGTAGCTGAAATAGTATGCTGAGACTCATGAATAGTACCAAAAAGTGTAATAGGAGCTATGAATAATAGCAAAATAAGCTAAATAATAAAAAAAAATTCTGGTTTTTTAAGCCAATGCCAAATGCAACCTAAGTATTTTAAGTAATTTTTTGGGTTATTTATATATCATCTTTCAAAGGATTTTGTAAAACTCAATAAGAAATTGTTATACAAAATTGAAATTTTTAAAAAACTTCCAAATTTTATACTAATAAAATGAAAGAAAACTATACATTTTTTAAAGAATTCTCATCAACTCTTTCAAATGCTATAAATGCTAAATTTTAGCATCAAAAGATCAAAAAGCGTACTCCATCAAATCTCTTAAATCCTAATCATTTTGCAATCCAGCTATAGTGGGCTGCTAGAGATGGCAGCCCAGTGTAGCAAGATTGTTAAAAAAAAAAAAAATTATTTGTTTAAGAGAGAGAGAGAGAGAGAGAGAGAGAGAGAGAGGAAAAATAAAAAATGAATAAAAAATAATAAAGAAAGAATATTTAAATGGAGTGTTAAAAAAAAAAAAAAATTGATGGAAGAAATATTGTAAAATGATGTGCTATATATTATAAAATTAGTTTTTGAGATGATAAATGTTAAATTTTTTAGAAGTGTTGATGGGGACGCTCCTACTTTATAAACTATCTAACCCTTTTTTTTTTTCAAAGCTATTCTTCTTAAAGGACGAATGCTTCTATTTTTTTGAAACCTGCCCCCTAAAACAGAAACGTAGCTGGGCCCTTTGACGTGAAGAAGCAAAATCGAATTTGTGCTATAAACATTTATGGATTATATATCATATTTGTTATGCAATGATGCTAATGAACTTTAATCATCTTAATTATGTCAAATGCATGCTACTTACGTCTTCTGTTTTGGTTAATTATAATATAAATACGATTATAGGGTCGTGATCGATAGGAAATATAATTATATTTGTTCTAAATAATTAATCAAGTAGCAAATAATTTATGTTTTGCAGAGAAGTTGTTGGTGAGTACTGTAGAAATGCAAGAGGCCTAGCACTGAGGCTGCTTGAAGCAATATCAGAGAGCTTGGGACTTGAAAAATATTACATAGATAAGGCTCTGGGGAAGCATGGTCAGCACATGGCTATCAACTACTACCCACCCTGTCCACAGCCAGATTTAACCTATGGATTACCTGGGCATTCTGATCCTAACGTCATTACCATACTTCTCCAAGACGACGTGCCAGGTTTGCAAGTACTCGGAAATGGCAAGTGGGTTGCTGTCAATCCCATTCCATCTACCTTTATTGTCAATATTGGTGATCAAATACAGGTAAGAAATTTAATATGGAATGCTCTTTCGTGCAAAACATGTAATAAATGCCCCTGTTTTGAAATTATTTAAGAAAATTCTTCTGTTTTAAACTTGAATTTTTAAAAAATCAAATTTCAATGAAAAACTCAATTTTAGAAAATCGAATTATAGGCCATCAAACTTCACACACCAAAAAAAAAAAAAAAAAAAAAAAAAAAAAAACATGGAACTTGAGTTCCATGTAGTTTTTTTTTCCAGTAACTCGATTTTCATCGAATCTAGTTTTTCATTTAGAAAATCAAGTTTCAAAAGATGTGCATTTTCCTAAATAGTTTCAGAACAGGTGCATTTTGTTTGAATTTTTGGGCTAAAGGGATATTTTGCCATTTTTGCCAAATTCTAGCTATTTATTATTCTACTGTTTTAACATAGTACTTGAGTCCATGGTTTATGTAGGGGCTCCTTTTTCGGAGGTGGGCCCCCTGACAATGAATTTGTAGAGAGTGGGCTCAAGATCTAGGCCCTAGTGAAGGACGCGACGGCCATGCATGGTTATTCGTGGACTGTGGTACTCGTAGTACTAACTGAGGGGGCACAACTGGGATCCTCGGACGTGTTCCTATCTTGTTCAAATGAGCTTCACAGCCTACCAAAGAAAATGCACTGTTACAGTCTGTCTTCTTTCCCGTTTTTCCCTTACGTCCCCCCCCCCTTAGTGGGGGACGTCCTACATTATATATCCCTCTCCCAGATGATCTTAGCCCTACACTTGTCGATCGACCCGGTTCCCACTTGAGTGCCTGTCCTGTCAGCCGCATTCCTATCTCTCTGCGGGTTGCGGCGCCCAAGGTGGCGCTGTTCAGGGGTCCTATCCTCATTAATGCGGCCAGGACGTTAGTTGAGGGCATTTAATGTGGAGGTGACAGTACGTCTGGGACTTGCGCCTCCACCATGCTTCCACGTCCGGTGCTCGGCACCTGCCAGGTCCTCCTTGGATTCCCTGAGAAGTTCCCCTTGACGGACTGCAGCTTGCGTATCTCCTCACTTCGGGTTTCCGAGGATGCTTCTATCCTCGGCGCGTCTTCCTAGCATGCAAGTCCTTTGCGCCTCGTCCTCGGACCTATGGCATGTCCTCGGACTCCAGGCGATCCTCGGCATGGGCTTTTGGGCTTGATCGAGAGTAGGCCGGTGGTACCAACTCTTTATGGCCCCACAGTTTATATATGAAAAGGTTTTAAGAAACTTTAAATGGAAAATTTTAATTGAAAAAATAAAAAAGTGACCTTTTTTTTTTTACAACTTTTTCAATTTTTTATAATTTTTTTAAATGAATGATTAATTTATATCCTAATACATTAATTAGACCCTTATATGAATACTGAATACATTCAAATACAATTGAATAAGGGACATTTTATGTTTGGTTAATTATCAATAATTGATGTTAGTAGTTAGTTTCTCAAAAAAAAAAAAAAATGTTAGTAGTTAGAATAGTACATTTTTATGCACATTTTATAAGAGCATTAGTATTGGAGAATGCTAATGCCAAATCTAAGAAAAATTTAAAATTTTAAACCCCAAAACCATTTGCATCGGGGAATGCTAAACAGCAGTATTGCAAATTTTTTTTGCAATACTGCTACAATGCAATTCTAATCATAGAATTGCATTGTAGCAAGTATTGTAAAAAAATAATAATATTTTATTTGGAAGAAAGCTGAAAATGAGAGAGAGGAGTGAGATGGGAGAGAAGATATAATTTTGAGATATATTATTTTATTATGTAGATATATTATTTTAATGAGTAAAAGAGGTAAATAGAAGTTTAGAATATGCAGGTATGGTAAAATTGTATGGTATAATGCTAATGTCAAATCTAAGGGAAATTTAGAATTTTAAACCCTAAAACCATCTGCATTAGGGAATGCTAAACAGCAGTATTGTAAATTTTTTTGCGATATTGCTACAATGCAATTCTAAACATAGAATTGCACTATAGCAAGTATTGTAAAAAAATAATAATATTTTATTTGGAAGAAAGCTGAAAATAAGAGAGAGGAGTGAGATGAAAGAGAAGATATAATTTTGAGATATATTATTTTATTATGTACATATATTATTTTAATAAATAAAAGAGGGAAATAGAAGTTTATGATGTAAATATATTGTAAAATAGTATAGTATAATGATAAAGTAACTTTTTAAAATTATAAAATACGGTAGCATTAGAATTTTTTAATACTAATGCTCTAACCAATGATTGACTGTATGCTATTACCAACGATTGACGGTCTATCATATCAAAAGAGCTATTATGTTTTCTCTGCTGCTTGCTTTCTGCCACGAAAATTGTTTGTTAAAGTGTACGGTATACTAGTTAATTAATTTTCTTCCGTATCAAAATAATGTTGGTCAAGGCTTTACCTAGGACATGAGATCCGCAATTTCCAAAATCAGATGTAAAATGCACTATATTCATATTTGTATGGGCAGATGTGTGCGAGTGAGTGTGCGTGTATGAGATCACTTCATGATATGACTCTTCTGTTCTGAGTGATCTTGGCATTCTTATGTAACGTGTGTCAACTTTTATACTCGAAACCAAAATATATACATATATATATATATATATATTCCACAAAAGCTGAATAAGGGACATTTTATGTTTGGTTAATTATCAATAATTAATGTTAGTAGTTAGAACAGTACATTTTTATACACATTTTATCACCAATGGTTGACTGAGTGATCTTCTGTTCTGAGTGATCTTCGCATTCTTATTTAACCTGTGTCAACTTTTATACTCGAAACCAAAAAAAAAATATTCCACAAAAACTGATGCGCATGTCACCTCATATGTCACTCATGTTTATTATAGCTTCGTCATGCATGTGTGCGCCATTTTCAAAGCTCAAGATTTGACCGTCGTCAATTGATTCGAATGGCAGTCAATTGCAATTTACAAATTTACAATGGTCGAACGCCTTTTTGCTTTTCTGGGTACTCCTTTCAATGTTATGACCCAGTCTAGTATTACCAATTATATTTACCACATCTAAATACAATATACATAAATTGATTAACATGAAGCCATGTACATATAAAATGTAGGTACTTAGCAATGATCGTTACAAGAGTGTGCTACATCGAGCAGTGGTGAATCGTGACAAGGAGAGGATCTCTATTCCAACATTCTATTGCCCATCGCCTGATGCCGTGATAGGACCAGCGCCAGAGCTGACTGATACTGATTCTTCTAACCACTATAGGAACTTTGTTTATAGTGAATACTACGAAAAGTTTTGGAACCGGGGCCTCACAACTGAAACCTGTTCCGACCTGTTCAAAACATCCCATCCTTAATCATGATGAGATACTCTCTAGACACGACACAAGTCATCGTGTGACAAATATAAAAGAACTAAATCATGATGATATAATGATCTTGTAACGAGATTTGATGTATGACAAAATCTATAATTTAATATTTGTAATTCATTAATTTTAGTATTTTATGTAATTTATGTTATTTTAGTTTTAGTTATTTATTTTTCTATTTTAAGGTACTTTAATGTTGTTTAGTCAAATAAAGATTTTTTTTCTTTTTTTTTGTGTTTTTGTAATTGCCCTAGGTTTTTTAGCTGCCTTGGGTTTTCTTTTTACTATTTAAACATATTGTAGCCTCCAAAGACAGTTCAGTTTTCTAGATCAATAAAATATAGACTTTGTCTATTGTTTTCTTTGATGGATTCTAGACTTATCAACTTGTGGGTTCAAGAAACCTCTCGTGGATTCGAGGTTTATTAGTAGAAATTAACAATTTAGTTTTTGTTTCCATCAAAAAGAGTATTGTATATGCTCTCTTCAAGCTTTTGCGACATCAATTGGTATTAAAGCCTTGACTTACCCTAGTCTGAAGGCTAACTGGCGAGATGGTAACTACCACATCAACAACAACGAAGTTGAACACACAATTCTCACTAGGGCTGAGTTCCACCAATTTTGTTAAGAGAGACAACAAACTATGCACAAAATCTGGCGAGGAATTGCTACTCTTTTTGCTAGGAAATCAGATCACAACAACAATGATCAATATATTCAAAGACACACTTCTAACTATAAGAAAAATCCATTCTTTGATGGAGATTTGTGTAAGTTGGATTTTATTGATTGGATCTTGATTTGGAAGAGTATTTTAATTTTTGGAAGATTTGTGAAGAAGAAAAAGTATGGCTTGCATCTAATAATTGGACGATAAAGTAGAGGAATGTGGGAAGACATTCAAATCGATATAAAGCATCGAGGTAAACATCTGATTTGCTCTTGGCAAAGAATGAGAAAGGTGTTAATTGATTTATGGTTTTCTCATGATTATTATGATATACTAGATTATACAAATGTTGATTATAGATCTGTATATTCATATGAAAAGCAATATTGTCAAAACATAAAAGGCCAACCAAAAAATCAAAATGATCACAACCAAGTCCGTGTGTCAAAAAAAGAAAAGTGTTTGAAGATTGACAAGATGTAACCAATTTCTAAAGAAAATTTTGAAGTGGTTGAAAAATATCAAGACTTGCAACAAGTTGTTGAATTGAAGTTTAAAGATAGCACATTTCAAAAGTTCAATGAAGAGGTCAAAGAAAAGAAGATTGAGTTGATTGTGGATAATGGCAAAAATCAAGAGATGGTAATTATTGAAAATATTCTAAAAGATCCAATTGAGATCAAATATGAGGATGAATCAATCACCCGCAATCCCCAAGTTCTAGTTGATTTGTTGAAGATGACTACACAATATGTTGATTTCATGGAGTTGAAATTTATATTTTATTATCAACCATTTGTTGATTGATGTTGCAAATGAATTGAAGGTAGATGAGAAGAAATTTTATGCTACACTTTATGAAGGATTCAAGTTTCAAAACCAAATCAAGTTATTAAAGCATTCAAAGTATTTGTTTATTTGGAGTGGAAGATTTCAGATTTTGACTATCAACTTGAGGACGAGTTATTTTTTTATTTTTTTTATTTTTTTTTTTCAAATGGGGGGTGGGGGTTCTGATGTAGGACATAAACTACAATTTAATATCTGTAATTCATTAATTTTGGTATTTTATGTAATTTACATTATTTTAGGTTTAGGGTATTTATTTCCTTATTTTTAGGTGCTTTTAATACTGTTTAATCAAATTAGGCTTTTGTGTGTTTTCCTAGCCATCCTAGGTTTTCTAACCACCCTAGGTTTTATTTTTACTATTTAAACGCATTGTAGCCTCCAAAGGCAGTTCAGTTTTTCAAATTAATAAAATACAAATTTTGTCTACTATTTTCTTTGGTGGATTCCAAACCTATCACCTTATGGATTCGAGGTTTTACTACAAGAAAAATAACAATTTAGTTCATGTTCCATCAAAGAGAGTATCATGTGTGTTTTCTTCAAACTTCCACATCATCAGGATTCTACTTGAATTGAGTTTATGATGCATGGTATTCATAAATTCAATGTACTTCCTCTATAGAGTATTTCAATAAAGCTTCTTAATGGTACAATAAGAATATTCTTATTGTAGAAGCCTCATTTTTTGCAATGGTAATCAATCTAGGGGCAAAATTGTAATTATCAAATACTCCATGAGTAAAAATGTTATTTCAAATATTCAATGAACATGAATTTCACTCTAAAAATATAATTGAGTTCACAAAAATCAAAAAAATATGTCAAACATGATGCTCAAACCATTTGATCAAAAGATTGAGCCACATCAAGATTCAACGATAAATATGCATTCTTACACAATGTGACATAAACCATGTGATTATGAGTGATTAATTCTAATTGGTCCTTAAGTAGAATAATTAGAATTAATTATATAAGGATGTAATTAATAATAATCTTCAAGATAAATCATAATTTTTTATTTTATTTTTCCATCTTGAAGAAGAGGAAAAATTAAAGATTATAAATTGAAAATTGTTAGGATAATATTTTGATTATCAAGTGGCTTCACAATAGCTTTAAAACTCGTAATTATATACTTAAACAAACCCATCAAAAGTTAAAATTGGAGTCAAAACATCCTTTGACACAAGTATCGATTGACACCTCTTCCTAGAAACATGGGTGCCAAACGACACTTATGTCTTGATTACCAGTAAATTTGAGTTTGTGCATGTGGTGGGCCTTTTTATGTACTAGGCTGGGCTGCTCCTGCCACACTACGACCCAATGATTCTGGGGTAGGAGAGTCCGAACTAGCTTAATTGAAACTCACTTTAGGCCAGCTTGTGTGCAAGTTAGAACCCCTAGTAGGAATCTTGATAGAGTCACGAGTTCATGGCAGGAAACACTATTACAAAAAACGTTATAGTAGGAGAAACACAATACAGCAAGATAGCTAAAATATTTTAACTAAAGTACTCGCTAACAACCAAAGATAATACTTAAAACAATTTTTCAAAAGGAAAATATGATAATATAAGTATGACAGGAACGGATTAGTAACAAGAAAGATAACGTTAGCACTTTAACAATCGTAATAAAAGAAGGAAGAGGATATTAGTCTGCTAAACTTGGCTACTTGACAAATTTAAGTCCAAGAAGGGAACTAATCTCCAATGTGGGTAATCTAATAGGGAAATCCTGCCATAGAAATTACCTACTTTGGAAAATGGACCTAAGTGGCTTAATCTCATATTCTTAACTTGCTAGAGAGTAGGCTATTGAGAGGGAGAGAAGTAAGTAGCTTATTAGTGCATGTTTTCCATTCCTCACACTCCTACTTGCTTCCTCTTGGTTTTCTTATTTTCTTTGTTTTTTCTTCTCTGTTTTCTTTGTTTCATCTTCTCTGTTTTCTTTGTTTACTACTTCTCTTTTTTTCTATATTTCCTCCTATTCCTTCTTGTTGTTGTTTATTGTGCATGGCTAAGACCTTTTTTATATTGCCTGCTATGACTAGATTTACCATTTAACCCCTTAACTACTTTTGGCCTGTTGTGGGTGTTCTTCCCAAACTACAAACTGGTCTGCTGGCTACCCAGCCACCACCAGTACCCTGTGTTAGCCGCACCACGCTTCATTCCTAAACAAAAGTAGTTTTTGTTTTTTTTTCTTGCTTCTTGTGGCACTCCCATCTAGATAAGACTGGGTTTCTCTCTTACTAACTCCTATAGCATGCACCTACTAATTCTAGCTTATCTTTGTCTCTTTTGGGTGGTATGTCATCATAGTAGGAGATTTCTCCCAAAAGGGCTTGAGTGGGAACCTTAGAATAGACTTTCCCCTTCTCCCCACCGCCAGACTATACCCTCTCTTACATTTGACCCATGGCCCACTGCCCCTGTATTGGCTGGGCACAAGTGGGTGGTGCTTGAGCCTTGTGCGTGCTCCACTCCCATATGAGTCCATTGCTTGTCTGGTGTTCACGCGTTTGCCATTGCCTGTGGATTTGTATGGTCCTATTGTGTGTTTTATTGCTCGTTTAACTCTTTGTGGCGTGGATGAGTCATTGGGTCTTCATTCTCTGCATCTCGTTTCTTTTTTGGGCTGGGTATTGCTTGGGTATGGGCTTTTTCTTCTTTAATTCAGCCCCTGTCTTCTTTCACTTTTAGTTTGTGGGCTAACTGAAACTCTTGCCACATCACAGCATTGTTTCTGCCATGATATCGTTTAACTTGTGTTTGCTAGGCTCCCTCTGTACCTGCCATGCCAGTTTCATTTGCTACTCCTTCCTTTAGTCCATGTTGCCCAATATTCCATCTTGGGCTTCCCCGGCCTATGTTATTCCTTGGGCATTCTCAGCCCATTTCATTCCTTCATACTTCTTACATTCCCATGGGCTTTTGCTAAATATTTTGGGCTTCCCGAGCCTAAGTACCATATCCTTTACTTTTGGATTTATTGGCCTTTGAACCAATCCTATTTACTAATTCCTTTCTTGGGGCTCCTCCGGCCTGTTTTTGCTTTCTTTCTACTTCGTATGATTCCCATGGGCTCATTACTTCATTCTTTGGGACTTCCTTGGCCCGTTTGCTTGCTTTGGAGCTACTTTGTTATTTTGTGGGCTCGTGGACCATTATTCCTACCGTTCAGGCTTCAATGGTTTTTACTTTACTAATTTTCCTTTCTTCACCCCTTTTTCATATTGTTGGGCTTCTTCTGTCATTGGGCCCTTTAGCTAAAATGGGCATCAACAGTGAATAAGGATAAAAACAATTTCAAAAATAATGGAGAAATGGAAATGAGGGAAGTTTGAACCCTCTAATCCATTCCCCTTTATATAGGTTTAAAAAAAAAAAAAAAAAAAAAAAAAAAACCCTTCATGAACAAATTATAGGCCTTTTTTTTTTTTTTTTTTTTTTTTTGTGGCTTTGAAACTTATTATAAAAAGTTGAGAGTAATGAGGCACAGCAAAAATTTACTAATAAAAGATATTAGGTTGCACATTTATGCAACATTATTCTTCTTATATCTGTAAACACAAATCCAACTTACACATTTAAACACTTCAATCATCTACATAAATCAAGCTACAACACACATCACAACATCCTGCACTCATAACACGGACAACTCCCTCCACTAATCAAGTGAAGATTTATGGATTGAGAGATTCAACACATCAAAGAGGTGGTAGTGCATGAAGATATACAAATCTCCATGAACTTAATTAATAAAATAAACTATTGATGAGATGAACATTCCTATGTTTTCGAATTGCTTAGTGGTTATTCCCTGATCGCGATAGATCCACATCAATAGGCTATAGTCTCTAGCATTTTTTAAAGGACAAAGTTTAGCTACAAAAATTGGTTGCAGTCTAAGGCTATAACCTTACTCAATAAAATAAGTATTACTACATATTTTGAAAATCTAACAATTGAATTGTATGTTTTTTACGCTCTTAATGCACATGTCAAATTTTGTGTCAATCAGATATGATTTACTATATGATTTATAGGCTTATATTTTATGCATAATTTTAAACTACAAAAACTTACAATTTAAAATTTTATTGATGACATAGTTATTAATCTTTAATATTCTAGAAATTTTGCAAGCATGGAGGTTATAAGAAGAAGATGTAATCTAATGGTACATTTGTCAAAATTCACTTCTAATAAAAAAATATTGAGTAAGGTTGTAGCTTATGGCTATAACTAATTTTGTAGTTAAACTTTGTCCTTTAAGAAAATCTATTTTCAGACACTTTTTAAGCATTAATCACAGTTTATCATCTCAACAATTTTTTTAATGTTATTTTCATCTTTAAAAGTTTAATGGTGTCAGTTTAGTCTTTATTATTCTTTCTCACTCACAGAAATAATTGATGTGTTTGGCAATATGTTCATGTTGTCCACCATAATAATAATAATAATAATAATAATAATAATTGTAAGGACCAGATAAACAAGCAGCTCAAGCCCCCTTAGAATAACGAGCAGTACCATTCAACGTTGGCCCAAAACAATAAATTTGTAAGAGAAGGAAACAAACAACAAGAGGGGGCTTACCTGAGACTGAAAATAAGGAAGAAAAGGCTGATATTGTTGAATAGATAAGTTAATGTCTCAATACAAGCTAGCCAGAGGAGGCCAAAGTCATACAAAAATGGTACTGTTCACTCTCTCCTCTCAGTGCTCTTCTTGTTTCTTTTTCTATTTCTTGATACTTTTGCCTCCCCATTTTTTTTTTCTGAAAACCCTATCTTTCTTATATACTCCTCCCTCTTTCACATCCTAGCCTTCCATCTTTACCTAACAAATCTTCCCTCTTGACACTTGTCTCTTTTTACATCTGAAGGAGGTGGTAGAAGGAGTTTGCTTAGCTTGATTTACATTGTTCAGGTCACATCCTCATCAATGCAGCTAATAAAATTGTTGCCTACCATTTAATGCGGAGGCAACAGGCTTCCCTAAACTAGAAACTTCCCCTATTATCACTGATTCTCTCTCTCTTTAGACCCTTCTTCCCACCTGGAACGCCTCAAAGTCCTTTGTTTCATCCCTTCCTCTCCCTAGGCAAATTTCCTCCTTAGGCTCGTGATATCCCCACATCAGCACTGCAACTCTTCAATTTCATTCTTGATCTTTGGGCACCCACAATAGCCCCCTAAAACTTAGGCTATTACCCTAAGGTAAAAGCAAAGTTTTAGTTATACAAGCAAATTGCTCACGTGCCACGTGCGTTCCCACATGGTAACGTCCTTTCACCTGACTCCAGCATGCTTCTGACGCTTCGGAATCCACAATTTCACATTTATGGTGTCAAGCAGCTACTTGTCCCCCTATATTCTACAGCTTGATCAGGATCCTACAGTTCTTATTTTCCCTTATTTATGAGCAGGAAAATTACCGCTCATTTTTTACCTCTATATAAGGAGAGTTTGGGGCTGGTTGAAGTTCATTTACGTATTATGGCAATTTGAGTTGATGTTGCCTCTTGAGGAGAACATTTCCCTTTGCTCGTAGGTGTGTTCATCCTCGCATTTCTCTTTTACACAAGTTTATTCTTTTCATACCATAAAATTCCATAGGTAGATACATTAAGCTAGTAGATACTCTCGAAGCTATTGCTGCCTTTAAGGCGCAATATAGGATTCCCCATAATGTTGAACTCCAACACTGTGAATATGGTGAATGGTTGGTCAAGAATAGGCCTCCTAAATTCGTAGTTATTCTAATGATCACCTTCATTGAAGGTGAGATAGAACTTCCCATGGGAAGAGTCACTAGAGACTACCTACTGAACTATAGACTAACCCCCACCCAATGCTCCCCAAACGTCTTTAGGGTCCTCGGGTGTGTAGACATGTTAAACCAGAAAATGGGGACTAACCTTACCTGGCAAGATGTAAATTGGGTATACAACTGCCAAAAAAGGGAGAAAAACCAAATACTACATTAAATGTAGAGTCTCGATTGTTAGATTAATCTCCTGCCTACTTGATTTAAGCAAGGGTATGGATGAGGAATTTTTCATCATCTCGGGAGACTGGCACGATGTTGCATTGGCCTACCTAAGAAGGGGAACCAGGTAGGGTTCCTGAGGACCATAGATGCATATAGGATATTACCTAACTTTATAAGCCTAAAAAAATCCTTCTTATTTATTTATTTATTTATTTATTTATTTATTTTGACTTACAACTCTCACTATTTTCATTGTCAGACGAATACCAAACTGCCCCGGCTAAGCATCTGGCGAACTTTACAGACCTAAATCAAATCCTCAAATCAGAGATCTTCCTACACAAGGGTCAGTCAACTCTAATCTACACAGGTCATACTTGGGTACAAGCCCTCCACCAAACACTTCCAAAGTCCAAAGAACGTCATTAAAGCCAAAGACTCTCGGTTGGCTTTACTAGACGTAGCTGTCCCAGGATTCCTACTATCTGAACCTCCTTCAGCTGGAACTCAGGATGCCCAACTTCCAGCCTCACTAGCAGTCAGGCTCCTCTACTCTCAAAAACCTCCTATCCCCTTGGACGACGAAGCCAAGGAGCTGCCACTAGAACTTATCCAGCAAGAAGTAATAGACAAATATTTTGAGGTCTTTTACCAACAAGAGGACCCTGAAGACGCTCCGAGTACTTCTCACCACTGTTTATACCTTGCCCAAGTCTATACCAACCAAGAGGTGACCAACATCCCAGAAGGAATGGGATTTGAAGAAAAGACTCTAGACCTACTTGCCTTACTTATAGCACACGTTGGGGGCTTCTTTCCAGTTGTGGCGGTGGTGCCCTGACCACCCACCCATACCCCAATGCATACCTCTTCCATTGATGCCGCAAACAAGAAACGGAAAAGGGCCTAGGGAGGCAAAGGCACTGAAGGTCTTGAGGAAGGGGAGGTCATTCAATCCTCCCACTAGCCCTCAGCCAAAGAAGCCCTCTGTCTAGAGGCCCCTATTCACCCTTAGCTTTGGCAATCCAGTGCTGGACGACGCCAACCTAAAGGACCCCTAAAAAGGCAACTCAGGCCTAGTGACTGAATGCCTAGGGAAGGCATTATGCCTGCCCGAAGATATGGCAGAGCTGAGGTCCTTCAGGAAGCATGAAGTCTTTCTCGCCTTGAAACAAGACTTAGCTAAGTTATATGATTACTCTCATTAGCTTATAACATTAAATTATACATGCACTATCTGACACTTATGTTTTTTTTTTTTTTTTGGTAGTTTGTCCAAGCTGCCTTCATGGCTGAATAGTGGGTGGACCACTCCCTGGACCTACTGAGGAAGGCCAAAAGCAAACTAGAGGCATCTAAAAAAGCTCACGCCGAGGTGGACAAAAAGCTAAAAGAGACCCTTGCCCAACTAACCGAGATGGAGAAAGCTCAAAGAAATGCTGAATCTGCCTTAAAAAGCCTTGAAAAACAAGCTACAGATGCTCTAGAGGCCCAGAGAAAGGCAGAGAACAAGATGGCCTTAACTGTGGTAGAGCTGAAACCAAAAAAAAAAAAAAAAAAAAAAAGGTAGTTGGTGACCAAGGAAGCTAAAATGTCCAAGGCCTAGCAAGCAACCTATGACGCGGGCGTGACTAAGATAGTTAAAAGGCTTACCGCCCAACTCAGGGATGTTGCTCAGGCCTTTTGCCTGGAGGTGTAGGGTCAAGCCTTGAACGCAGCTGGGGTTAGCACCGAATTAGAGCTCGGGGCTCCTAATAAGGTTTGCTACCCCCTGCCTTGTGCTTGGCATCCACTCCCCCACAACCTTTAGCAGACCCTAACTCTAGCCCCGCCTTCTCCTCAAACCAACTTGCCTCCACTCCATTTGCCACTCCAGCCAAAGGCAAAGAAAAAGAAAAAGAACTGCCACCTCCAACAAAAGTATTGGACGTGGAGACAAAAGAAATGGCTGAAGTGTTACAGCTGAAGAGGAAAAAGAAAGAAAAGGAACAAGAGAAGAAAGGAGCGTAGGAAAAGGAAACCTCCACATAGCTTGGCCTTAGACTAGGAACCAGATAGTCAGTTTTGTAACTAGGCTTAAGTATAGCTAGTGCCCTTTTTCTCTTTTCATTGTATCCCAATTCTTTAACCTTTAATGAAAAAATTTTAAACTTTATTTCATGCTTTTTCAACTGTTTAATCTACACTTGTTAGTTTACATCACGCGTTATTTTTCTTCCCTTGTAACAATTTTAGAATATTAATCTTTAACCTACTTATAATACAATGAATATACTAACTCATAGAACTTCAAAAAAATATTAACCAACACTTACTTTAAATTGGACTTGGAATCTCAAAGCAAACCCATTGGCATTAATCCTGAAACTCGAGGAAGTACTCAAGGCTCTTAACTTCACTATTCATTTAGGCAACTTCTGTTGGAAAGATACATGTTTGTATTGCATATAAAACATATGCAATGGAAAATTAACGGATCTACTTCATTCACAATTAATAAAATGTAATATGTAAATTTCAGAGTTCAAGAACAAGAGAGTGTACCTGAATTTCAAAACCAAAGATCAGAATTTCTTAAGAACACTTTTAGTCTTCACTCCAATTCCACTTGTGCTCAAGAAGTGTAGTCTCTCAATCAGTTTCTATGAATTTGTTCAAGGGAGAATGAGAGAGTGTCTAACACTCACATACAAACCATTTTATGTACTACAAAAATTATGTATGTTTCTTTCCTTATAACTGATTATCTAATTGGGCTAGCCTTTTGGGTCTTTCCAATTGGGTTTTAGTATTTGGCTTGGAGTAAGACCAAAAGGGAACAAATAAGACTAGCTTCAATAGGCATTGGGCTTTTCTGTCAACTCTTGACAACTCTAAAATTACCATTAATTATATTTAATATCACTATATAAATATAATTGCACTCTAGACCTTATTAATAAATTATATCCCAAGACTTTATTGTACATGCAACCCTTCATAAAATATTCATAGTAATATAAAGTCATTAATGTAGACTGCCACTTTGTGAATTAGTACATCTTAATCCTTAAGTATCCAGTTTAATCCTTTTAAGTTATTCATCATATATTTATGAAATCCAATTTCGTAAATATATACTTTAGTAATTTGTTACTAAAGTGGTTAAACCTAACTCTCTGAATAACCGAACCAATTAAACTTATCTTAATGGAATATTTTATATCTCCGTTAAGAGACTATAAATTCTATCTTGAGAATATATGTTCCATCAACACTAAATGTGGCTGTCCAACATACTGAGATTTTAATCATGTCTTTAGATCTCACTCCTGATATATCAAACCAACCTACATTTCATGATCAGGTCCATTATCCTTTCAGGATTAAGAGTTCATATAAATAAAAGTCATGAAATTTATTATTCATTTGATAGTCGTTAGAAGAATAATAAATCTCATAGCGATTCAGTTCAATAGGTCTTAACTCTTAAAACATATTAACATATCAACTAGAAGTCTTCACTTCCATGATCAAGACAAATCATCTTAGTAGATATGTTATAATCTCCGTAGATGAAATGCCTAATTTCATCACTAACTATGAACTAAAATTCTGAGTTTACAAAGAACTTGTGACTTATATCTTTTGTGACTAAATCACATACTATGCATCTCATGGATTATATGATAATGTCCAAATATTCATGTTACCATTATTTTAGATAATAATAAAACAACTTTATCAATTACAACATTTAGTCATACATAATTTCATATATAATATTATACATAGTATAATGCAATAGGATTTAAGGGCACTAATCCTAACAACTTCTTGTAAGGATCACTTTGCTCTCAATCTGTGACTCGAAGAGCCATATCAGACTTAAATTCTAGCCAACACTTAAAAGCTTTTCTTATGTTAATTTTCCCAAGGCTTGTGACTCGAGGAGTCAAATAAGACCGAGGTTTTGTTTAACACTTAGAACATTTCACATAATATTAATTTACCCTAGGCTTGTGACCCAAGGAGTTGAGTAAGGTTTAGGTTTTGTTTAACACTTGGAACATTTCACACAATGTTAATTTACCCTAGGCTTGTGACTCGAGGAGTCGAACAAGGCCTAGGTTCTGTTTAACACTTAAAACATTTCACACAATGTTAATTTACCATAGGCTTGTGACCCGAGGAGTCGAACAAGGCCTAGGTTCTTTTTAACACTTTGAAAATTTCATACACGCTAATTAGTTCACCAAATACATCCTCAAAGAAACACAACTAATCAAGATATGAATAACAAAGGAGTTCACAGCATTAATAATAATAACGTCGTAAATTGTTTACATTCCAAGGATGAGGAATTACATTTTCATCCAAATCTTCCAAGTAATATGCCCCAATGCCAACTATAGAAGTTATCCTATACGGCCTTTCCCAGTTAGGGCCCAGCTTTCCTCAGGCGGGGTTCTTTGTTGTCCCCACCACTTTCCTCAAGACCAAGTCTCCCGGATCTAATGGCCTTAACTTCACCCCCTAATCATACTCTTGTTTAAGTCTCTATTGGTAATAGCCATCTCTCTCCTTTCCTCGGCCACATCTAGGCTATCCAAAAGTAAACAGTTATTTTCCTTAACATTGAACTGATTAGTTCTTAGAGTTGGGAATCCTAAGGGGAATTACAGCCTCTGCCCCATAAGTCATTGAAAAAGGAGTTTCCCTTGTTAATCTTTGAGGTGTACTATGATAGGTCCACAGCACATGGGGCAATTCATCCACCCATTTCCCCATGGCATCGTCTAATCTTTTCTTCAACCCAGACACCATAACCTTGTTGGTGGCATCGGCCTGTCCATTGAGGATAAGCAAGTGTAGAATACCTATTCCTGATCCCTAACTCCCCACAATATCTTCAGAATGCTTTATTATCAAACTGAAGACCATTATCCCAGATCAGTGTGTGTGGGACTCCAAACCTTGTGACAATATTTCTCCAAATAAACTTCTTAGCATCCACATCCTTGATATTAGCTAGTGGTTTAGCTTCTACCCACTTGGTAAAGTAGTCCATTTCGACAAAGAGCCATCTTCGATTCCCCATAGCTCGAGGAAATGGTTCCACTATATCTAAGTCCCACTAAGCAAATGGCCAAAGGTTGGATAGTGGATTTAGGACTCCACCTGGTTGATGAATATTTAGGGCATATCTCTGACATTGGTCACACTTCTTCGCATAATCTTGGGAAGTTCTCTGCATGCTCAACCACCAATATCTCTAGGTGAGGGCTCTATGAGCCAAAGACCTACCTCTTGCGTGACTCCCGCATATGCTCTCATATAATTCTTCCAACGAGGGCTCCACTGCTTCAGGATGCACACATAATAAAAAGGTCTCGTGAGAGACCGGGGCCCCAACCCCCTTTTTTATGGTGTGGGGCCAAACAAACGTAAATGGGTGAAGTCATGTTATTAACTCTTAAAATAGAGGTTTGACTAGTTATATTTTCCCCTTTAAGTTAAGGGTTTTACAATAGAATCGCCACTTATTTAATTATTGGAATAAATAAGAAAACCAAAATAGAAAAATTCCTCATTTTATTAATTTGAAATTGAATTTACATTAATCATAAGAAATTACATGGCTTTGGTCCTAGATACAATCTAAGATAAAGTACATGACTTTGTTTCCTAGTTACAATCTAGAAATTGAAAATTACATGAATAAACATTTGCTCTACTAACCATTGATCTAAGTTCGGAGGCTAGGTTACAAGGTGGGAAGGTGTTAAACAACCACCTTGCCTGGTGAAACTGGTCTTCTAGACTATGGTGGCCAACATTCATATCATATCGTCTAATATGTCAATCAATTTACATGTTGAATTTAATGTATATGCATGTGATAAACCCTAATTCAATTTATTAAGCATTGTATTTAGATTGAAAAATAAATTCTAGTGAGTGTGTGTGGATGGCGATAATCAAGATTCAAAGATTTGAAAGAATTATTAAACAAACATTATTTTTATATTTTTGATGTGGATTTAAGATCAAAACTAGTGTTATGCATGAACATGTAATGAACAACCAAGAACATATGAATAACACATAGAAACATTCAAATATATTCAAGGGAATTTAAATAATTACTATCATGCTTTAATCTTAAATTTTCATCATAGCAACACAAAAAAAAAAAAAAGTTAGGGAAAGGGTTTATATTTTCATGCTAGATCCAAATGGTGGAGGAGGAGACTCTTAAGGGAGGTCCTAAGGGTAGAGGAAAAGAAGAATTAGGAGAGGAAGATTGAGTCTCACTTAATACCTTGAATCTCAAGAAGATCAAGATATGACAAAACTACTCAATTTCCTAGAACTCAAGAGAGAAGAAGAGATGGGGTTTTTGTCTTTTGGAATGAAGGAGGGGGGTTTATATAGTAGTGGTTAAGAAAATATGAATGGAAGGCCATTTAATGAAGGTTGACAAAAAAATCATGAATCTAGACCCCATTTTAGCCTTTGGAAAAATCTAGTGCATTAGATGTAGAGATTGATGGGAGTGAGGTACAAGCAAAATTTGGTTTTCCTGTAGCTACTAAAATAGCTTGTAAAGCCAACTTTAAAAAATTATATATTACTCAATTATGATCAGAATTGTCTTGTTCTTATGCTTAAATTGAAGCCTCAGATGTCTAGTTTCTGGGAAAATTAACCTCATTTATAAATTCAAAATATTCTGAGAGATATCAACAAAATGGTGACCATATGTCATTTGTTAGAAAACAATTTCAGCACAATTAGTATTAATAGGTCCCAAATTAGTTTCCAATTAACATTAATATTCTCTAATTACTCCCATTTCAGACCTAATTAGTTCCAAATTTACCCTAATTAAAAGATAATTGCACAAATTACTCATTGAATGATTAAGGTTTAACTATCTTGTTAAATAGGCATATGCAACCTTACCATAAAATGTAGTCATAACCAATCAAAGTATGACACATCATTGATCTCAAATTGATTATACTTATAACCAATTAAAATCAATTGTTTATAATCATATATAGTCAAACTCAATTTGTGATAGTGCATTTTAACTATCAAAACTTGATTTAATGATAACTTTTAATCCGATAGTCCAATTAGGGCTTACGACCAGTCAATTTGATCGTTACAATATCAAAATCATTTTGGTGAAATGAGATTAATGATCTAATGACTAGAATCAAGATACATATTTCCAAGGCAAAATTACATTTTTACCCTCCAAGTAAGGTTAAATATAGATTGCAAAATGAGGTGTCAATAGGCCCTGAGTCAAAGCACTTGTATAACTTCTATTATTTAGATAGCTAATAATGGTAAGCACTCTTGCGCACCTTCTCTGCCTCACCCTTGTTGATGCAAAACTCAATCGACACACTTCGAGACCCCACAAAAATATTGGAATAATTGCCCAAGAAAACTAAAATTCAGATTTTTGATAGAACCCTAACCCAACGTTTATAAGTGAAACGCGAACCAAAGGTTTAAGTAACAGATCTTGACCCAATGATTATAATTGAATCACGAACCAAATGTATAAAGTTTGAATACCACAAGGAAGAATCTCTGATAAGTTCACAGTTCTTGAAGAACCAAAAGAAGAGCAAAGCCTCACATTTTCTAATTTTTATTTAATAATTATCTGAAAAACGTTTACTGACTTAGGGACCTATTTAAGGGCTCCATAAAACTTGATAGACAAGAAAATATATTTTAAAATAACTCCTAATTGATACCTAACCATATAAGGAATCAAATTTGACCTAAAAAGCGTCAAATGCACCTAAAAACAAGGAAATAAATCACCTAAACCTAAAATAATGTTTTTTACATAAAAATACCAAAAATAATAAATTACAATAATTAAATAGTAAATTGTGTCGCACATCACTTGTCCTCAGGCAACAATCCCTGCTTTAAAAAAGTTACTATGGGGTCCATCCAGCTTAACCCCACTTGGATGCTATGTAACCCAACCAAGAGTCCCCTTGTAAAGCTAAAGCTATCCATATCTTCAACAATAACAACCTGAGGAAGATTTGACCCCAGAGAAGTGGCTAACATTACTAAAGAGTTTGCATGGGAGTTCTGTCCCCTAGAGATTTGCTTTAAAATAAATCTCCTAAACTGAGCCCAAGCATGTTGTACTTTAGCAAGATACCCTTGCATCCTCTCATCTCGGGCTTCAAACTCTCCATTGAGCTAGCCCACCACCAACTGAGAATTAGAATACAATTCTACCATGTCTCCTTCTAGCTGTCTGACCATAGCCATACTAGCTAACAGAGCCTCGTACTTGACTTCATTGTTGGTAGCTAGGAAACCTAATCGCAACGATTTCTTCATTATCAACTTTTCAGGAGTGATTAATAGAATCCCTATCCCTGCTTCTTTTCGGTTAGTTGCTTCATTAGTGTAAACATCCCAAGAGAGAACAACAATGGCCGAGGTGATCACAACCCCTACTGCTTTCTCTTCCTCATCAATCGTACTCTCGGTGAATTCTGCCACAAAGTCTGCTAGGACTTGCCCCGTTATAATAGTTCGAGACATGTACTTGACATCATAGGTTCCAACATAGCTCCCCACTTAGTACTTCTGCCTGTATAGTCTAATTTTGTAGAAGAGCTTGCAAAGGGAGCTAGGTGAGCACCACCATAGTGTGAGCCTAAAAATAATGAGGAAGCTTCCTAATGGCATGCACAATGGCCAACACTGCCTTCTCCAAGGGTAAATAACGTGTCTCAGCCTCCTGTAAGGATTTACTAACATAATAGATAAGTCGTTGGACCCCATCCTCATTTCTGACCAGGACCAAACTGACAGCATAATTTGTGACTGCCAAGTATGCCTACAGCACTTCCTTTTTCTCGGGCTGGATAGGATTGGGGGACTTGACAAATACTGTTTGAGATCCTTAAAAGCTGCCACACACTCCTCGGTTTAACAAAAGTCCTTCCACTTATGAAGAAGCTGGAAATAAGGACGACACCTATCTGCAGACCGAGAAATGAACCTATTCAGAGCTGCTACCATCCCAATCAATTTCTGTACCTCTTTAAGATTCTGAGGAAGGTGCAAGCCGTTAATAGCCCTAATCTGATTGGGGTTGAGCTTAATCCCTCGGTGCGTTATCATGTAACCTAGAAACTTTCTTGAGCTAACCCCAAAAGAACATTTAGATGCATTCAAGCATAGCTTATATTCTCTCCCCACCGAGAATACTTCTCCCAAATCTGCCATATGCTCTTTTATCTGCTTGCTCTTTATCACCATGTCATCAATGCAGGCTTCCATGTTCCTCCCAATTTGTGACTCAAACATCCGCTTCACCATTCTTTGATACGTGGATCTTACATTCTTAAGGCCAAAAGGCATCACTCGATAGTGGTAGTTCCTATTAGGAGCACAAAAAGATGTCTTCTATTGATCGGATTGTAATAAGGTATCTGATGGTACCTTTGGAAGGCATCCAAAAAACTCTTCCGAGGATGCCTCATTGTCACATCCACCAATTGGTCAATCCTAGAGAGGGGAAAAGGGTCCTTCAGGAAAACCTTATTCAGATCAGTGAAGTCCACACACACATGCCACTTCCCATTCTTCTTCTTTACTACCACAGTATTAGCCAATCACTCGAGGTAGAAGATCTCCTTAATTGGTCTAGCTTGTTTCAACTTGTTTACTTCCACCTTTACTACTTCAACATGCTCTTTGGATGAGCACCGAGAAGGTTACTTACGTGGTATGGCCTTAGGATTCACATTCAACTGATGACATCTAAACTCAGGATCAATCCCTGGTACATCATAAGTGCTCCAAGCAAACATATCAATGTTGACTTCTAAAAACTTCACCAACTCCACCTTTTCCAATGGTGATAACTGGGATCCCACTTGAAAATATCACTACTCATCCTGCACTATTTCCACCGTCTTTAGCTCCTTAGCCAACTCTCCACAGGCCTCGGCTTGCTGCCCCCTACAGGGCCCTTTGGTTACTATGGGACCTGATCCTTTGCTACCACAATAGGATCTACAGGATGCTATGTAATTGCTGACACCAAACATTGCTTAGCTACCAACCAACTTTCCCACTCTTCCCTAAGTGTGATACTTAACTTTTAGATGTAGGGTTGAAGACACCGCACCCAGAGCATAAAGCTAAGGTCTAGCCAAGATATATAGGGGGAATAGGCTTCTACAATGATAAAGTTGACTTATATCTCCTTGTCCTTTGCTTGTACGGGTAATCTTATCATTCCTTGGGGAACCACCATCCTCCCATCAAAACCTATTAAGGGCAAATCATACCCTTCTAGGTCTTCGGGTTTTAAATTTAACCCCTTGTATAATTTAGGGTACATGATCTCTGCTCTGCTTCCTTGATCAACTAGAACCCTCTTTACGTCCTACCCATCGATCTTGATGGTAACCACTCGAGCATCATCATGTGGCTGGAAAATTTCCTTCTTATCCTTCTCAAAGAAACCCAGGGTAGGGGTGACTAGCACCCTAGCCCTTTTAGGAGCCTGATCTCTGGCCTCTAAGTTAGAACCCCTACCCACGGACATGACTTTGGTACTTGACCCCACATCATTCCCCGGC
The DNA here is from genome assembly GCA_030445155.1 of Quercus variabilis. Classification (NCBI taxonomy): domain Eukaryota; kingdom Viridiplantae; phylum Streptophyta; class Magnoliopsida; order Fagales; family Fagaceae; genus Quercus; species Quercus variabilis. The sequence continues at coordinate 45,604,334 of CP129452.1, read as the reverse complement.
TTGGTAAAGATCACATTAATAGTACCCAATACTGGTCGGGGAGCACCATCCCTATGAAACTCATCTCTTGAGTGCCCAAACTGCCCCGTGGTCTAATGTAAGAACCGATTGAGCTTCCCTACCTTCACCAATTGGTTCAAGTGATCACACAGGGTCCAGCAATCCTCTGCAGTATGCCCTTTGTCCTGATGGTAATAGCAATAGAGGCTTTGGTTCCTCCTAGATGAGTCCCCACCTATCTTATTGGGCCATTTGAAATAAGGTTCGTTCTTTATTTTCTCCAGTATTTGATACATTGGTTTTTTAAACAATGAATTGACCAATTGAGCCCCTGTGGATGACGTTTGATTAGAAAAATCCCTTCTGGGGAGATTACCCTAGTATCCTCCTCCCTGAGGATTCCTCTTCTCTGGGAGCATTTTAATCATATCCTTTCCCTGTATCTGGTCCTCTACCCTCTTATACTTATCTATGTGATCCATAAGTTAGCGCACGTTCAAAGCAGATTTCTTCATCAACGACTTCCTCAACTCATGCTTGGCAGGGAGCCCAACCTTAAAGATTCTCACAGCCACATCCTCAAAGTTCCCATCTATCTCATTATATGTTTTCCAATATCTAGCTGAATAAGTCTTGAGGGTCTCTCCTTCCTTCATAGCCATAGACAGCAAAAAGTCTACTAGCTTGGGGACTTTACTGTATGTTATGAATCTAACCCCAAATGCCCTCATCAGCTCCTCAAAAAACCCCGACTAACCCCTCCTTCAGGGTGTCAAACCAACGCATAGCCACTGGTCCAAGTTTGGAGGGGAACACTTTGCACATAAGGGGTTCATTATTGGCATGAACTACCATCTTCTGATTAAAGTGGCTGACATGCTCCACTGGATTAGTCCTTCCATTGTAAATGATAAATGTTGGTTGAGAAAAACCAATGAGAGAGTTTGGCCTTGTTAATCCTCCTAATGAAAGGTGACTTAGAAATTTGCTATAGGGCCTTACTCATCGCATCATTCCCTATGCCATGGCAGGAAGACCTTTTGTCATGCTTGTTACTGATTTTCTCCCACTCATCCTGGCATGAAGAAGCCAATTAAGACTCACTAGATGGAGTTCTAGACCTATGACGATACGAGCGATCCTTGCTTCCCCTTAAGCCATCACTTGATAGGGGAGATGGACTCCTTCTTTCGCACTCCCTGTGCCTTAACCTCCTGCGCAAGCGATCAATCTCCAACTGCAACTTATGTATCTCCTAATCGTGTGATACATGGCTCCTAGTCCTTGAGTGACTTCGCTCAGTATGATTAGTGTGGTAAGACTCCACCATAACGCTTGGAGTACGTTGCCTGTCTCTTCTTCGCTCCAAATTAGCAAACTGGTTCTCCCTCTATGAACCCACCAATTCCTCCTTATCCTAGCCTATATTAGCCATAACTACTCAGGACAAAACCATAGCACCTTGATGTTTCCCACAGACGGTGCCAATTGTAAAGACCAGATAAACAAGTAGCCCAGCCCCACTTAGAAAAGTGAGTAGTACCATTCAACCTTGGCCCAAAACAATAAATTTGTAAAAGAAGGAAACAAACAACAAGAAGGGGCTTGCTTGAGACTAAAAATAAGGAAGAAAAACTTGATCTTGTTGAATAGATGAGTCAATGTCTCAATACAAACTAGCTCAAGGAGGCCAAAGTCATACAAAAAGGGTACTGTTTACTCTCTCATCTCAGTGCTCTTCTTGTTTCTTTTTCTATTTCTTGATAATTTTGTCCCCCCACCCCCACCTTTTTTTTTTTGTTTTTTTTTTTTTTTGAAAACCTTATCTTTCTTATATACTCTTCCCTCCTTCACATCCTAGTTTTTCATCTTTTCCTAACAAATCTCCCCTCATGACACTTATCTCTTTTTACATCTGAAGATGGTGGTAGAAGGAGTTTGCTTAGCTGTAATTTACACTGTTTAGGTCACTTCTTCATTAATGCAGCTGATAAAGCTGTTACCCACCATATAATGTGGAGGCTACAAGCTACCCCAAACTGGGAACTTCCCCTATTATCACTGATTCTCTCTTTTTAGACCCTTCTTCTCACTTGGAACGCCTCAGAGTCCTTTGTCTCATCTCTTACTCTCCTCGGGCCCGCAATATCCCCACATCAACACTACAACTCTTCAACTTCATCCTCGGTCCTTGGGCACCCACAACAACAATAATAATAATAATAATAATAATAATAATAATAAATACTAAAGTTATTAACAAATGTTACTGTATGAAGTTTAAAAACTAGCATAAGAGTTAATATTTAACAGTATAAAAATAATTTTTTAACTATTTTTTTTTATTTAAAAGTTGGCATAAATTAATTTTTATTGTAATTGAATGACATGTAAGTGTATATGTGTCTTTTTTTCCCAAGTTGTTTTGGACTTTTTATTTCCTATGATTTTTGGGTTTTTATTTTTTATTTTTATTTTATACAAGATAGATTCTACTCTAACCTAGCCTAAGTGTATATGTATGTGAAACTCCCTCCTAAAGGCTTGAACCCTAGCCCTTATCCCTCCATACCCCAAAAGCACTTATACTTATGGAGTGATCATCGCGCTAGATTCTTTTCTTTGATATTGACATTCATGATCTGTTTCCAATTTGAGAGCTTGACCAAGTTTTAACGTTTAAGGGTTCGTTTGGAATCAGCTTATTTACCTGAAACTGAAAACCTTTTATTGAAAGTACCGTAAATAAATGTAAAAGTTAGTTGAAATCCTGATGATGGCTCTTTATCATCAGACCAAGACACCAATTAGTTTTTGGTGTAGGTGGAGATTAAACCCCAGATTTCTTATACAACCATCAAAAACTTTACCAATTGAGTTAACTAGAACCCACTTTTTAAGCTATGAACCTAAGCGGCGAGACAATCTGACGCAATTTAACCCACTTGATTTCCATTTTAACATAGCTTTCTTTTGGGGTTGAGTTGTATAGATTATAGAGGACTCGGTTCTTGTTAGTTTTCATCCACCTATAAAGGCTTTCATTCTCTACTCAACGTTATTTACTAGGTTGACTTGGCCATTTTAAGTCCTTCAGTTCTAGACATCTATCCCAAGTTTCTATGTTTAACAATTTCAAAAAAAAATAAAATAAAATTAAGACATCCAATCAACAGAACAAAGAAATGCAAAGATAGAGTGGCGTGTAAGGAAATCAAATTGGCAACTGCATATTTCCTAATTCAAGTTTAATGCACTAATTTTCCTCAAAAAAAAAAAAAAAAGGTTTATTGCACTAAAATCTGATATGTTAACTCAATTAGGTCATTGATGCCAATAAATTTCCTTTTAAAGTTTAATTCAAATTTGAATTAGATTAAAATTTTGAAAGTATAAAAGATGTTTGGGTCTTAAATGAGGAGATTTGGTCAAGGTTTTAAATTGAAAAAGGAAATAAGAGGGAAAAAGCGAATTTCTTTTATATTTATAATCGGAAATAAAAATTTTCAAAAGATGATTTTTTGGTTTAAGAACACTATATTAGGATATATAACAGGAAAGAAGCCAAAGGTGAAAAACGCAAGAGAAGGAATTTTTTTTTTTTTTAATTTTTAAGAACAGACAGATCAAGTTAAACTTGAGACCAACCTGAAAATTCCTGAGCGCTAGACTCAAACCTGAACCGAATATTTACTGACTCGCCTAAAACCCTTCAGGTCAAGTTGTTCCTTGCTCACCCCATTTATATATATATATATATACACTAGTGTGTAGCCCTGATCATATGCACTGGTACAATTAAAAATAATCACAATTATATAGTTCAAATTATACATGGTATTAGCTTATACTTTTTTTAAACTATACATTTCTAAAATATGTAATAGTTTTTCGTTATATATATACAAAAATTGATTTTAGAATCTTTGGTGTTTGCACTCAATAATTCACTTGTCACAAAAATTAAAATCTTAGATAGACATGTGGTGAAAAATTGGACTCCAATTGAAATCCGATTTAGAATCTAATTGAATTTAGACTCTTCGATTTTTACACTCATAATTCACTTGGCGCAAAATTTAAAATCAAATGGTACACTTGGCACAAAATTGAGAATTCAATTAAAATCTAATTGGATTCTCAATTTTGCACCACATGTCCTGCTTAATTTTTAATTTTGTACCAAGTAAATTATTGAGTGTAAAAAATAAAAATTGAATAATCCGAATCCAATTATATTCTAAATTGGATTTTAATTGGAGTCCAATTTTTTGCCACGTGTCCATCTAAGTTTTTAATCTATGGCAAGTGAATTATTGGGTGCAAAAACTGAAGAGCATAAAACTAATTAAACTCTAAATCATATATATATATATATATATATAATGAGAAACTATTACATATTTTAGAAATATATAGTTTAAAAAAAGTGTAAGTCAATACTATGTATAATTTAAATATCTTCTAAAAAAAATATAATTTGAACCATATAATTGTGATTGTTTTTAATTGTACATATGCATATACACGAGGCTACACACTAGTTTATTAATGATAAGGGTGAACATAAATTGAAATAATTTTTTTTTAGAGAGTTTCAACGTATGACGTTCGCTCCTAATGATAGCTCTTTGTCATCAAACTAAGACACCAATCAATTTTTAATGTAGACAGGAATTGAACCCAAATCTCTTATACAAATATCAGAAACTTTACCAGTTGAACAAACTAGAACCCATAAATAATTGAAACAATTGAACTTGACTAAAATGAAATCGTGCCATATATATATATATATATATATATATTAAAGAAAATCGTGCCATATTTAAAAGTATTAAAAGTGATATTTATCCAAAAGTTTGGTAGCTTGGCTTTAAGTCGTGGAAAACGAGGGGGAGAGAGAATGCACACTTTCATTGACGTGTTGGAGTTGAAATGTATTTCCTGCAAATAATATTTTATGCAACTATAGTGTAACATCATGCTCCTCATGTTAAGCGATCACATTTTGGATGTGAAAGTTGTTACAAAAGTTAGAATTACTTTTTTCTTTTTCTTTTTTTGGTAATAAAAAATGAGAGTTAGTTAAGCTACGCCAGCTCCCGGGTAAGGCACTCAGGTTAAAACTCGTGGGCCAATCCTTATGGATGCCCACCAACAAAAGATTTCCTACAGCGAGAATCGAACCTAGCTAAGTCAGACAAAGCACCCGAGCCTTATCAATTGAACCATCTCCTGTTGACAAAGTTAGGATTACTTAATTCAAGCAGGTCATATGCAAAGTTGTTGCAAAAGTTAGAAGTACTTAATTCAGGACAATGATTATCGAGCACACCAACTATTGCATGCTTATTGTACATACATTAATTGTTGTGCTGAATTGAAATTATATTTTTTATTTCAGTTAAGAGAAATAATATATCCACAACATTTTCATAATAAATTTTACGTGACAAGTTATTACGTGTTGTTATTGGTAGAATAAAAAGTAATTTTAGTAATAAGTTCAAATTAGAACCAATAACAACTAATCACTTATGATTTGTTGTAAAATATTATGAAAATATTGTAGACGTAACATTGTGAATTTTTTTTTTTTTTTTGGGGATGTGAAATCATATTTTAAAAATACATTCCGATTGTTTATGGGGTGTGTAATAAGAAGTGTGCAAAATTTAGCTTTCTTTCTATATTCTAACAATTATATTTGCAACAGTTTCACAACAAATTCTAGATGGCAGGCTATAATTAGTGCTCTTCATTTACTGTGAGAATGTCCAAAGTAATATTTCTATTATTATTATTTTTCCACATATGATGTACGTGATTCACATGAGCAATAAAACAGCAGGTCTTGGTATAGCAATAATTGTCCAGACCAGTACTCGAATTTGTCCCCATAGGTACACAGCTTATCGTGGAAAATAAAATAAAAGTTGGTAGCTAGCTGTTGTCTACTAGTACCCCAATAATTCAGTCTCTATAAATCCACTAAACAAAACTTCCAGTTTGTGAACACAAAAGAGGTTCAATTCAACTTAAAACTTTCTGCAATGGCCTCTCCCATACAATCCCACCAAGGCATTCTTGATGGTAATTTAAAACAAGAAGAAGAAGAGAGCTTCCCCTATGCTATGCAGCTAGTGAACTCTTGTGCACTGCCCATGGCACTGCAATCAACCATTGAGCTAGGCGTTTTTGACATCCTAGCCAAAGCGGGTCCAGGAGCCAAGCTCTCTCCCTCACAGATTGTAGCTCAGATGCCCACCAAGAACCCTGAGGCAACCGTGATGCTGGACCGCATTCTCAGAATGCTCGCCAGTCACTCTGTGCTTGGTTGCTCTGTGGTTGCTGATGAGTTTGGTTCTTACCAGAGACTCTACAGTCTTTCTCCTGTGTCTAAACACTTTGTGCGTAATGAAGATGGAGTGTCATTGGGCCCATTAATGGCCCTGCTTCAAGATAAGGTCTTCTTGGATAGCTGGTACGTTGTTGTCTTTTTTTACTTTTTTATTTACCTTGCTCATATTATTGCTCAGTTGATTATGATTATCAAAGTTCATGAATTTTTTTTTTTTTTTTTTTTTAGAATAAGTTCATGAAAAAAAATTGGACCTTCATGATTGAGCTTTTGACGTTTTTATTTTTGGGGTTCGTTAGGAATAGTGGATTACAACTACACAAGTACTTTGCACAATGTTCCACCGACGTTATATGTAGGGGGGCCATGCCCTCAAAAATCCCAATTTTTCATCTAAAAACAAAAGAGGTAATCTGGTAAATAAGAAAGTGTATGATGGCATTTATAAGATAGACAACTCTCCAGAAAATTCTTTTAGCCAAAGTCTCCCCTCTCACGTGCCACTTTATAGTGCCTGTTTGGTTTAAGTGATGAAAACATGTTTTCTCAAAATAAAAATATTTTGGTGGGTTTTTCTTTTTTCTAAATTGCCCATGGGTTTTTTCTGCTCCTTTATGCTGCTTTGTTGTAACATTTTGTCTTCTTCTTCTTCTTTTTTTTCTTCTTTTTTTTTAATTTATTTACGTCTTACATATCTAATCTCAAAAAAACTTTTTGAATTCAGTAGAGTTTTTGATAACTAGAAAATATGGAGCAAGAGAGACTCGTGTGTGCGGGCGAAAATTATATGTTGTACCTAGCATATATGCCAGGTACACTATATACCAGCTCGTGTGTGGGCTTTGTGTGGGGGAAAGTAAAAGAAAAGGAAAATAAATATGAAAATGAAACCTATGTGTGGCTGTATGCAGAGAAAAGTAAAAGAAAAAGAAAATAAGAAGATGAGGAAGAAGTGAATGAGTGGATGAGGAAAAAGAGAAAGAAAAAAAAAAAAGAGTTTTTGGGTTTGGGTAAAGCAATGTTGGAAGGAAATATAGGAAGTAAGATCACAGATTACAACTTACATTGTGTTCCACGTTATGGAGCTATGGAGTATAAGTTATTATTTTTGTTATGGTAGGTTCAATGCCATGTTTTACACCTTTTCTTTTTTAATTTTTTATTCGGTTAAATAATTAATGATCTAAAATAACATTAAAGGGGGTGTTTGGTTCGCTTTTTTTTTCTTTGTCTTTTTTGAGAATTAGGTGTTTGGTTCGCTTGATGTTACATTATACCGTAATGTTACATTATTGTAATGTTATATTAATATAATTTTAATACAAGAATACAACATTATATTGTTTAAGAATGTGATTAAATTAAGATGATGTAATATGTTTTGTAATTTTAGATTATAATAATATTAGAAAAAAAAATAAAATGAACCAAACATTTTAATGTCACGTCACTATAATGAGCATTGCCTTAAGTGTTCATCATAGTGAACCAAATGCCAATAAATCTCTTCATTTATGCATTTCGGTAAGCAATGTAGATGTCATGACTCATGAAAACTTTGGCACTGGAAGCTCCTTTAATTTAGATGAGTCACTACTCTGTAGAAGAGCTAACAACTAAGCGTGCCCGCTGTCTCTCTCAAACATATTCACTCGTACATAATACTCCCATAATCCCAGATCATGCATTAAGGCTTTGTTAACAAGTGTCATAAAGGCACAAATACTTAAAGCATCTTTTGTCAAAAAAACAGCGCGCGCACCCAAAAGCATCTTTTGTCATAAAACATCTTTGTTATTTTATACAACCTTTTTTTTTTTTTTTTTTTTTAGTCTAAAGAAAATTGAGGGCAAACAGAAAATTAAGGGTTTTCTCAAGTAAGATTACTCTTTCATTTCTATTCTAATTTAGTATTTTGCTCTTATATGTGTATGTGTGCATATATATATTCTTGAAAATGTTGATGGGGAAGAACATCTAAAGCACCAATATGTTTTTTTTTTTTTAATTATTATTATTTATCTTTATAATCATTTGTTTCGAATTAGGCCAAATGGTTGAAGAGGATTAAAAAATCAACAACCTATCAACTTATTTATTGGGTGATTTTACTTGTATTTACCTTTCTTGTTTCTAGTACAACTACAAGATGAACATTTTCAATCATGAATATCGTTAAAAGTAGGTTTTGCAACCAAAAAAAAATAAAAAATTAAACTATTGACTTTGTAAATTGAATAAAAAACTTTCTACTAGTATATATAGCGCATAATCAATTATATATTATTTTTAGGATTTAAAACAATAAATTCCATTTTTATAAATGATTGATTTAAAATGTATAAAGAAACAAATTATGTGTGCCTTTAATTTTGTTAACATTGAATGGTTACTAATTTTTCATAGTATATCTAGTATGCTTTCATTGAATTCTATTTTTTTTTTTTTTTTTTAGTTTATGCTTTGCTAATACCCCCACCCTCCATTAGTCACAAATGGTCGCCCCCACCACCCCTTTTCTTTATCAAAAAAAAAAAAAACCCCACCCCCCTAAATCTAGAACTTGGCCCTGTCCTTGCTACTCTCTTTTCCTTTCAAGTTTCTATTTAATTATCCAAAAAAAAAAGGACAACTTTGGCACTGCCTGGAAGTGAAATTTGTTATGAAACGCTATTAATGCATGAGTGGAAATGCTATGTAAAGAAATTTTTATTTAAAGAAAAAAAACTGAAGAATTAATATAATATAATTAGACCCAAATTTATTAAGCTAATACTCCAACAAACTAATTCACGTGCTACTAAAATTTTTAATAGAGAAATAATATGTCTACAATATTTTTACAACAAATCCTAAGTGGCAAGTTGTTACTGGTTATTATTGTTGGGGCAAAAAAGTAATCTTAGTGTTAGTTTCAAATTTGAATCAATAACAACTAATCACCTATGATTTGTTGTAAAAATATTGTAAAATTATTGTAAACGTAGCATCTCTCTTTTTAATAAATGATATGTGGTATCTAACCTGAACTTGTTCATAGGCCCCAATTGAAAGACGCTATTCTTGAGGGAGGAATTCCATTCAACAGGGTCTATGGCATGCATGCCTTTGAGTATCCCTCCATGGACCCCAGGTTCAATCAAGTTTTGAACACAGCAATGCTCAACCACACTACTATTGTTATTAAACAAACCCTTGAGTCTTACAAAGGTTTTGAGCAACTCAGACAACTGATTGATGTTGGTGGTGGGCTAGGAGTTACACTTAACTTAATCACTTCCAGATACCCCCACATCAAAGGCATTAATTTTGACTTGCCTCATGTTATACAGCATGCTCCACCTTATCCTGGTATTATTTTAATTCATAGTCTCCTTTTTCATAATGGCATTTTCTTATTTCACTAGCTTAAAATGTGATCAACATGTGGCTTTTGTGGAATAATAATGTGTATATGATAATTTTAAAAGCCTAGATAGCCTATGGTGTATAAATAGTTAAATACACAATATATGTAGATAAAGAGAGGTGTTAACTTATGTTGCAGGTGTGGAACATTTAGGAGGAAATATGTTTGAAAGCATTCCTAAAGGGGACAACATTTTTATGAAGGTTAGTTCCATATTTAAATTGTAGGCGTCCTATTTTGATTGACCTATTGCCATGATTTAAATCCAAACTTGTAATGCTTTTATTCACATTGGATTGTCTCAAACTCTCAATTAGACCTTATCAAAAAGTGAAAAATTCATAATAGTTCTTGAGGTCTCATGAGATTCACAAGGTCCTAGCTTTGAAACCTCTCTAGCAAGCCTCTCAAAGGATTTCTCCCTGTAATTATGTAGAGTGTGTGGGAAGAGGGACTATACACAATTGGTGAAACAATCAAGCGCTCAAAAAACTTTGTACACCCTCAACAATAATAAGTAAATTATATTTCTTCCAATTGATACGGAAATGGAGTCAAATTACAAGAACTCAATAGCCACATCAATTGGGATAGGGATTAAGTTATGAGTTATGACATATAATCTCACTTTATTACCATTATGGACAATTTTATATATAAAAAATAAGTATATGGACAATTTCTTTGATTTTTTTAACAATAATGCCCTTCAGTAGTAAGTATCTATTTGGATAGCACTAAAAAACACTTGCGTCTACATTTCACGTTTTCTTTTTTTTTTTTCTTTTTTTTTTCCTTTTTGAGAAGAGCATTTCACGTTTTCAAATGTTGGATTATGCTTTTCTATTGGGTCTCATACACTGTTCACGGAACCTGCAAGTACTTTATTCAAAGAAAAAAAAAAAAAAAAAAACTTTAAAACTAGGTCTCACAGTACTATCCACACATTTAAATTATTTTGCTACAGTGTTTTCAGTTTTCAGCAAAATAGGCGATGTCTAAACAGACTCTAAATGTTTCGTGCAAAAAATGAATATGAATTAAAAAAAAAAAAAAATGATGCCATAATTGGTTAATTTTGTAGTGGATATTTCATGATTGGAATGATGAACATTGCGTGAAACTGTTGAAAAACTGCTACAACGCTATTCCACATGATGGAAAGGTAATAGTCATGGATGCAGTTCTTCCAATTACACCAGATATTAGCAGTTCTACAAAGTGCACCTCTCAAATGGATGTGCTTATGATGACTCAAAGCCCAGGAGGGAAGGAAAGGACTCGACAAGAATTTACTGCCTTGGCAACCAAAGCTGGATTTAGCGGCATCAAATATGAATGTTTTGTCTGTAATTTTTGGGTTATGGAGTTCTTTAAGTAAGATTTGCTTGTAATATTTAGGAATGCATCCTTCATTTCTCTGAACCTTAAAATAAAGATGCTCACAACAAAAAAATTTGATCCAAAATTTCTAAGTTCAAGTTGTTAGTTTTTCATGTTCAGTCGTAAAATGAAATCCTAGCATCTAGAAATGCCTAAATTTTGCACCTGCTGAAGGCATGAAAAATCAAAGTTGTACTTCTGGAAGCATATTTCTGTGATACAATCTACAAAAATCGGGGGACCAAAACTAACTTTAACAGACCCCAAAACAGCTAGTGAGTGAGCAGCTCCGTTAGCACTTCTGCTGACCCGTCTAAAGGAGCAACCAGTGCCAAAGTTGTCATGACATCTACATTCCTTTACTCAAAGACGTAAATGATGAGACTTTGTTTTTATTTAGATCATAAATTATTTAACCAAAATTATATTGTTTGACATAAGTGATGAACTGTTCTTTAGGCTAATTTATAAATTTACTAATAAAAAGCAAATAGATGTACGTGTTTAAACAATCCCATGCCAGAACATCAGGTACATGCATTTGTTGCCAAACTAAAACAAGCTCGCTAAACACATAGGCATTGTATCTTTCAAACATGAGACAGCTGAACATGAAATCTCATTTAACTCTAGGCTTGGGTCATTTCTTCATATATCACTGTTCTTTAGGCTAATTTGTTTGTACTGAGTTCTTTCAAAGCATCAATCAAAGATCCAAGTGCATAATTCTGAAAATCTAGTGATCAAGACGGAATTTCTACAGTTTGATTACAACAATATTTCTACATATCAAAATTTCAAGTGGGTACTTGAAATCAGGAGCGGTATATTTCTATTTAACAGAATTTACTAATAGAAGAATTTATAGATTCGGAGCTACGTGTGGTCATATTAGTAAGTACTAGAGAAAGTAACAAATTAAAATAATATTGTAGTAGTAAAAAAAAAAAAAAATGAGCCATTAATTTTTCAGATAAAGTAGTACATATTACGGGTATTTTAGACTATCAACCAAAGTGGACACCAAGACTCTCTAATTTATATAAATTTTAAACAGTGAAATAAAATTTAGAATTTTAAATAATGTTATTTTCATTATTTAACCCATTATTTGAAGATTTTCAAGGTATTATATAATTATAAACAAAGTGGATACAATTAAAAGAGCAATGGAATAATGTGATTTGAAAACAATGATGTTGCAATATGTCAAAAATTATATATATACATATTGACGGTGAACAAGTGTGATTAGAGAATATTCCCCCGATTTTGCTTTCCGATGTCACATTAGCAGTAGCACAATAATTGTCACCATAGATCCATAGGCACGGAGAATCATGAAGAACAAAAACAAAACAAAAAATTGGTAGCATTAGTTTTCATTGTTGGGAAAAATACTATATATATATATATATATAAGCAGAAATAAATTTCAGTAAGCACAACAGAAGTATAACCACACAAAAACACAATAATTTATATGGAAAATTATTTCTCCTTAAAGGAAAAAATCACAGGACAAACTCTGAATAATTTCACTATATTAAATAAATATTACAATATTTAGATATACAACTTGAGCAAAGAAAAACTCTGTTTTTCTTTATGCTAACTACTCTTTTCCTCACTGTTTATCTCTCACAATTTTTTCTTGCTCTCTATGTGTTTCTCCTCTTTTGCTTGCTCTCACTCACGCAATTTTTCAAGACTGCAATGTCCTCCCACTCTGGGACTCTCTCTGCACCAAATGGCCAAATGACCTTTCTTTTTATTTCTTCATCTTTATTTTCTCTTGTTCCTTCAACACGCTTGTCATCAATTCACAATAAATGCAAGCCAACTTGCCTTGATTTTGTACATAGTATTAGAGAAAAAGATGACTTCAATTCTTCCTTTTTGGCAAGCTTCTTAAGGAAGCTCCCTTAAACTTGTTGACTTCTCAGTAGCTTGTCCAACAAGCTCATTTGATGAGCTAAGCCAAAGTGTAAGCTGAACCCAATGCACCCAACATTCATATCCTTAAATCATTCAAGACTCGTTTGATAATGTTGTTCTTGTAACGTTGTTTGTATTTTAAGGAAATACGTGTGGGTGAAAAAGTTTGTGAAAATACGTGTAATGTTATTTAAACACTAAAAACTATTGTTCTAGTTACACTACCAAACAACCTCTAAATCTCTATAAATCCAATAAACAAAAGTTCCAGTTTGTGAACAAAAGAGGTTCAAATCAATTTAAATTTTATTTAATGGCCTCTCCCAAAGAATCCCACAGAAGCATTCTTGATGGTGATCAAAAAATAGAAGAAGAAGAGAGTTTCTCCATGCCATGCACGCAGTTGGTGACATCCATTGTGCTACCCATGGCCTTAAGGCCATTAAGCTTGGGGTTTTTGATATCTTAGCCAAAGTGCGTCCTGGAGCCAATCTCTCTCCTTCACAAATTGTAGCTCAGATGCCCACCAAGAACCCCAACGTAGCCATACCACATTCTCAAGCTGTTGGTCAGCAACTCTGTGCTTGGTTGCGCTGTGGTTGCAAACGATGGGAACTTTGGGTCTTTCCAGAGGCTCTACAATCTTATGCCTGTGTCTAAACACTTTGTGCCTAATGAAGATGGCATTTCATTGGGTCCCTTTATGGCCTTGCTTCAAGACAAGGTCTTCCTTGGCTAGTTGGTGTGTCACGTCTTTTTTCCTATTTTTATTCATGATCTGCTTCATATACATTACTTTGCTCTGAATTGCTCAGTGTTAAGGTCATATTTTATGTAATTAGCTAATTTTTTGACAAAATGCACTTTATATGTAATTGGGTAAATATAAGTTGAGTTTAATACATCAAGAATATGTTGTCAAGCATATCAAGTGTTTATATTTAAGACATGAAGATTGATCCAAAAAACAAGTGAAGAAAAACTATTTCATTAAGTCTCAACAAATAACTCGACCGATACTGCTATTGAGACTAAATGAGAAGCTCGACAGATGCCTTAGTAGAAGCTCGATCTATCGAGAATTATGATTTCTAGATTTTCAGATCTGAAATTCGGCCCAAGCTTATGTATTTGTTTAGGGTTTCCTTTCTTATAACCCTAGACATATATAAGGCTTATTTTAAAAGCCGTCACACACGGATACAAAGACCAAGAAGCTACTACCATAGGGTTTTGAAGCCAAGTACTTCTTGATTTTCAATGTTGATGAAGTGAAGAACTTTGCAACCAACAATATCCATTCAAGTTTCTGGAGTTAGTCACGTATTAGGATTTATGCAAAAGGGTTAGTCACAAATTGGAGACTTGGGATTAAGGGAAAGAAGGCTACTAGAAGATTAAGTCCAATTGGGTATTGGAGTAAGGGTTCAACTGTAGGTTAGTATTTCAGGATAGGCCAGAGTAGTGCTACAATTCTCTTCCAAAAGATGGAAAGGTAATCGTTGTGGAGCAAATTCTTCAATTTTCCCAGAGATGACCACTTTTGCACAGGGCAAATCCTTACTTGATATGCTTATGATGACTCAAAAACCAGGAGGAAAGGTGCGGATGCAACACGAATTGTTTGATTTGGCATTTGGAGTTGGATTTAAGGCCATTTCTTTTACTTGTTTTGTCTGTAATTCGGCTGTTATGGAGTTCAATAAGAAAGATAAGGAATCTGTATCATTTGCATTGTAGGTTAAACGTATCTTTTGTAGGAGCTGACAATCTCTTCTAAACTGTTTTGCCTAATTACTGAGATAGGGTAAGGACCAGTTTCTGGTGATATTATGATATCAATATGGGATGGTTTGTGTGTAAATATTGGATAATGAAATTATTCTTATTAATCAAGCTAATGATGGCACTCCTTGTATCTTCCATCAAATGGTGCAGCAGCTGCACTCTCAGATTTGGATGCTGTGATTGGCTACCTTTTCATGTTAAGGGATTGCCATGGCTCAGATTAGTTAGGGGAGCTTGTTTGTGGCTCATTCTATGAGAATTGAGATTTTAGCTTCCTATTTTTCATCACTCTCTAATTTTGTTCTAGTTTCTTTAATCATGAATAAACCATTGAAGTGTAGTTTTACGAAATATCTGTGAGTCTATTATTACTATTGAAGTGCACTTGTTGGGAGGTGTTTGATCTGGTCAGAGTCAATTTTTGTGACCTTTGTTGAGAAATATGTAGAAAGGTTTTTTGAATGGCCATAACCTTTGTTTCAATCACTTTTTGGGTTTGCTGTCGAATTGAACATTCATAAAAAGCCCCTATGTTTGGTTAGATGGAAATGAAGGAAAATAAATAGTGGGGTCTGGATGTTTTCTCTCCCGTCTCATTAAAAAGTTTTCTCTCCAAAATAGAAAGAAAATTGAAGGGATAAAATGAGGCTGCTTAATGGACAAAAATGCTCGTGTCCATCTCCTTTTCTTTTTTTTTTTAGATTTCCTGGGCTTGGTGGGCACGTTGCCTCTCTCTCTCTCCTTTCCTGGAAATTCCCTTTTTTTTATTATATATTTCCTGGGTTGTGGGTGTGATAGTAGTTTTTTTTTTTTTTTTGGTTGTTTGTCACTTTTTTGTTTTAATTGGCCATTAATTTTTAACATGGGTGTATAAGTAAATTTATATAAACTCATTTTTTCCATTCCTCCACTCTTCCACTTCCAACCAAATAAAAATGAGAGAAATTAAAATCTTTTCTATTCTCCCACCATTTTCTGTTCTTTCACTTTTCCATCTCTCCAACCAAACGGACCCAAAGCTTGCTATCATGAAGCTTCTGCTGTGGTTTTTGCTCTGAAACCCCGAGTGGCAAATTTCATTTGATCACAAACTACCTTGCTTAGCATGCACAACTATTGACAAGTTTTCCCACTACAGGCTGCAATATGAGAACTCTGGACATGCTCAAAATCATCATAACATACCACATTTACTCTTAACTGATTGTGATGGAGTGTATGGTTACTTAGATCCTAGTTTGCTCTCTTACCATCAGAAAAGAGGTTCAAACTCACTAATAGTATGTGACTCGAAACGTAAGGGTACGTTTGGTAGATTGTAATAGCAACTGTAATGTAATAACAATTCCTATGGTTTAGCTTTACAGTTGTTTGGTTATGTTTTTATTACTTGTAATAATCATTCCATATGAATCTCTATTCCTTAAAATGAGGAATAGACATTCCTTATTAAAAGTGCTGAATCTTTATTCCCATGCTAAATGTAATACGCTCTGCTTAAGCAAAATTTCCAAAATTCCCAAAATGCCTCAGCCACCCACGTCTTCTCCAAAAATTTCTTTCCCCTTGCTCTGTTAACAAATATCCCAAAATCCCCCACTACCCATATTTGCACCAAAATTCCTTCTCCTTGCTCTGTTAACAAATTTCCAAAATCCCTCACTACCTGCATCTTCTCCAAAATTTCATCTCCTTCCTAAATTTTCCATCTCCCTTCTCTCTAAAATTTTATTTTCCTGCTACTAGAGATCTATTTATATGGGTATTGTCTTTCTTTCACCCTCAGTTATTGCTCCCTCTTCTCAAGGAAATTTTTTTTTCCTTCTTCCCTTAGGTCTGCAATTTCCACAGGTATTGCACCCTCTCTCTCTTCTTTTCTCATCTATTTGTATGGGTATTTCCTTTAACTCACCCTCAATTGCTGCTCTCTCTTCTTAGGACTTTTTTTTCTGCCCATAGATCTGCAATTTCTACAGGTACTGCATGCTTAATGATGCAAAACATGAGATTGATGTTCTTACGAATACAATTCAACAATCCAAGAATGAAATCAAAAATTCCAAGGCTGAGTGGGAGCAAAAAGAACTTCATTTGGTGAATTGTGCAAAGGAATCAAAAGAAGAGAGCTCTTCTCCGGAAAAAGAAATAAAAAGGCTGGTGAATTTGCTCAAGCATACTTCTAGTTATGCTTTTGTCCCAGGATACTTCTAGTTCCTGTTAACAAAATATATATATATATATATATATATATATATTAGGGAAAAAAAGATACCTTTAATACTAGGGTAGGGTCTAAGATGTAGTCTTTTTTTCCTAAGCTCCTAATAGAGACAAAGAACGTACATCAATAAAAATGAAGGAATGGGATTTCAAACTGAGATATTTAGTTGTTGGGATATTTATTTGTTGGTAGTATTTATAGTTGAACAAATAATGAAATAGTGAGACAACGTTGAGAAGGAAAAAAAAAAGATAAGTTAATTTTAATGCAATGAAATGAAAGTAATCCAAAAAAAAAAAAAAAAGATTGGGTTTATTAAACAAAAAAAAAAAAGATTTTCATTAGAGGTCTCCATTTAAGATTGGGTTTCTTAAAGTAATCCTTATAAAAAAAAATGTATTTATTATAATAAGGGCATTTTAGGCAATTTGATTTAAAAAGTTTTCATTACATCGTTTTAAGATGTTGTACCAAACATGTGGAATACAGATTCATGGTTCTATTACTATAGGGTTACCAAACAATTGAATAGGAATAATTATTACATTACAGCATCTTGCATTCATTGTAATACCTATTCCTATTCCAATGTAATCATCATTACAATCTACCAAGCGTGCCCTAATATTTGTTTACGGATGTCTCTCCATCCCCTTCAGTTCTTTTCATTTCCTATTACCTATTGCAAGTAATTGTGTTGAATATTAATCAGGGTCCTTCCCCTTTGCTCCCACTAAATGAAGTTAATTATTTCTAGAGTTTTCCTGAAATTTTGTTGATGACCCATGCTGAAAAAAATTGTCTTAAAAATTCTTCCAAATGATAGCAATTATGTAATTGGAACTAAGTTTTTGGTGAATTGAGTCCGAATAACAAATTGACACTAACCTGTCTGGTTTGAAATCCAGGTTCTTGTATGCAAACCACTGGAAAGGAAGACAACATAGATGGTTGCATAAAAGAAATAAAGGAAAGCACAAAAAGTTCAAATTAAGCTCTCTGTGTGATGCCTAAGAACAAGTTAGTGAACATTTGGATAAAGCTAAAATGATTTTTTAGCTGTGTTTGCGTCCAACTCTGTGGGTCCCATCACTGTTCATGAGACCCGCAAGTACTTTTTTTTTTTTAAATCATTAAAAGTGGGGTCTCATGGTACTATTCACACATTTAAAAATTATTTTGTTATAGTGTTTTCAGTTTTCAGCAATAAACGATATCCAAATAGACCCTTAATCTTTTAAGGTTAGGTAGCTTGCCGTAAACTCATGAAAAACGAAGGGGAGAATGCACACTTTCCTAGTTGTATTAGTCCTATTGGAGATGCACAAGATGTCTTTCCCTACTAATAATGTTTTATGCAACTAATGTTTAGCAAAAAAAAAAAAAAGTATTATGCAATTAATGCTCCATTTGTTTTGATGTAAACAATTTTACAGTATTTTTTTTTCTGTAAAATATTTATAGTCAACTAAAACAACCTAGGAAAATTTGGCAACTCGGCCCAACATATCAACCCTCAAAAACCGACCTAACTCATCAGGATAAATTATTTTTGGTCAATTGATGGATTGGCTGCACAATCCATACTAGGAAAAAATACATCATATTTTCGTATCATGAGTCCTCCCTTGTGTTAAACATGATACACATCCTCTTACAAGAGATATCTATCCATCTCATGCTCCTTGAGAGATGGATGGATGAGACTGGACCCTCTGAATTACTGACAAGACCTATTATTGTGTGTCCTTTAACAAAGAGTACCATGTGAATGAAAAACCTAAGATAATCCAGGAGGCGGGCCTTCACTTTAGCTATATGGTCACCAGCTTCGTATCTTTCTTTCAGTTGTTGGCTTGTTGCTGAGACCTTTTTTCTTGGATTTTTCCTTCTAATTCTAGATGATAGCCACATGGATCACTTTTTTCCTAGCATTATTTACAATCCCAATCACACACACACATATATATACATAGAAACAATCACAAATATTATAAGTCTGTTACTATAACCATTTTTATAAACTTTGCCATAATTTGTGCATGTGGCAATTTGTAAGTAGCGAAATTGTAGACCCACATAGACCTATTTTTTTCACAACTTACAACTTGTTACACAGACGAGTTGTAATAAAAGTTGTGGTAATTGTTGTGGTAGTAAACTTACTCCACCAAATAGGGCTAGTGATTGACTTACCTTTGTAACAAGGAGTTCCATCACGATTGTTTGTTTATGAGCAATAATTAATTATCCCCACATAATTGTCACCCTCAGTCCATAGTAATTACAGTTGTCGTTTGCTACTACTACAATCATGGCCAAAATATCATTTTGGTTCATATATTGAGGTGTTTTGTCAATTTAGTTCCTATATTTTGGTAACAGTTATTTTGATTTCTGTTATTTTCAACTTACAATCAATTTGGTCTAGTCTTTATCATTAACTTAGACACGTTTGGTACATTGTACTTGAATAAGGATTACAATAGGAATTGTAATCGTTATTATTGTGAATAAACACTGTGTTTGTTTCAGCATTAACGTTTTCTAGGAAATGATTCATTTTCCAAAAAGCATTTTCTAGAAAACTATCTCATTTTTTGGTAATAACCTTGAAAATGAGTTTGAGAATGTTTTCTGGTAGTAGTGTTTGATATGCAATTTAAAAAAATATATATATATTTCTTGTATAATTTTAAACATGTTTATTATATAAACCAACTAATGTAATCATTATAAATAAAAAACCAAGAATGAATTTGGTTTTCATACTAAAATTCTGACAATAGATACAATCAAAATTAATTAGTTGTTAAATTTTCATGATCTCCACCACTCATCTTGCTCATATATATAGACAATAACGTACGTACGTATGTACGCGCGTGCACGCACACACATATAAATTTGATAGGGGAATACAATTTCAATAAATATAAATAACGATAACTTTTAATTGTCTACTCTTTTTGTTGGTATACTAATTGTCTATTATGGTCAACCACAAGTCTTCAAATAATGTATCTATATAATATATCATCACTACATAAAGTATTTGCCAACAAAAAAAGTATCTACCAACAAATGCAATTCTCCTAAATAATTATCATTCATTATATAACAATATTATTTGTCCACGGTAAAGATTGTCCCGTGTAAATGCAATTTAGAGCAATATAGGTACTATGTTTAAACTTTTCATCTTTTACTTCATCCATTCTTTCTTCTTCTTCTTCTTCTTCTTCTTTTATTATGATTATTATTATTATTATTATTATTATTATTATTATTGCACTTTATGTACGAAAAAGATGTAACTTCTACCTGGAATCCATCAAACCAAAAATTTCTTAGAGAAAAAAGAAAATCAAGTATGAAATTCAAAGCAAAGAATTGAGATTTTGGTAGAGAGGAATGAAATAATTACAGCTGCAAATTTTTTTTCCTTTGCAAGTTGGAACTATTGACTGATCAGTGAAGGAAAACAAAATCTAATCAGAGAATTGTGTTACAGAAAGGGAG
This sequence comes from Quercus variabilis, assembly GCA_030445155.1. Lineage (NCBI taxonomy): Eukaryota > Viridiplantae > Streptophyta > Magnoliopsida > Fagales > Fagaceae > Quercus > Quercus variabilis. The sequence continues at coordinate 45,583,709 of CP129452.1, read as the reverse complement.
AGAAACATGGAGAAAAGAGAGAAGAGAGATAGTTAGAGAGAGAGATCTATAGGAAAAGGATAGACCAGAGTTAGTAACAATGAGGGTGTAAGGAGAGAAAGCAAAAGGAAGAGAGAAAAAGTGAGAAAGCTTACCATGAGAGAGAGAATGCGCCAAAAAATTATGTTTCCCACAGCTATAGACGAAGATAATATTTATAGGAGATGCAACGCATGAGAGAGAGGTTGTTTTCCAAAAAAAAAAAATGAAAAACAACATATAGAAAATAAGCATTATTTTTAGAAAAATGATATGTCTACAATATTTTTACAATATTTTTACAACAAATCCTAAATGACATATTGTTACTAGTTATTATTGTTGGGGAAAAAAAATAATCTTAGTGTTAGTTTCAAATTTGAAACAATAACAACTAACCAACTGTGATTTGTTGTAAAATTGTTGTAGACGTAGTATCTCTCTTATTTTTATTAGGGTTTTCCACCAAATATAGTTTTCTATTGACCAATTTTTTTTGTGCTACCAAACACTAAAAAATGTGAAAAAAGTATATTTATAGAAGGTTTTCCAGCAAAACAAACAAAGTAAAAATGTGTCTTTTTTTTTTTCTTTTTTACTCCCTTTAAAGCCACCAAGGGTGTCTTCCGAGGTTATGGGCACTGTTTTTTTTTTTTTTTTGTGGGATCTAGGGAAACACAAATATCTCTGTTACTTGACTCTCCTTCATTATTGGTACTCTCTTTGAAGCTTTTTGTCAATGGAGGATCTTACTAGGAATTGGAGTAATTTAACTCTCTTTGAAAAGGAGGACTCGGTATTTGCTCTTAAATGAGTTGAATTGTCCAAGGAATACATTGTAGCTGCAAAATTTCTGACTCCACGGTACCTTGTTATGGAAGCAGTGGTGCGGACATTCAAACAATTGTGGAGAACGACGAATGGCTTTAAAATTCGAAACATGGGAAATCATGTGGTGCTTTTTATCTTTGGCAATATGTCTGAAATGGAAAGGATCATTGAAAGTCAACCTTGGAATTTTGACAAGCATTTGGTGGTCATGGAAAAATTTGAGGAGTCCTCGAAACTCAATGAGTTAACTTTTGATAAAGCGTGGTTTTGGGTGCAAGTTCATGATATTCCAGTCCATTTTATGTCAAAACAAGTGGCAGAGAACATTTGTGATATTATTGGAGAGGTGTGCAGGTTGCCAAAATCAACTGAGGATGATGGAGGAAAATTCATACGGGTTCGTGTTAGACTGGATATTAATCTTCGCTATGCCGAGGGAGAGTGATTATGGTGGAAAACGGTAAGAAGTCTTAGGTGCGGTTTTAATATGAGCGACTTCCAAATATATGTTATTGGTGTGGGAGGCTAAATCACAATGATAGGGACTGTGAAGTGTGGATTCAAAGCAGGGGAACTTTGACATCAGAGCAAAAACAATTCTGCCCCCATCTTAGAGCCAAATATTTACAGTCAGGAGGAAGAATGTATTTTTTGTTCCAAGAATCTTTGACAGAGAGGTCCCCAAGATGATAAAAACAAAGGTGGCAGAGGTTAACAATGGTGTTCCATTGGAGGTGGGAGTTCATGGGAGTGACATGGTGGAGAAGGAGACAGGTAGGGCTGATAGTGAAGAGGCTGAAACTCATAATGAGGTAACGGCTTCATATGGAAAGCAATCAATGATGGTAGATGTTGTGAAGGAAACGGAAAAATTAAATTCCCACAATAGCACAATCTCGAAAATCCCTCCTCCTAATAATTTCGAGATTGGCTTTTCTTTTCTTTTTTTTTTTTCTTTTTTTTTTTATACAAGATAGAATTCTACTCTAGTCTAATCTAAGTGTATGTGCGTGAAACTTCCTTTTGAAGACTTGAACCCCGACCCTTACCCCTCACACTCCACAAGCACTTATACTTGTGGAGTGACCATCGCACCAAGGGTGTGCAGTGGTAATTCGGGATTGGCTTTGAATGAGAGTAATATCAGTCAAAAAACTGTTGTGATTGACATGCCAATCAATTGCCATGATTTGGGGAGTTTTAATGTGGAAGCCCTAGCACCAACATTAATCAATCACGTGCTTCCCACTCAAGCCATTAAGATACCACGTGATGACAATAATCCAATCCCACAGGCAACTATGTTCACGTCGAAGCAATTTGAAGCATGCAAGGCCGCCAATCCTCAGTCAAGCAAACCTGTGGGGAACTCCAATGAAATATCCCCTCCAACTGGCAAGTGGACCCGCCTACTTAGAGCTCAAACATCCACTCCATCACACCACGGGTCTCTTGAAACGATTGCCTTCCGCAAAAGATCCGTGGATGACAGCTGGAGTCCAATGGAAGTTACAAACAAGAGACTACAGTTTTTTATGGAGAATGATTAACAATCACAGATATTGGCGGAGACTGTTTCACAAACTGCCAGTAGCAATGAATCTCTTAGTATGAAACTGTCGTGGGCTTGGGAACCCACGGACAGAGAGAGCTAGTTGAAATTTTACGAGCAAAAAATCCTTCTGTCATATTTACAATCAAGACATGGGCAAATGAAGCAAGGCTAGATCGAATTCTTAGTACCATCAATTTCGATAAAAAATGGGTGGTACTGAGAACAACAAGAGGAGGTGGACTGGTTCTATTTTGGAAAAATTCAGTGAAATTATAGGTGATGGATTCACATAGATATTACATCGATGCAATTATCAATGGGGGTATGGAAGATGTTTGGAGATTCATAGGTTTTTATGGGGAGCTAGATACAGCTAGGAGGGGTGAAGCTTGGGATAAGTTAAGAACCCTTAATCAGGATAGGAATATACCATGGCTATGTGCTAGGGATTTCAACGAAATCACTAGCCAGGATGAAAAATTAGGGAAAGCTTTAAAAAACAATAATCAGAGGTAGCTATTTAGGGAGGTAATCGATGAATGTAGATTTATGGATTTGGGATTCACCGGGACAAAGTACACACAGAGTAGACACTTCGAAAAATGGTGTGTCCAGAGAGACTAGATAAGGGATTAGCAAATAATGGTTGGTTTTTGTAGTTTCCAATAGCTCAGGTACAACACATATCTTGCATTACTTCGGATCATATGCCCGTATTTTTTAATCTGTTTGGGTTGGAAATACCAGTGAGAAGGAGACTTTTTAGGCTTAAAGAGATGTCGCTATCTAATTTGAGGTGTGGAGAAACAGTTGAAGCTGCTTGGATAAATATGGAGGGAGCAAATTCAGATAACAAAATTCTAAAACAGGTGGAAAATGTGGGAAGGACCTGACTTGGTGGAATCACAATTGTTTTGGGAATGTTCAAAGGGAGTTAGAGAAGGAAAAAAAAGAGCTTGTATCAACAAAAAGAGTAGCAATGAGGGGTAGCAATAATTCTCTAATCAAAATTTTAAAGGCTAAGATAAATGTTTTACTTGATAGGGAGTCCAAAATGTGGGATCAAAGATCAAGGGTCCTTTGGTTGAGCAAGGGGGATAACAATACTAAATATTTCCATACCAAGGCAACAAAGAGATTTAGAAAAAATACGATCATGGGTATTCGAGCACAAGATGGAAGATGAGAAGATCAATCAGAAGCGATTGGTCAAAGCTTTATCCGATACTACTTTGATTTATTTTCATCTTCATCTCCCTTAGGGATACAAGAAGCTCTCCAAAATATCCCACCAGTAGTGACAGAATCTTTGAATGATGAACTGGTGGGTGAATTCCAAGAGTGGGAAGTAGTACAAGCACTAAAATAGATGACTCCTTTGAAGGCACCAGGTCCTAATGGCATGCCGCCACTGTTTTATCAGCACTTTTGGTCAACGATAGACTCTAATGTTACCAATTCTATCCTATCTTGGCTCAATAAAGGTACATTACCTTCACCTGTTAACCACACTTTTATTACTCTTATACCAAAAGTTGATAGTCCTGAATTAGTTACTTAATTCCACCCCATTAGCTTGTGTAATGTATTATACAAAGTTTTCTCAAAAGTCCTAGCAAACCGCTTGAAAAAAAAAATCCTACCAAACCTTATTACTGAAAACCAATCGGCCTTTGCTAAAAATAGACTCATATCCAATAATATACTTATTGCTTTTGAGACTTTACATTGTATGAAAAACTATAAATCTAGAGGTGATGGCTTTATGGTCTTAAAATTGGATATGAGCAAAGCTTATGACAGGGTTGAGTGGGTGTATTTGGAAAGTCTTATAAGGAGAATGGGCTTTTGTGAGAGATGAGTCAATCTCATTATGGTATGTGTAAGAACTGTCATGTACTCAATTTTGGTAGGAATGAAAAAAGTGAGTTGCAATTTGGTTCTCTTGATTGTTGTTCGATTGCTCTCGATTCCTCTCGATTGTTGTTTGATTGCTGTTCAATTCTTCTCAATTGATCGAAAGTCGCATATCAGCAAAAAATCAGTAAATATAAAAAGTCCATAGCTTGTCCATTTAAAGCCCAAATTGCGATCTATTTTTTCAGTATTTAAAGGACATTATAAGCTAACCCTAGATAGGGTTTTTAGAGGTTTTTAAAGAGAAAAGAGTGCATCTTATGCCTCCCATTTTAGATCTAGGGTTTTGTACCCAAAGTTCTCTAAAGTCATCTACTGGCACTATGAAACCTTTGAGTGGGATCTCAAAGTCACAAGCATGGGTGCTTGTGTTGTTGTAAATCCAAGGAGAGAAAGAGTCCGTGGATTTGAAGTTTGCAGGTGGTCGTGTCAGTAAGTTACTACCTAAGGTAGCAATAGATTTAGGGTTAAATCTTTTGTAAAAACTTCAATTCTCTTATAGTGGATTTGTTTTAGCTTGAGGATAGCTAGGTCAAATCCTCCTCAGATTTTTATTTTGAGATAGTTTGTTTCATTTGGTTGTCCTAGGTCATCATATCATGGTATTATTTACTTTTTCACTATTATGGATGATATGATTTATTATTTTTTAAGCTAAATCTAAATAATTAACCTAAGTAATCACTTGATTAATATATTAGGTTAAACAATCTGGTTTAAAGGGTCTAAACAGAACAATGATGTTGCTATATGTCAAAAATTATATATATACATATTGATGGTGAACAAGTATGATTAGAGAATATTCCTCCGATTTTGCTTTCTGGTGTCACATTAGCAATAGCACAATAATTTTCATAATAGATCCATGGGCACTGCAAATCATGAAAAAAAGAAAAAACAAAAACAAAAAAATTGGTAGCATTAGTTTTCATTGTTGGGAAAAATTCTATATAAGTGGAAATAAATTTCAACAAGCACAACAGAAGCACAACCACACAAGAACATAATAATTTATTTCTAAAATCATTTCTCCTTGAAGGGAAAAACTCCAAATAATTTCACTATATTAAATAAAAATTACAACATTTTTCATTCACTACTCTTTTCCTCACTATTTTTCTCTCACAATTCTCTTGCTCTATGTGTTTTCTCCTTTTTTTGCTTGCTCTCACTCACGCAGTTTTTCAAGAGTACACTGTCCTCACACTCTAGGACTCTCTCTGCACCAAATGACTGAATGACCTTTCCTTTTATTTCTGCATCTTTATCTTCTTTTTTTCCTTCCACACGCTTGTCATCAATTCACAATAAATGCAAGCCAACTTGCCTTGACCTTTGTACATAATATTAGAGAAAAAGATGACTTCAATTCTTCCTTTTTGGCAAGCTTCTTTAGGAAGCTCCTTTAAATTTTCTGGCTTCTCAGCAGCGTGTCCAACAAGCTCATTTAATGAGCTAAGCCAAGGTGTAGGCTGGACCCATGTGGTGCAATGCACCCAACATTCGTATCCTTAAATCATTCCATCTCTATAAATCCAATAAACAAAATTTCCAATTTGTGAACGAAAGATGTTCAAATCAATTCAAAGTTTATTTTATGGCCTCTCCCAAAGAATCCCACCGAAGCATTCTTGATGGTGATAAAAAAAAATAGAAGAAAAAGAGAGTTTCTCCCATGCCATGCAGCTAGTGACATCCATTGTGCTGCCCATGACCTTAAGGCCATTGAGCTTGGGGTTTTTAATATCTTAGCCAAAGCGCGTCCTGGAGCCAAGCTCTCTCCTTCACAAATTGTAGCCTAGATGCCCACCAAGAACCCCGACATAGCCACACCACATTCTTAAGTTGTTGGTCAGCGACTCTGTGCTTGGCTGTGCTGTGGTTGCTGACGATGGGAACATTGGGTCTTTCCAAAGGCTCTACAGTCTTACTCCTATGTCTAAACACTTTGTGCTGAATGAAGATGGCGTTTCATTGGATCCCTTAATGGCCTTGCTTCAAGACAAGGTCTTCCTTGGCTAGCTGGTGTGTCATGTCTTTTTTCTTGTTTTTAGATCTGCTTCATATACATTACCTTGCTCTGAATTGCTCAGTCTTAGGGTCATATTTTATATAATATGTCAATCCTTTAACAGAATGCACTTTATTTATAATTTGGTAGATCTAAGTTGGGTTTAATACATCAAGAATATGTTGTTCAAGTATATCAAGTGTTTATATTAAAGATATAAAGATTGATCTAAGAAACAAGTGAAGAAAAGTTGTTTCATCAAGTCTCGACAGATAGCTCGATAGATACTACTATTGAGACTAAATGAGAAGCTTGACAGATGCCTTGATAGAAGCTTAATCTATCGAGGATTACGATTTTAAGATTTCCATATCTGAAATTCGAGCCAAGCTTATGTATTTGTTTAGGGTTTCTTTTCTCACAAACCTAGACATATATAAAACTTATTTTAAGAGCCATCACACACAAATACAGAAACCAACTGCATTTTTACGCTATAGGGTTTTATAACCAAGTGCTTCTTGATCTTCATTGTTGATGAAGTGAAAAACTTTGTAGCCAACAACATCCATTCAAGTTGCTAGATTTAGTCACATACTGGGATCCGTGCAAAAGGGTTAGTCACAGATTGGAGATTTGTGCATCAAGGCAAAGAAGGCTACTAGAAGATTAAATCCAATTGGGTATTGGAGTAAGGGTTCAACTATAGGTTGGTATTTCAGGATAGGCGAGAGTAGTGGTAAGATTCCTTATACTTGTAACCGCTTGATTGTTGATTAGTGAATTCTTGAGAGTGGTGATCTTAAAATCACCCAGTGGGGTTTTTGCCTTGCGAGAAGTTTTTCCCATTTGTCAATAAATCACCATGTCTAATTTATTTTTCGTTTCATTTAGTTTATTTGGTGATTTGTTGGTGCCTCCACAATTCACATGTAATTTGCCCTAATTAATCAACTTAGGTAATTGAATTAATTAACCGAGATCAAGTTATCTTAACCCAACACTCAGCAATGGGTGGGGCAAGGTAATACAAAGTCTCGTTATTTACATCGTTGAGGAAGCAATGTAGATGTCATGATTCCCGACAACTTTGGCACTCCCTGGAAATGGGTTTGTTTTGAAACCCTAGTCTAGTACTCCTACTCTAGTGGTTCATCACATTTGGTATACAATTAATACATGCATGAGTGGATATCCCACGTACAGATTATTATTATTATTCTTTTAATTTGAGAAATTAATACGACACAATTAGACCCATATATATTAAGCTAAAACTCCAACAAACTAATTCACATGCTGCTAAAATTTGTAATAAAGAGATATGGTATCTAACCTAACTTTGTTGTAGGTCCCAATTGAAATATACAATTCTTGAGGGAGGAATTCTATTCAACAAGGTCTATGGCATGCATATGTTTGAGTATCCTTCCTTGGACCCTAGGTTCAATCGGGTTTTTCCAAGTTAGGGTGGTATGACCACCTTGACTTGGAAAAAAATTAATTATTATATGTAAATTTTAAAAAATTTATGATTTTTTATCCTTAAAAAATATTTGGGACCACCCTAAATTTTTTTAGGCTCAACATAATTACACTTTGGACAAAATTTAGTAACAAACTTGGTTGTAGATTAAGACTACAACTCCACTTAATATTTTATCTACCATTAGATTATATTATCTTCTTATATCCTCTATACTTGCAAAATTTCAAAAAGATCAAGTATCAAAAGTTATGTCATCACTCAAATCCTTAAATTTTGAATTTTTGTTGTCTAAAATTATACATAAAAAAAATAAATTTATAGATTAAATAGTAAATAACTTCTGATTGACATGAAATTTAACATGTGTTTTAAGAATATAAAGAACATACAATTTAACATTTAAATTTTCAAAATAAATGACCATATTAATTTGTTTAGTGAGAGTTATATTCTTAGGCTACAGCTTGTTTGTAGTTAAACTTTGATCATGCTAACAATATATTAGGTCCTTACAAACAAAAAGAAAAAGTCTAAGAAAATTTTTATGGAACTAAAATTTTGAAAAAGATGTAATTTACAGCACTGATAATAAAACTATCATGTACAGATTTCAAAATAAGAAAATTCAAAAAGAAAATTGTAAAATTTTATGTCTTTGTGTGCGTGTGTGTGTGTGTGTGTGTGTGTGTGTGTGTGTGTTTTTATGGTCAATATATGAAATTCTATTTTTATTAAATTTTATATAGTTTAAGTTTCTTAATGACCATCCTAGAAAATATTCCTGGAACCACCACTAGTTGAAGGTATGCATATAGGAAAACTTTCAACACTCTCATAAATGCTCCGCAAGCTACCCACCATTCCTTGCTTTTTGAGAAGCGCAATGAAAGTTCCAACGGGCAGGGCTACAATGTGAATGAGGAAGTCAATGAAATCCTTGCCAGCTTCAGCAAAAAGCACTCTATGGCTTTCTTTGTCTATAAGAAGTTTCAAATTCACATTGGTTTCTTCCATGGACTTTTTCTAACCTTATGTACATGTTGCTTGGCGAACCATACTTAAAGCACTCACAGCAATGGTGCTATATTGCTATATAGCAATATTTTAGTTCCTTAAACACTAAAACTAAGCTGCAACAGTGGAGCTAAATCTATTTTTTTTTTTAGCTGTATTGCTACAGTGCACATCTATAAATAGATGTGCACTGTTCATGAGAGCTAAAAATAATAATAATTTTTTATTCCCTGCCCCATTAAAATATTACCTCTCTATCAACTCTGATCATCTCTCAACTCTCACATTTCTCTCTCTTAACTCTTTCAGCTTTCTCTCAACTTCCTCTCACAGCTGCCGGCCCACCCCCACGCCACTGGTTCACACCGCAGATCCGCCACCGGCTTACACTGCAGACCCCGCTGCCGGCTTACACCGCAGACCTCGCCGTCGATCCACGCCGCAGACCCCGCCCTCCAATCCACGCCGTAGACCCCGCCCTCTGATCCACGCCGCAGACCTCGCCCTCCGATCCACGCCGCAGACCTCGCCTTCCGATCCACCCCACCCTCCGATCCACGCCGCAAACCTCGTCCTTACTAAGTTTTTTTTTTTTTTTTCCTCCTGCTGTGGGCTGTGGTGTGGTGGTGGTTGTGTGGGTAGATCGGCGTCGGTGGGTGGCCGGATTCGTCAACATCAGTGGGCTGTGGCTGGTTTCATCGGCATCAGTGGGTCACTCGGGTGGGTTTCGTGGTGGTGGGTGTGGGTGTTGCCGCCGATCAACCTTAGACCCACGCCGTCGATCGGAGTGCTTGCTCATGGATATTGGGTACCTGACTTGGAGATTTGGGTTTTTTTTTTTTTTTTTTTTTTTTGCCTGCTGTGGACTACTGCCGGTGGTGGTGGTGGTGTTGGTGGTGGTTGTGGGTGTGGTTGTGGGTGTGGTTGTGGTTGTGGGTGTGGCTGATGGTAGCGGTGGTTGTGGATATAGATGTTTTTTTGATAGTGGAATATATTATTTTATTGTAGTGATTATATTATTTTATTGTGATGTTTATATTATATTATTGTGTTGAAATCTAAAATAGATCCACTGCTGTAGCATGTATGTAGGTAGAATAGATAAAGTAACTTTTTGTGGAGTTAAAAAGCTAAATTTTTAACTCCACTACTGTGGATGCTCTTAGAACTTAAGAAATCCTGAATAGTCTTATTGGTTAACCACAGTTTAATGTCGGCCACGAAACGAGGACTTATGAAAAGTTCATTGTAATTATCTCCTAGCTTTTCTTTTTCTTTTTCTTTTTTTACCTTTATTTATTTATTTATTTTGAGATGGTTTTTTTTACCTTTAAAACTTGGGTTCGATTGCTAAAAGCAATTATATACTACATAAAGTTCATATTCTGACACCTCAGATCTTTCTTTTGTATCAGCACGTACCAATTTGAAACCTTTCTTTAGTAAATACTCAATTCTAGTGGGGAAGCCTTTTTTTCTTTTCTTTTTTTCAATTTTTCAAAAGGCAAATAAAGCAATGTTTCTTATGAAAAGCAACTCTGGCAATTAGTTGATGAACTTGACGTTGGCGATGGTCTAGGAGTTGCTCTTAGCTTCATCACTTCCGGATATCCCCACGTCAAAGGCATTTATTTCGACTTACCTCATGTTATACAACATGCCCCACTGTATTCCAATATTATTTTAACTCATAGTATCTTTTTTTCACAATATTGTTAAGGATTTTTCGTATCTTATCCATTTAAAGTTTGATTAACCATGATTTTAAAAACCAGCACATCATTTTTGCTCCCTATTCCCATTTTTTGCCAGTTTTTAATTGGTTTTGGCCAATTTTAGGGTTTTTAATCAAACTGGGTTGGTGACCAGTTCCCAGTTGAACCGATTCAACCAGCCGGTCTGATTTTTAAAACAATGGGATCAACATATGAATTTTATGGAATAATAATGCTAATATCATAATTTTAAAAGCCTAGATAGGCTGTAAAAATACACAAGTTATGTAGATAAAGAGGCGCGTTAACTTATGTTGCAAGCGTGGAACATTTAGGAGGAGATACGTTCGAAAGTATTCTTAAAGGGACAACATTTTCATGAAGAACCCAGTGAGGTTGGCTGAGTGGTTGAACATTTAGTCTCAAAGTGGCTGTCTCAAATGGAGGTGAAAGAGCCCGAGTTCTAGCCCCAACACTTTGGAAAAACTCCCTAGGCTAGCACTTTGGTGTAGGCAGGAATTGAATTTTAAATTTCTTATACAACCATCAGATATTTTACCAGTACAGCTAACTGAAACCCATATTATTAGTTTTAATTTAAAATTACTATTAAAATTACTTTTTTGTTTATCACTTAAAATTTTTTTAAAAAATATTGTGAAAATAGTATTTTTAAGATTTACATAATAATGATTAGAAAAAAAAAGGGCAGTTATCAACTTATCATCATGAATCTTTGACATCCTTCTAGACTTTATTTGACCCTTCATTACTCATTTTCATTTCTCACCGAAAAAGCAAGAGGAAAAGCAAGAAGGAAAGTAGCCATGGGCAGGAAAAGGCGTCAGAAGGCAAGACAAATGGCTGCTGCTGCTGCTGCGGCTTCATCATCTTCAGCACAAACCCACATCGTCATCGGCCCAACAACAATCATTGACGGCCAAGAGTTACAACGCATTCAAAAAAGAGAAGAAGAAGAAGAAGCTTTCTCTGCGGCCATGGAACTGGTGTACGGGTCAACGCTACCCATGGCTATACACACAGCCATAGACCTTGGTGTCTTTGACATCTTGGCCAATGGGGGTCCCAGTGTCACGCTTTCTGCTGAGGAGATTGTGGCCCAAATGCCCACTACGAACCCGGACGCACCAGCCATGATTAACCGCATTTGTAGCCTACTGGTGCACCATGGCGTGCTTGGTGTCTCTTTGGATGATGATATTTTTCACAGGCGATACTGTCTCACTTCAGTGTCCAAGTACTTTGCGCGTGGTAACCAACAAGATGGGGTTTCCTTGGCACCCTTGATGGATTTGGTTCATGACAAGGTTTACTTGGATAGTTGGTCAGTGACTCAGTCATCACTTTTTGAATTTTTTATTCATTTTCTCTAATCATAAAGAAATCCCCTTATTTCTTTATTCGTTTTAATTAGTTCTGTTTTGCAATCTTCATGTCATGCTTTGTGATTTGTTCCCTTATGGGCCATAGAGAATGTTCCTTGGATAATTTGCTTGAATCCACAGCACTATTTGACATACATAACTCGTTGATTAGTCAATTTGTTATATTACTTTTGCCCCCACTTGGTGCTGATCATTTTTGTTAAGTTTTTGGACTTTCATTTAACTTTTATGGTAATAGTTTTATACTAGAATGATAAACGAAAATGACAAACTTGCATAAGGACAAAGTGTTGATAATTCAATACTTAGATTTATTATTATTGTTGTTATTTTGTTTTTTGGGGTGGTGGGTCGAACACTCGAACCCCAACATGGGAGACAGGGGAGTGGTAGATGCCATCTGGCTACAAGACATTTGGGTATTTGGATTTTTGTTCATTGTTGTTATTATAATCATTGTTACCTATTAGGAATTGTAGTTGTGGCTAGTTTTTTGGCATAGTCAAGTAGTTTAATAATGTGGTCTAACACCCATCTCAAAGGGATTACCTGTGTGCCTTATGCTAGTTGTTCCCAGACTTCATCAAAATTTTGTTAATGGTGGCTAACTTTGTTGTTGAATTGAATGAATGTTAGGTCTCAACTGAAGAATGCCATTCTTGAAGGCGGACTTCCATTTAGCAAGGTCCATGGAATGCATGCCTATGAGTATGCTGGCAGGGACGGCAGGTTCAGTCAAGTTTTCAACACAGCAATGTTCAGCCACACTGCGATAGTTGTTAAGAAGATCCTTGAGTTCTTCAAAGGTTTTGAGAACCTCAAGCAGCTGGTTGATGTTGGGGGTGGCATTGGAGTGGCACTTAACTTAATCACTTCCAAATACCCCACTATGGAGGGCATTAACTTTGACTTGCCTCATGTCATAAAACATGCCCCACCCTTTCCTGGTATGATGTCTCTTCGATATATAATATTTGAAATAATATTGTGGAGTTTTTGTGTCATTTCTCCAAAGGTAACTTTCAATTTGACGAGCTCTCTTATGGGCATTTGAAATTGAAATTATCAATAAACTGGTTGGTGATATATTGCGTTTTATATTTCATCACTTGATTTGATTTAAGTGCAGTTCCACCAGGTCTCTTCTCTTGTACTGTCTACTGTACTCTTTACAACCTTCATATTATCAATTTCTTTGTACCACATCGCTTCAGAACTGCATTCTAAATTGAGAGAAACAGAGAGAGTAACTCCAAATCATCTATCATTTGAGATGGCCAAAATGGAAAATCTCATATTGTCTATTGAGATTGATTATTTAAATCTTGCCAACTCAATATTACTGATTTGTGGTTGTTAATGCATGACTGCATGTTTCAAGAACCTAGATGGCCTTTGGGGATTAGTTCATTGAGTGCTTAGATTAAAGGATGTGTTAATTTGTCTTGCAGGTGTGAAACATGTAGCCGGAGATATGTTCGAGAGTGTTCCAAAAGGAGATGCCATATTTTTGAACGTGAGTTTTTGAATTTTTCTGGCGTTATTTCCTTATTTACTTGTGTTGGGGAGATAAATATCTTGGGGAGTTTTCTTGAGTAATTAATATAACATATAGAGACACACTTTAACCTAAAAGGCCTAAGCCCAATGAGTATGTGCTCAGTTATGTTATATTAACCACTCATTCTTCTTATCTTTATTCAATGTAGGACTTCACTCACACGTGTAACCCAACAGTTGTTGGGAATTCAACCAAAATTCCAACCTATGAGAAACAAAAAATATAGAGAAAACGCACGTCAAAGAAAACAATCACACGCACAAGACAGTATTTACATGGTTCGGCAATTTACCTACGTCCACGGAGTTGCAGTAATTTCACTATTATCAGGGAAAAATACAAAGTGTGGCTACAGTGTTTTTTCTCTCTCTTTAAAAAACACAACAACAGTTACAAACCCTAATCACAAAATCGACTTTTATATTCTATACACAAAATTACAATGGGCTACAAAACGGGCAAAAACTAAACTAGGCTCCACAAAACCCAACAAATCTCCCACTTGGAGACTAATTCAATTACCAACATCAGCCGCTATCCTCCAAAAGCAATCCCTCATACCTGCAACTCATCCACCTGTCCTCAAGTTAGAAGGCCAACTGAAGCTGCACACAGCTTCAGCTTCTCAATAGTGACACCCTTAGTCAACATGTCTGCCGGGTTCTTAGATCCACATATCTTCTTAAGTATTACCAGTTTATCTTCAACAAAGTACCAGATAAAGTGGTATTTTGTCTGTATATGTTTCGACTTTGAACGAAAAGCCGAATTTTTAGCAAGAAAAATTACACTCTAACTATCACTGTATAGAATGCCCATCTCCTTCTTCTTACCTAAATCATCTAAGAAACCATGTAACCAAATCATCTCCTTTTCAGCTTCAGTTGCTGCAACATACTCAACTTCTATAGTAGACAAAGTAACAATCTTTTGCAGATTTGAAGCCCATGATATAGCTGTACCATCCAGAGTAAATACAAACCCAGTAATACTCTTTTTACTATCAATATCGCCAGCAAAATTAGCATCTACATAACCCTGCAATTTCAAACTTGCACTTGTGAAGACAAAGACATGTATATGATGAACCCTTCAGATATCTCAAAATTCACTTGACTGCCTCTCAATGCTGCTTTCCAAACCTACTTATGAATCTGCTCACAACTCCCACTGCATATGCAATGTCTGGCTTTGTACACACCATAGCATACATCAAGCAGCCAATAGCTGAGGCATAAGGCACCTTGCTCATATGGTCCCTTTCTTCTTCTGTCTTCGATAACTGTTCTTTGCTTAATTTGAAATGACTGCCCAAAGGTGTGCTCACTGGTTTAGCTTCATTCATGTTGAACCTGCTGAGAACTTTCTTCACATACTCTAACTGTGAAAGCTTCAATGTACCATTAGCCTTATCTCTAATGATTCTCATACCAAGGATTTGTTTTGTAGCTCTCAAATCCTTCATTGCAAATTGTTTTGACAGTTGCTTATTCAGATTATTAATCTTCTAAATGTTAGATCCTACAATGAGCATATCATCCACATACAACAGTAAAATGATATAAGAATTGTCAAAGAATTTGACATAGCAACAATGATCAGCTTCACATCTCTTGAATCTAATTCTATGCATAAAACTGTCAAATTTCTTGTACTATTGTCTT
Organism: Quercus variabilis; assembly: GCA_030445155.1. NCBI lineage: Eukaryota > Viridiplantae > Streptophyta > Magnoliopsida > Fagales > Fagaceae > Quercus > Quercus variabilis. The sequence goes on along the minus strand of CP129452.1, from coordinate 45,568,525 downwards.
GGAGCTTGTTTTAGGCCATACAAGTTCTTTCTCAGTTTGCAGACTAGATTTTCTTGTCCCGGAACAATGAACCTTTCTGGCTAAATCATGTAAAGGTCTTCCTCCAAGTCACCATGAAGGAATGTCGTCTTCACATCTAATTGCTCAAGATGTAAATTTTTTGTAGCCATCATTCCCAGCACCAATCTAATTGTTGACATCTTCACAACTGGAGAAAATATCTCTGTGTAGTCAATGCCCTCCTTCTGCTGTAACCCTTTAACAACTAATCTGACCTTGTAACGTTTACTACCATCATGCTCATTCTTTATTTTGTAAACCCACTTGTTGTGCAAAGCCTTCTTTCCTACTGGCAATTTAGTCAGTTCCCATGTCTGATTCCCCAACAAAGAATCCATCTCATCCTTCATGGCTAACTCCCGCTTGCTCGAATTTTCATCTTGCAAGGTTTTATTATAACACTCTGGCTTACTACCATCAGTCAACAGGAGATAAAGCAGGTGAATAACGCTGTGGAGGTCAAATGTTCCTGGAAGATCTACGGACTTTAGTTATAGGTGTACTCTGATCTACCTGTGAATCTACATTCTCCTTATCTTCTTCACCCCTTTTCTGAACAGTACTTTTAGTCAATCTATCTAAGTTTACAAACTCAGATTTCTTTTGATCTATCTCTGTAACATTTGACACTACAGTTGATCTGTCCTTGTACATAACTTGTTCATTAAATATCACATTTCTACTTCTGATGATTTTCCTATTTTGTTCATCCCAAAACCTATAGCCAAATTTCTCATCACTATAACCAATGAAAAAACATATTTTAAGACTTTGCATCAAGTTTACTACGAGTATCAGAATCAATATGAACATAAGAAACACAACCAAAAACTTTTAAATATAAAAACTTTACTTCTTTACCGCTCCAAACCTCCTCAGGAAGTCTGAACTCCATGGGAACTGATGGCCCTCGGTTTATCAGGTAAGCTACAGTGCTAACAGCATCAGCCTAAAAAGTTTTTGGTAGTCCAGCATGCAGCCTCATACTCCTAGCATGCTCATTAAGAGTTCTGTTCATGTGCTCAACCACACCATTCTACTGTGGTGTTCTAGAAATGGTCTTTTCCATCCTAATTCCCTGTGCAGCACAATACTCACTGAACCCTCCATCTATGTACTCTCCTCCATTATCAGATCTTAAACATTTTAGTTTTAACCCCATTTCTATCTCAACCATGGCCTTCCACTTCTTAAAAATTTCAAATACATCAGATTTATTTTTCAGAAAATAAACCCATACCTTTTTGCTTGAGTTATCAATGAAAGTGATGTAGTACCTTGAACCTCCAAGGGATGCAACTGGAAAAGGCCTCCACAAATCAGTATATACTAACTCCAATTTTTCAACCTTCAGTGTCCTGCCAGTTTTCAAGAAGCTCACCTTTTTCTACTTTCCTAAGATGCAGCTTTCACACATGTCAAAATTAATGGACTTCAATTCTGGTAGTTTTCCTTTTGACAGTAGCATTTTCATCCCTTACTCATTCATGTGACCAAGTCTGCAGTGCCATAGGCTTGTATCAGTACTTGCATCAACAACTACAATTGTGTCTCTTAGACTTGAGGTCATATAGAGAGTATCAGTCTTCTTTCCACGAGCCAATACTCTAGCTCCCTTTGTAACCTTCCAAGTACCACCAACAAATAGTATTGCATGCCTTCATCATCAAGTTGTCCAACAAAATTCAGATTCCTCCTCATGTCAGGAATATGTCGAACCTTCTCCAGTAACCAAACAGACCCATTGGGCAACAATATCCAGATGTCTCCCATACCTACAACATCCAAGGCTGAACCATCAACCAAATACACCTTACCAAAATCACTTACAACATAATTCTGTATGATTTCTCGGTGTGAAGTGGTATGAAACGAAGCTCCTGAGTCCAAAACTCAATCATCAAGTAGACTGTCTACTGTAAGAAGTAATGCATCCTGTACCTCTTCTGTTACAGCATTAGCAGAATCATCTTCATTCTTCTTCTTAGGATTTTTGCATTAGTTCCTAAAATGACCTGTTTTCCCACAATTTCAGTATTGTACTTATTGGCCTGATCTAGATTTACTTCTGTTCCGATTACTATTTCTGGATTTTGATCTGCCCCGATTTGAATTTCTGTTATTACCTCTGCCTATCAATTTCTACAGACGATAATTGATTTATGATAGTGTTAAATTCGTTCAGATGTTGTGCTACTAATGCATTCTCTACCATCTTCAAATTGAACAGTTTCTTCCAGATACCTTTCCTGCTTCCTCTGCCATTGCTCCTACTCAAACCTAACCCTAGGCTCTGATACCACTTGTTGGAGAAATAAACACCTTGGGGAGCTTCCTTTAAGTAATTAATATAACATATAGAGATACACTTTAACCCAAAAAGTCTAAACCCAATGGGTATGTGCTCAATTATATTATATTAACCACTCATTCTTCTCATCTTTATTCAATGTGAGACTTCACTCACACGTGTAATCCAACAATCTCCCCTTCATATGTAAGTCTCTGCCACTCTGTAGGCTTCAAAACTTTTCTGTGGGCCATAAATAAGTCCTACTCACTTCCCCTTTGCCTAATAGGCTTTTCACTTCATCAACGCTTCATCCATGGGTCTCTCGTACGCTATCCATAGGAACCACGTGTCAACCCCGCACGCACATCCATAGGAACCCCGCACGTCCATGTCCATGGGAACCTTGCACCTCATCATTGTCTTCAACCATTGGCAATAATACTTCTTTGTTGGGCTTTTTCCAAGATCATTCGATAGCTTGCCTTGCCACCTTTGCCCCACACCACCATGGGCTCTAATACCACTTATTGGGGGGATAAATACTTTAGGGAGTTTCCTTGAGTAATTAATATAACATATAGAGATACACTTTAACCCAAAAGGCCTAATCTCAATGGGTATGTGCCCAATTATGTTATATTAACCACTCATTCTTCTCATCTTTATTCAATGTAGGACTTCACTCACACGTATAATCCAACAACTTGTACTGATGACTTAAAGGACCATCATTCTCTTTAATTAAGAAATAAATTCAGTAAATATCGTGAGATTATGGATATTATGCAGGGAATACTTCGTGATTGGAGTGACGATCATTGCTCGAAGTTGTTGAAGAACTGCTACAATTCTCTTCCAAAAAATGGAAAGGTAATCGTTGTGGAGCAAATTCTTCCAATTTTCCCAGAGATGACCACTTTTGCAATGGGCAAATCCCTACTTGATATGCTTATGATGACTCAAAAACCGGGAGGAAGGGTGCGGATGCAACACGAATTGTTTGACTTGGCATTTGGAGCTGGATTTAAGACCATTTCTTTTACTTGTTTTGTCTGTAATTCGGCTGTTATGGAGTTCAATAAGAAAGATTAGGAATCTGTATCGTTTGCACTGTAGGTTGATCGTATCTTTTGTAGGAGCTGTCAATCTCTTCTAAACTGTTTTGCCTAATTACTAAGATAGGGTAAGGACCAGTTTCTGGTGATATTATGATATCAATATGGGATGTTTTTTGTATATATTGGATAATGAAATTAGTCTTATTAATCAAGCTAATGATGGCACTCCTTGTATCTTCCATCGAATGGTGTAGCACCTGCATTCCCGGATGTGGATGCTGTGATTGGCTACCTTTTCATGTTAAGGGATTGCCAAGGCTCAGATTAGTTAGGGGAGCCTGTTTGTGGCTCATTCTATGAGAATTGAGATTTTAGCTTCCTATTTTTCATCTCTCTCTGATTTTGCTCTGGTTTCTTTAATCATGAATCAGCCATTGAAGTGTGGTTTTACGACATTTCTGTGAGTCTATTATCACTATTGAAGTGCTCCTGTTGGGAGGTGTTTGATCTGGTCAGAGTCAAATTTTGTGACCAAAGGAATCATTCTTGTTGAGAAATATGTAGAAAGGTTTTTTGAAGGGCCATAACCTCAATCATTTTTTGGGTTTGTTGTCGATTTGAACATTCATGAAAAGCCCATATCTTTAAAGCTTGCTATCATGAAGCTTCTGTTGATGCATATAATCCTTGTGGTTTTTGCCCTGAAACCGCGAGTGGCAAATTTCATTTGATCACAAACTACCTTGCTCAGTATGCACAACTATCGACAAGTTTTCCCGCTGCAGGCTGCAGTATGAAAACTCCCGAGATGCTCAAAATAATCATAACATACCACATTTACTCTTAACTGATCATGATGTAGTGTATGGTTACTTAGATCCTAGTTTGCTCTCTTACCATCGGAAAAGAGGTTCAAACTCACTAATATTATGTGACTCGAAATGTAAATATTTGTTTGCGGATGTATCCCCATCCCCTTCAGCTCTTTTCATTTCCTATTACCTGTTGCAAGTAATTGTGTTGAATATCTTACTCAAACTTTGTTATTAATCAGGGTCCTTCTCCTTTGCTCCCTCTAACTGAAGTTAATTATTTCTAGAGCTTGCCTGAAATTTTGTTGATGACCCATGCTGGAAAAAATTGTCTTAAAAATTCTTCCAAATGATAGCAATTATGTAATTGGAACTAAGTTTTTGGTGATAAGAGTCCAAATAGCAAATTGACACTAACCTGTCTGGTTTGAAATCCAGGTTCTTGTAAGCAAACCACTGGAAAGGAAAACAACATAGATGGTTGCATAAAAGAAATAAAGGAAAGCACAAAAAGTTCAAATTAAGCTCTCCGTGTGATGCTTTTAAGGTTAGGTAGCTTGCCTTAAACTGATGGAAAACGAAGGGGAGAATGCACGCTTTCCTAGTCGTATTGGAGATGCACAAGATGTCTTTCCCTACGGATAATGTTTTATGCAACTAATGTTCAGCCAAAAAAAATGTATTATGCAACTAATGCTGAATTTTTTTCGACGTAAAATTTACAGTATTTTTTTTTTTTTTGGGTTATAAATAAAATATTTATGGTCAACTAAAACAACTAAGGTAAATTTGACAACTCAACCCAACCCAACCCAACGTATCAACCCCAAAAACCGACCTAGCTCATGAGGATGAGTTATTTTTGGTCAATTGATGGATTGACTGCACATCTTACATGAGAAAAAAAATACATCATATTTCTGTAATAGGAGTCCTCCCCTCTTATTATACATGATATACGTCCTCTTACACGAGATATCTATCCATCTCATGCTCCTCGAGAGATGGATGAAACTGGACCCTCTGAATTACTGACAAGTCCTATTATTGTGTCCTTTAACAAAGAGTACGAAAAACCTAAGATAAGCCAGGAGGCGGGCCTTCGCATTCGCTGTACGGTAACCAGCTTCGTATCTTTCTTTTAGTTGTTGGCTTGTTGCTGAGGCTTTTCTTCTTGGATTTTTCCTTCTACTTCTAGAGGATAGCCACGTGGATCACTTTTTTCCTTGCATTACTTACTATCACAATCATAGATATTCTAATGTTGCGTTTGGGAACTTAGATATGAATTTGAATTTGGATTTGAAATTAATAGATTTGAAATCAAAGGATTTGACATCTATTAATTTTAGAAGTTATTTCAAATCCTAGCTTTTTAAATATTGAAAATTCTTGGTGGATTTAAGCCCCCTTAAGTCCAAATCTAAATCCAAATCTAAGAAATCCAAACATGCCATAAGTCTATTTTCTTAAACTTTGCCATGCCATAATTTGCACATATAGCAATTTATAAGAACATCCATAGCAGTAGTGCTAAATAGCTATATAGCTATTTTTAGCACCACCAAACACCAAAATATGCACTACAATAATGGAGTCAAATCTATATTTTTTTTGGCTTCAGAGCTACAATGCACAACTATTTTTGGCTGTGCACTGTAGCTAAAAGGTAATATATATATATATATATATATATATATATATATATTTTTTAAATATTGAAAATTTGAAAATTTTATTTTAAATATTTTAAATATTGAAAATTCTTGGTGGATTTAAGCCCCCTCAAGTTGAAATCTAATTCCAAATCTAAGAGATCCAAACATGCCTTAAGTCTATTTTCATAAACTTTGCCATGCCATAATTTGCACATGTGACAATTTATAAGAGCATCCATAACAGTAGTGCTAAATAGTTATATAGCTATTTTTAGCACCACCAAACACCAAAATATGCACTACAATAATGGAGTCAAATCTATATTTTTTTGGCTCCACAGCTACAATGCACAACTATTTTTAGTTGTGTACTATAGTTGAAAGGTAAAAAAAAAAAATATATATATATATATATATATATTTTTTTTTTAAATATTGAAAATTTGAAATTTTATTTTAAATATTTTAACAATTGAAAATTCTTGGCAGATTTAAGCCCCCTCAAGTCGAAATCTAAATCCAAATCTAAGAGATCCAAACATGCCTTAAGTCTATTTTCATAAACTTTGCCGTGACATAATTTGCACATGTGACAATTTATAAGAGCATCCATAGTAGTAGTGCTAAATAGCTATATTGCTATTTTTAGCACCACCAAACACCAAAATATGCACTACAATAGTGGAGCCAAATCTATATGTTTTGGCTCCACAGCTATAGTACACAACAATTTTTGGCTGTGCACTGTAACAGAAAGGTAAAATATATGTGTGTGTGTGTGTGTGTGTGTGTGTGTATTTATGCGTTCACACTTTTTTTTATTATTTTAATTTTTTTTTCTTCGTGTCTCTCTCCTCACTCTCTCTTTCTCCATCACTGCTCACCCATGCTTCAATCAACCATCATCGCTGGCCCATGCTTCAATCAACCATCATCGTCGACCATGCTCATCGCATTAACCCACTCCACTCCTCCACTCCTCACCAGCCTAACTCCCCTGCCCCATGCCACTAAATTAACCCAACGATCCGGTGAGTAATCCACACCACATCACCTCTGCTATAAACAAAAAGAATCCACAACCACCACAAAACATAAACCCACATCATAAATCACAAACCCACATCAGATCAATTAGAGTAGAGAGAAAGATCCCAAACCCATGGCACAACCCACAAACCCGCGACCTCGACTGAATAATGCCGACGTACTCAATGGCCCGAGAGGCCCTCATCCACAACAGGATCCTTGAGAGCTTTGACGATGAGTTCGTCTCTAGCGCCAGTGAGGAAGGTTTCAAGATGGTGATGGGTGGGAAGGAGAGAGTGGCGACGAGACTTGCTGGGAAAAAAAGGGAGAGAAGTGAGAGTGGAGATTGGAGAGAGGCAAGACGCAGAGATAGAGAGAAAGAAAGAAATTAATAAAATAATGTAGTAGATATATTATTTTATTGTAATGTTTATATTATTTTATTGTACTGAAAGCTAAAATAAATCCGCTAATACTAGATGTTTTGTAAAGTGAGTAGATAAAATAAATAAAATGGATTTTTGTGGTGCTAAATAGCTAAAAAAAAATAGCACAATTGCTATGGATGCTCTAAATATTGGAATTTTAGACCCACATAGATCCACTATTTTTTTTTTCACTACTTACAACTCGTTATATAAATGAGTTATAATAAAAGTTGTAGAAATTGTTGTGGTAGTAAACTTACTCCACCAAATATGGCAGTGCTTAGCTTATCTTCATAACTAGGAGTTCCATCACGATTGTTTGTTTATGAGCAATATCTAATTATCTCCACATAATTGCCACCCTCGGTCCATAGTAATTATAGTTGTCGTCTGCTACTGATACAATCATGGCCAAAATATCACTTTGGTTCATATATCTAGGTGTTTTGTTAATTTAATTATTATATTTTGGTAACAGTTAATTTGATTTTTGTTATTTTCAATTTACAGTCAATTTGGTCTGGTCTCTATTATTAACTTTGGGCACGTTTGGTATACTGAATAAGGATTACAACAAGAAATTTACAGTCAATTTGGTCTGGTCTCTATTATTAACTTTGGGCACATTTGGTATACTGAATAAGGATTACAACAAGAATTGTAATCTTTATTACTAGGAATAAAATGTGTTGTAATGGAATAACTAAACTTATTCATAAATTTGATTGTGAGTTGTAACATTAGAATAAAACTTAAAATTTATTTTAAGAAATATCTTATGCATACAATTATATTTCCTTAAAAAAAAAAAAAATTAAGTAATGTTACAAGCACAAGCTATTTTACAACATTTTTACAAACTATTGATGTAACAAATTCTTATTAGTTCTAATATGGGCCCCATAACTATCATCACATTTTACTTATAGATAATTATTTGGAAAATACTAAAACCACATCAGCAGTTTATAAAAAAGTTGTAAAATAGTTTATGTCTGTAGCATTACTCTTTTTTAAAAATTTAAGAGAGAGATAAGTTATTTTTATGATTTTTTATTTTTATAATTGTTACGTATAGAAAATTTGTTTATTTGAAAATATATTAATTTTAGAAATTATTTGCACATACTAAGGAATAACTATCACAACCATTTTAAAGAAAAATAATTATTCCTTATTTTAAAGAATAACTAAACATGTCTTGAGCCTGAAGTGTGTCAATTGTGCAATTGTGAATCTTTTTTACATATAGGCATTTCTGTCAGTGAGTTGATGGTATATACCAAAAATTTAATGCTGCCAAGGAAACAACATTAACCATAACCCTAAATATGGAGACAAAAAAGATATATTGGCCAGAACATTCTCAATGTTAGGGCTGTTCAGAGACCCAGCCAACCCGACCCACCTGCCGCCGCCGATCGATTCGACTTCTTCGGTGATCGGCGACGGGTTTGTTCCTCAAAAACCCGAGTTTGACGGGTTGGAGGTCGGTTTTCCTTCTCCAAAATCCGATCAAACCGATCCGACTGACCCACAAGATTTCCAACAATATTTGGTAGATCTGATGAGATCTAGACCATTTTCATCAAGATCTCGACGAGATTTTGCCGGATCTAGCTAAGATCTTACCGAAAATGGCCTAGATTAGGCTGGATCTGGAGAAACCTCAAAGATTTTGGCCAGATTTTTGCCATTTTCATGCGTTTATTTTCGACATTTTCATGCCGATTTCGTCGTTTTCTGGATTTTTTACCCCAACCGACTTGACCGCTGCCCGTTGATGGTTTGATCTACCCAATCCGATTACTCCGGTGGTCAGCGGCGGGTGCATTTTTTGCCATCTGATTTCGGCAGGTCAGTTCCGGGTAGGGGTGGCAAAATTTGACATGACCCGCAAACCCCGACACGACACGACATGAAATTAGTAGGTTATGGATTGAAGCTTAACGGGTTCATGTCATATTCGGGTTGATACAGCTGACCTATTTAATAAATGGGTTGGGTTAGAGTTGAACACATAGAGCCCGTTTGACCCGTCTGACCTGTTTAATTAAATGACATTTTACCAATATACCCTTCAAACTCTAGGTATATAAACATATTAGTTGTTGTGATTTATTTTCTTTGACATATTGTGATTGATTATTTGTGATATTAGGATATGCTTTAGTTTTGAATAATTAATTGTCATACAATTACTTGTCAATTCTGAATTTTATATTAAAAATATTTATTTGTTTGTTTTTTCATAATTTTTTTTTTTCATTTTGATAAAATCTGATAAACAGGTCGACACGACTGAACCGTTTAATAAATATGTGGGGTTAGTGTTGACCTATGTAGTCGAATACTCATGACTTGACACGACACGAACCCGACACATGAACACGAATTGCCACCCCTAGTTCAGACCCGACATGCGAACACGAATTGCCACCCCTAGTTCCGGGTTGGGTACAAACCCGACCCGTGGATAGCCCTACTCAATGTCTATAAATACACTAACAAAATTTCCAGTTTGTGAACAAAAGAGAGCCAATTCAATTTAAAGAATATGTAATGGCCTCTCCCCTTCACAGATCATTGTAGCACAAATGCCCACCAAAAACCCCAACGCTGCCATGATGCTGGACCGCATACCCAGAATGCTGGCCAGCCACTCTGTGCTTGGTTGCTCTGCGGTTGCCGATGAGTTTGGTTCTTTCCAGAGACTCTACGCTCTTTCTCCTGTGTCTAAACACTTTGTGCGCAATGAAGATGGTGTGTGATTGGCCCCCATGATTGCCTCGCTTCATGACAAGGTTTTCTTTGTGTTGCCTTTCTTTCCTTTTTTATTTACCTTGCTCATTACATGACAACTTTGGCACTGCCTGCAAGTGAATTTGTTATGAAATGCTAGTCGAGTACTACTCTAGTGGTCCATCACGTTTAGTAGCATCTAACATGCATGCATGAGTGGTATGTAAAGAATTCTTTTTATTACTAAAAAAAATGAATAATTAATATACTACAGTTAACCTAAATTTATTCAGCTTATACTCCAAATAAATTAATTCGCATGTTGCTCAAAATTTTAATAAATGAATTTTTTTTTTTTTTAACACCTCTCTTTATCTACACAAATTGTTTATTTATAAACCCTAAGCGATCCAGGCCCTTACACTTATGTTATTAGCATTATTTTTCCACAAAAATTGTATATTCGTCAAATTTCAAACTAGTGAAATAAGAAAATGCCTTGACACGACAACATTATGAAAAAAAGAGCCTTATAACTTTAAATAATACCGAGATAAGGCGGGGCATGTTGTATAACATGATGTAAGTTGAAATTAATGCCTTTGATGTGGGGGTATTTGGAAGTGATGAGGTTTAGAGTGACTCAACATTATGCTTAATAACAATATTAGTGTGGTTGAGCATCGCCGTTTTAAAAATCTGATTGAACCTGGGGTCCAAAGAGAGATACTCAAAGACATGCATGCCATAGACCCTGTTGAACGGAATTCCTCCCTCAAGAATTGAGTCTTTCAGTTGGGACCTGTGAAAAAATTCCTGTTAGATACCATATCTTAAAAAAATAAATAAATAAATAAATAAATAAAAGAACTTATGTTGCAAGTGTGGAACATGTGGGAGGAGAGATGTTTGAAAGCGTTCCTAAAGGGGACAACATTTTTATGAAGGAAAGTTTTAGATTTAATTTGTAAGTATTTTGTTTTGATTAACCTAAAACCATGGTTTTAAATCTAAATATGATACAGGAAATGCTTTTATTTCCATCAAATTGTCTTAAACTCTCAATTAGACTTCATCAAAAAAACTCCATTAGATTGGTCTAGCGGTTCTTAAAGTTCCATAAGATACATGAGATCTTGGATTTAAAACCATGGTTACTTTCAAGGAATTTCTCTCTATAATTATAAGGTATATGTGGGGTGGAGAATACATATACACACACTCAATGAAATAGTCAAGTATTCAAAAAGTTTTGTCACCCTCAACATTAATAAATAAATTATATCACATCCAATTGATGTGGCAGTGGCATTCTTAGGAGAAATGGGACCAAATGACAAGAACTCAATAGCCACATCAGTTGGGATAGGGATTAAGTAATGACATATAATCTTGCTTTATTAGCATTATAAACAATTATATATATATATATATATACACATATAATTATGGACGATTTCTTTGAATTTGTTTTTGTGTGACAGTAATGTCCTTTAAAATTAAATGTTTCGCGCAAAAAAGAAAAAGAAAAAAAGAATTCAAGACAAATAATATCATACTTGGTTAATTTTGTAGTATATACTTTATGATTAGGATGATGAACATTGCATAAAGCTATTGAAAAACTGCTACAATGCTACTCTACATGATGGAAAGGTAATAGTCGTCGAGACAATTCTTCCAATTACGCCAAAGATTAGCAGTTCTACAAAGAGTACTATTGGACTTTGTGGAGCCTAGTTTATTTTTTGCCCGTTTTGTAGTTCATTGTAACCCTGTAAGTAGGATATAAAAGCCGCTTTTATAATTAGGGTTTGTGACTACTACTGTTGTTGTGTTTTTAGAGAGAGAAAAAAACATTGTAGCCGCACTTTGTATTTTTCCCTGGTAATAGTAAAATCCCTGCAACTCCGTGGACGTAGGCAAATTGCCGAACCACGTAAATACTGTCTAGTGCATGTGGTTATTTTTCTTTGACGTGTGTTTTCTCTATTTTTTTTGTTTCTCACAGGTTGGAATTTAGGTTGAATTCCCAACAATTGGTATCAGAGCCTAGGGTTAGGTTTGAGTGAGAGCAATGGCAGAGGAAGCAGGAAAGGCGTCTGGAATAGAAAAGTTTGATAGCATAGACTTCGCGTATTGGAGGATGCAAATTGAAGATTATCTCTATGGGAGGAAATTGCATCTGCCTCTTTTGGGGACAAAACCTGAGGCTATGAAGGCTGATGAATGGGCTCTCCTTGACAGATAGGTACTGGGAGTTATCAGGTTAACTATATCTAGGTCTATTGCACACAATGTTGTGAACGAGAAGACCACAGTAGATTTGATGAAGGCTTTGTCTAGTATGTATGAAAAGCCGTCAGCAAATAACAAGGTGCATCTGATGAAGAAACTATTCAATTTGAAGATGGCAGAGAATGCATCAGTAGCACAACATCTGAACGAATTTAACACTATCACAAATCAATTGTCGTCTGTAGAAATTGATTTTGATGATGAGATTCGCGCTCTGATCGTCTTGGCTTCTTTGCCAAACAGTTGGGAGGCAATGAGGATGGCAGTAAATAATTCTACAGGAAAGGAAAAGCTCAAGTACAATGATATTCGAAATTTAATTCTGGTTGAGAAAATTCACAGAATAGATGTAGGTGAAACCTCAAGATCTGGTTCTGCCCTAAACCTTGAGACAAGAGGCAGAGATAATAACAGAAATTCAAATCGAGTTAGATCAAAATCCAGAAATTCTAATCGGAAAAAAGTAAATCTAGATCAGGCCAACAAGTACAATGCTGGAATTATGGGAAAACAGGTCACTTTAGGAACCAATGCAAAAATCCTAAAAAGAAGAATGAAGATGATTCTGCTAGTGCTGTAACAGAAAAGGTACAAGATGCATTACTTCTTGCAGTAGACAGTCCACTTGATGATTGGGTTTTGGACTCAGGAGCTTCGTTTCATACCACTCCACACTGAGAAATCATACAAAATTATGTTGTAGGTGATTTTGATAAGGTGTATTTGGCTGATGGTTCAGCCTTGGATGTTGTAGGTATGAGAGACGTCCGGATATTGTTGCCCAATAGGTCTATTTGGTTACTGGAGAAGGTTCGACATATTCCTAACCTAAGGAGGAATCTGATTTCTGTTGGACAACTTGATGATGAATGGCATGCAATATTATTTGTTGGTGGTACTTGGAAGGTTACAAAAGGAGCTAGGGTATTGGCTCGTGGAAAGAAGACTGGTACTCTATATATGATCTCAAGTCCAAGAGACACAATTGCAATTGCTGATGCAAGTACTGATACAAGCCTATGGTACTGCAGACTTGGTCACATGAGTGAGAAAGGGATGAAGATATTGCTATCAAAAGGAAAACTACCAGAATTGAAGTCCATTAATTTTGATATGTGTGAAAGCTGCATCTTAGGAAAGCAGAAAAATGTGAGCTTCTTGAAAACTGGCAGGACACTGAAGGTTGAAAAATTGGAGTTAGTGCACACTGATTTGTGGGGGCCTTCTCCGATTGCATCTCTTAGAGGTTCAAGGTACTACATCACTTTCATTGATAACTCAAGCAGAAAGGTATGGGTTTATTTTCTGAAAAATAAATTTGATGTATTTGAAACTTTTAAGAAATGGAAGGTCATGGTTGAGACAGAAACAAGTTTAAAACTAAAATGTTTAAGGTCTGATAATGGATGAGAGTACATATGGAAGGTTCAGTGAGTATTGTGCTGCATAGGGAATTAAGATGGAAAAGACCATTCCTAGAACACCACAACAGAATGGTGTGGCTGAGCGCATGAACAGAACTCTTAATGAGCGTGCTAGGAGTATGAGGTTGCATGCTGGACTACCAAAAACTTTCTAGGCTGATGCTGTTAGCACTACAGCTTACTTGATAAACCGAGGGCCATCAGTTCTCATGGAGTTCAAACTTCTTGAGGAGGTTTGGAGTGGTAAAAAGGCAAAGTTTTTCCATTTAAAAGTTTTTGGTTGTGTTTCTTATGTTCATATTGATTCTGATGCTCGTAGTAAACTTGATGCTAAGTCTAAAATATGTTTTTTCATTAGCTATGGTGATGAGAAATTTTGGCTATAGGTTTTGGGATCAACAAAACAGGAAAATCATCAAAAATAGAAATGTGATATTTAATGAACAGATTATGTACAAGGACAGGTCAACTGTAGTCTCAGATATTGCAAAGATAGATCAAAAGAAATCTGATTTTGTCAACTTAAATGGATTGACTAAAAGTACTGTCCAGAAAAGGGGTGAAGAAAATTAGGAGAATGTAGATTAACAGGTAGATCAGAGTACACCTGTAGCTGAAGTCCGTAGATCTTCTAGGAACATTAGACCTCCACAGCGTTATTCACCCGCTTTAAATTATCTACTATTGGCTGATAGTGGTGAGCCAAAGTGTTATGATGAAGCCTTGCGAGATGAAAATTCAAGCAAGTGGGAGTTATCCATGAAGGATGAGATGGATTCCTTGTTGGGGAATCAGACATGGGAATTGATTGAATTGCCAGTAGGAAAGAAGGCTTTGCACAATAAATGGGTATACAGAATAGAGAATGAGCATGATGGTAGCAAACGTTACAAGGCCAGATTAGTTGTTAAAGGGTTCTAGCAGAAGGAAGACATTAACTACACAGAGATATTTTCTCCAGTTGTGAAGATGTCAACAATTAGACTGGTGCTGGGAATGGTGGCTGCAGAAAACTTACATCTTGTGCAGTTAGATGTGAAGACGGCATTCCTTCATGGTGATTTGGAGGAAGACCTTTACATGATTCAGCCAGCCGGGTTTATTGTTTAGGGACAAGAGAATCTAGTTTGCAAATTGAGAAAGAGCTTGTATGGCCTAAAACAGGCTCCTAGACAGTGGTACAAGAAATTTGACAATTTTATGCATAAAATTAGGTTCAAGAGATGTGAAGCTGATCATTGTTGCTATGTTAAATTCTTTGACAATTCTTATATCATTTTACTGTTGTATATGGATGATATGCTCATTGCTGGGTCTAGCATTGAGGAAATTAATAATCTGAAGAAGCAATTGTCAAAACAGTTTGCAATGAAGGATTTAGGCGCTGCAAAGCAAATCCTTCGTATAAGAATCATTAGAGACAAGGCTAATGGTACATTGAAACTTTCACAGTCAGAGTTTGTGAAAGAAGTTCTCAGCAAGTTCAACATGAATGAATCTAAACCAGTGAGCACACCCTTGGGTAGTCATTTCAAACTGAGCAAAGAACAGTCACCGAAGATAGAAGAAGAAAGGGACCATATGAGCAAGGTGCCCTATGCCTCAACTATTGGCAACTTGATGTATGCTATGGTGTGTACAAGGCCAGACATTGCACATACAGTGGGAGTTATGAGCAAATTCATGAGTAGGCCTGGAAAGCAGCATTGGGAGGCAGTCAAGTGGATTCTGAGATATCTAAAGGGTTCATCAGATACATGTCTTTGCTTTACAGGTGCAAGTTTAAAGCTGCAAGATTATGTAGATGCTGATTTTGCTGGTGATGTTGATAGTAGAAAAAGTACTACTGGATTTATATTTACTCTTGGCGGTACAGTTATATCATGGGCTTCAAATTTGCAAAAGATTGTTACTTTGTCTACTACAGAAGCTGAGTATGTTGCAGCAACTGAAGCTGGAAATGAGATGATTTAGCTACATGGTTTCTTAGATGAATTGAGTAAGAAGCAGGAGATGGGCATTCTACATAGTGACAGTCAGAGTGCAATCTTTCTTGCCAAAAATTCAGCTTTTCATTCAAAGTCGAAACATATACAGACAAAATACCACTTTATCCGGTACCTTGTTGAAGATAAGCTGGTAATACTTGAGAAGATATGTGGATCTAAGAACCCGGCAAATATGTTGACTAAAGGTGTCACTATTGAGAAGTGAAGCTGTGTGCAGCTTCAATTGGTCTTCTAGCTTGAGGACAGGAGGATGAGTTGCAGGGATGAGGGATTGCTTTTGGAGGATAGTGGCTGATGTTGATGATTGAACTAGTCTCCAAGTGGGAGATTTGTTGGGTTTTGTGGAGCCTAATTTATTTTTAGCCCGTTTTGTAGCTCATTGTAACCCTGTAAGTAGGATATAAAAGTCACTTTTATAATTAGGGTTTGTGACTACTACTGTTGTTGTGTTTTTAGAGAGAGAGAAAAACACTGTAGCCGCACTTTGTATTTTTCCTTGATAATAGTGAAATCCCTGCAATTCTGTGGACGTAGGCAAATTGCCGAACCACGTAAATGCTGTCTAGTGCATGTGGTTATTTTTCTTTGACGTGTGTTTTCTCTATTTTTTTTGTTTCTCACATGTTGGAATTTAGGTTGAATTCCCAACAAGTACCTCTCAAATGGATTTGATTATGATGACTCAAATCCAGCAGGGAAGGAAAGGACCCAACAAGAATTCATGGCCTTGGCAACGAAAGTTGGATTTAGCGGCATTAGATATGAATGTTTTATCTGTAATGTTTGTGTTATGGAGTTTTTTAAGTAAGGGTGGCTTGTAGTATTAAAAAATGCATGGGCATCATTCAGTTCTCTGAACCTTAAAATAAAGATGCTTGCAAAATAAAATTGCCCCTAAATTTCTAAATTCAAGCTATGTCGTAAAATGAAAGCCCATCATTTAGAAATGCCTAAATTTGCATCTGCCCAAGGCATGAAAAATCAATGTTGTACTTCTCATGGAAGAGCTTATTCCGCATATTATGATGAGCTTTAAGCCTTTAACATAAACATAAGCCCCATTTTTTGGGAAAAGTCCTCATTTCTTGACTGATGAAGATGCTTAGAAACATATATTAATATCTTCATATGACTCCGTTGCATTTTAATCTGGCTCATTGAAGTGGCTCGATCTTCTGGATTCTCTAAGCCAAACAAAAGAGTAGTTACTTCATTAGCCTTACCATTGAGCATCTAAGTAGACATATTATTTTTCCCTCATCAAAAAAAAAAAAATGTAGACATATTATTTGACCCATTGATAAAATTCATGTGCTCGGGCAGCCACAATTTTTATTTGACCCATTGATAAAATTTAAAGGAACTGATACAGCCACTTTGAATTTTATTAGAGGCAGAATTTTTTTTCTAGGGTTCATTGCAAAGAAATTGGAATACAAGTATATAAGTCGGAAGAGACCACTCTAATTAAAAAAATTTTTATTTATTTATTTATATTTATTAACGACTACTAAATGTAGTCCTCCTTGACCAATGAGATGATGTCATCTATATAAATGTATGTGCAAACTTCCTAATTAGTACAAAGAGTAAAAAATAAAAATTACCAGATGATGTTACATTTACTTAAATAACAGCATTTAATTGGTTGTGAGGTCGAGGAGAACCACGTCAGCAGTCCTCCTAATGGACCTAATAATTTCTCCATTGAGACAAGATAAAAGGATTCCTTCAAGTTTGCTTAATGGAGGATTTACCTCCACATTTTATGGCTGCAATAGCATCTTGATTATCTTATAGTATTCTTTAATCGTTATCAATAAAACTTTCTAAAATCTTATTTTAAAAAGTTTTCCAAAAAAAAAAAATCTTATTTAAGAAATATAAATAAATAAAAGGACACCTTGTTGTGCAAGGCAACTTAAATGATGAGTTTTACATCATTTTGAGCATTCTCATTAAGAATTGTAAAAAATTTAACATTTAACATCTCAAAAAGTTACTTTATTCATTTTAACATCTCATTTTACAATACACCCAACATCAAAGGTTCTATTATTTTACCACTTCATTTAAATATTCTTTTTTTATTCTTTCTTTATGTTTTCTTTATTTTTTTTTCTTTATGTTTTCAAATAACTACCATTCATACCATGTTTTCTGTACCCAACAACTACCATTAAACAAATCTTTTTTTTCTTTTTTCTTTTTTTTTTTTTTACAATCTTGCTAGATTGCAAAATTAATAGGATATACAATTCTTGATGGAATATGCTTTTTACAAACTTGATGTTAAAATTTAGCATTTATAGCATTTACAATTCTTAATGAGAATGCTCTTAAACTTTATCTAGCTTAAACCACCTTCTTCTTTTTTCTTTTTTCATGTTATTTGCATATAAAACAAATTGTTTACATTGGAAAGTAAGCAAGAGCAAGCAGGGTCTGGCAGCAAATGATGCATAGGAAAACGAAAGTGTATTGGAGGATAAATCACTATTTCCTAGTTTGAGAGGAAGAAAAGCATACAACATAGAATAGAAATGAATGAAAAAATAATTTTATAATATTCTTTCTTCTTTAATGAATGAAGAATAAGTCTTAATGTAGAAAATGTAAAGGAATGAAATGAATTTTCTATTCTTTTATAATAATTTCATTTTATTTCATTCTATTTTTTTTATGAATTCTCAAACCAAGCCTTAAATACTTAAAAATAAGCTCTATTTACTTATCTTGATCAAGGCTAAAAATTAAAATTCTAGCTCTTTAATTTTTTTTTCCCCCCTTAATCCACCCCCCCCCCCCCCCCCCCCCCCCCCCCCCCCAAATTTTCTCAACTCACATAGTCACACTCCACGTACATATTAGGTCTTTTTTCTCACCCAAAAAAAAAAAAAAACCAATGGAGAAGAAGCACAAACAGCAGAAGCCAAACCAAAAGCAAGCACAAATGGCTTCTTCACCTTCAAGACAAACCCCAACAACAACCATGGCCAACCAAGACTACAAAAAGAAATAACAAGAAGAAGAAGCATTCTCTCAGGCAATGGAACTGGTGTACGGGTCAGTCCTACCCATGACCATACACGCAGCCATGGAGCTTGGTGTCTTTGACATCTTGGGAAATGCGGGTCCAGATGCTACTCTCTCCGTTGAGCAGATCGTGACCCAAATGCCCACTACAAACCCAGACGCACCGGCCATGATTGACCGCATCTGTAGCCTACTGGTTCAACACGGCGTGCTTGATGTCTCTGTGGATGATAATGTTAGAAGGCTTCCTTTTCGCAGAAACTACTGCCTGAATAGCGTGTCCAAGTACTTTGCGCGTTGTAAACAAGATGGGGTTCCCTTGGCACCATTGATGACCTTGCTTCATGACAAGGTTTACATGGATAGTTGGTCAGTCATTACTCCACTCCTCATTTCTTTCTTTCTTTCCTTCCTTTTCTTTAATCATATAAAAATCCCATCTTTTCTTTAATCATAAGTATCCCTTTTATTTGTATATTCGTTTTAGTTAGTTTTGCTTTGCAATCTTCATGTCCATAGTATGAGAGTTTCTTTGAGATTTTTCTTGAATCCACAGTAATAAAGGAGAGGAAAAACTATGAACCAAATCATCAAAGCTTACTGCTGCTTTGACTAGGGCGGCCTTCTTTTTGATATAGCTTGTTGATTTATCAATTATTTTCGTTATTTTTGCCACCCAAATCTTTCTTTAATCGACCCCACTGCTGGTCATGTTTGTTAAGTATTTGAACTTTCAATAAATAATTGTATTTGTTGGAGCATTTTTGCATCAACAGTATTGTAGAAACTGTGGAATGATAACGACAATGACAAACATGCATACGGACAAAGTGTTGTTTTTTATTTCAATTTTGTTTATATAAATATATATATATATATATATATATAAACAAAATACACGAGAAATTTAATATCTAGAAACACATGAGATGCTAGTTGAGTTTCAAGCCAAAGTGTTGTTAAATCATTACTTAGATTTTTTATTATTATTATTACTTTGATTTTTGGGGAGGTGGGTCAACCCGCAACAATGGTAGACGGGAGGCTTGGGTACTTAGATTTATTTTCATTGTTGTTATTATCATCATTGTTACCTGTGAGCAGATGTAGTTGTGACCGATTGTTTGGCATGTTGGGAAAGTTATGCAAATGGTTTAGTGGTCATAATCTGGTTGTCTAACGCCGAGCTCAAAGGGATACCTGGATGCCTCATTCTAACCCTATATGAGAAGTCATTCCCAGATTTTATAAGAAGTTTGTAATGGTGGCTAACTTTATTGCTAAATTGAATGGATGTTAGGTCTCAACTGAAGAATGCCGTTCTTGAAGGTGGACTTCCCTTTAACAGGGTCCATGGAACTCATGCCTATGAGTACGCTGGCAGGGACGGCAGGTTCAGTCAAGTTTTCAACACAGGAATGTTCAACCACACTACCATACTTGTTAAGAAGATGCTCGAGTCCTACAAAGGTTTTCAGAACCTCAAGCAACTGGTTGTTGTTGGTGGTGGCATTGGAGTGGCTCTTAGCTTAATCACTTCCAAATTCCCCAATATAAAGGGCATTAATTTTGACTTGCCTCATGTTATACAACATGCCCCACCCTATCCTGGTATGATGTCTCCCCATTATGTAACTTTTTAAAATAGTATTGTGGAGTTAATTGCTCATTGAAGGTAATTTTCAATTTGATGAGCTTATTGGCTTATAAGAATGAAATGATCAACAAAATGGTTGGTGATACATTGCATCTTATATTTCATCACTTGAGTGGATTTAGATGCAGGTTTACCTGGTCTCTGCTGCTGTACTCTCTGCAACCTTCATATTATCAATTTCTTTGTGCCACATCTTTCCAAAACTGAATGTGTGAGAGAGAGAGAGAGAGAGAGAGAGAGTAATTCCAATTAATCTGTTATTTGTGGTTGTTAATGTATAACTGAGTGTTTAGGAGCCTAGATGGTCTTCATCTATCATTTGTGGTCGTTAATGTATGGCTGAATGTCCTAGATGGTCTTCAGTGATTAGTTCATTGAGTGCCTCGATTAAAGGGTGAGTTAATTTATCTTGCAGATGTGAAACATGTAGCTGGAGATATGTTTGAAAGCATTCCAAAAGGAGATGCCATACTTTTGATGGTGAGTTTTGACTTTGGGGTATGTTGGGTATTCTTTCCTGATTTTCTTTGGTCTTATGCTTTTTTTTTCTTTTCTTTTTTTGAAATTTAGTACTTGTACTGATGACGTAAACATTATATGCTGTCAGTAAATAATCCATTTTTGAAATTCAGTAAAAAGTTATGCATTTTTTTTTTCCTGAATGAAAAATTATGAGATTGTTGATGTTATGTAGGGGATACTTCATGATTGGAGTGACGATCGCTGCTTGAAATTGTTGGAGAACTGCTACAATTCTCTTCCAAATGATGGAAAGGTGATTGTTGTGGAGCAAATTCTTCCAATTTATCCAGAGATTTCCACTTTTGCAAGGAGCAAATCCCTACTAGATATGCTTTTGATGACTCAAAAACCGGGAGGAAAGGAGCGGAAGCAACATGAATTTGATCCATTGGCATTTGGATCTGGCTTTATGAGTTTTGCTCTTCCGTGCTATTTCTGTAATTCGCATGTGATGGAGTTCTACAAGAAGGGTTTGAAATCCGTATCAAGTGTAGGTTGAACACATCTTTTGTAGGAGCTGACAGTCTAAATGTTTTAGCTAGTCACTGAGACTTAAGGATCTCTTTCTGATGATATTATTATCTCAATATGGGATGTTTGTGACTCATTCTATGAGAATGGAATTAACTTCATATTTTTCATTGCTCTAGGACTTTGTTCTGGATTTGGTAATTGCTAATTTACTATATATCTGATAACTGAGTCTATTATCACTGTTGAAGTGCACCTGTTTGAAAGTGTTTGATATATGGTCAAGAGTCAAATTTTGGGACCAAAGGGAATCATTCTTCTTGAGAAATATGTGGAAAGGTTTGAATGTTTATAAGCTTTGTTTCAAGCTCTTTTTGGGTTTAAATCCCTTTGTTTTGGTAAGTCAGTTTGAAAATTCGTGATAATCAAGATTAATGAGCTTGCTATCATGAAGAGCTGTTTATAGCTCCACTGTGATTGATGAACTTCTCTTTTATACCTATAATCCTTGCGTTTTCTGCCATGAAACCCTGAGTGGTAAATTTTATTTGCTTAGAATTCACAACCCTGTTTTCCAGTTTCAGACTGCAGTATAAGAATTCCCTAGATGCTAAAAATTATCTCGACATTCATGTGGTGTTGCTGCTCCTCATGGTGACTTTAATCCTAATCTACACTCTTACCATTGGAAAAGTGGTTCAAACCCACTAATTTTATGTGGCTCAAAACGCAAATTCTTTGTTTGTGGATGTCTCTCCATACCCTTCAGATTTTTTCACTTCCTATTAACTATTGCAAGTAATTGTGCTGAATATCTTACTCAAATTCGTTATTAATCAAATGCCTCCATTGCTTCCTCAAAATCAAGTGAATTATTTTCTAAAGCTTAAATTTCCAAGCAAGCAAATTATATGCTAGATGTATACTATTTCTGTAGTCAGTGAAGTTCTTCTAGCTCTTCCAAAGTAACAGAAATGGCGATCATGGGATTCAATTGGTGCCAAAGGTAAAGTGGAAATAAAATATAATGGTTTCATATATCGTCAAGATGGAGTACATATTAGATGGGTTAGAAGCTTATGCCAAGAAAACGAACTATGGTTACATTTTCATGACAATGCTGCAAGATATTTGCTTCAAAAACCAGAGGTCCACCTAATCTCAGCAGCATTCCCCACTGAGTTCCTCTAGCTGCTCCCAATTATATCCTTGTATGTAACTTTTATCTTCTCTAACAAAGCTTCCCTGAAATTTATTTGATGACGCATGGTGAAAAAATTGCACAAAACAATTCTTCAAAATGATGGTAGTTATCATGAAAATTGGAACTAAGTTTTTGATGGTAGAGTCCAATTTGACACTAACCTGTCTGGTTTGAAAACCAGGTTCTTGTATGCAAACCACTGCAAAGAAAGACAATGAAGATGGATGCATAAGAAATAGACCAAAGCACAAAAATTTCAAATTAAGCACTCCAGAAAATGATTTTCTTCTAAGAATGTCCCTTAGAATAACAGTTATATAATTTATTTTATCACTTTTTAATAGCTTAAGTTTTTTAAGACTAATAATAATTTAACATAGAATCAAAACAACTTAGAATAATGATTAAAATGATCAATTTCATAATAGTTTAAACTTTTGTGACAAGTATGATTTTATCAATATGTCTTTGATCAAATAAATTTTAGTCCATGAGATTGGGGGATCAAGGGTGTAAAATTCTGCATGCTGTTATTTGCATTAGACTTCAACCGAGTCATAGAAATTGATTATCAAGACGAACCTAGATTATTTGGCTAAGATAGTAATTGTGTGATTAAATCACAAGGATTGTCTTGGATCATCCACCTAATAGTTGGTAGGAAATTCCTAGAATTGATCTGGAGGAAAATTTTAATTTCCATTCAGGAATTCATTCCTGAGATGCAAACAGTCAATGAATGTTGACAACCACATGCTTGGAACAATTCAAATTGTTCAGCAGGGAAGACAATGAAACGGCCCCCTAGGTTCTTACCAGTTTTATATTTGTATAAAAGTTGCAAAAGAATAAAGCAATAAAGCAAATTCAACTTACCCCAGAATAGCCAATGCCCACAAGCTCAAGAACACCAGGAATTAAAGGAAGCCTATCAATTGCCTGGAAAAGTAATACCCATCTCTCAAAAACCTTCTTACTAATCATGTTAAATTATATTTTGAAGAAAGATTAACAAATGCAATAATAATTTATTAACTAGCAATTGGAGAACCTCACCGAGATCATCCCAGTGGAGCCCCATAGTGCAACCACACCAGCTACTGCAAGTGAACTCACTGCATACTTATCTTCAACTTTGTCCCACTGTGCATCCAAGGGAATCAATTTTCATGAATTCATGTCAACAATTACCGAATTCTCTTACAACACTAGAGAATATTGATTAGATCATTCATAATAATGTCAAATCCTTACGGCTTCTTGAACTGTCTTCACAATCTCTGGCAGCTCAGCTACTGCAACTTCTGCTGGCGCCTCTCCAGTGGCCATGGCCATGACATTGCGAGCTAGCTTACGGCCTGAAACCAGGAAGATAAATAACTATTATCATGGCCATCCATATCTATAAACACTAGTAGCAACATGGATAAAGCAGGTTTAAGTTGAAGGGTGCTCTTCTATGTGGTTGTGTATGTGATGGACTCACAATAAGCTGTGGTCTTCCAAGGTTTGTTTTGAGATTGCTGCACAGGAGGAGGGGGCAGTGTGGGGAGTGACACACACTGTGGTGATGAAGCAGCTGATTGGCGAGGAGCCTTGACATCAACAAGGGTGGATGAGGAGGAGATTGTGAGTGTGGAGGAGGAGGTTGAGGCCATTATTACTGAACCCCTACAGATTATACTTTGTGAGAGATCCTGAGGCCACTAGAGAGAGAAGAGTTAGGAGAAAGGATTAATAGGTAAGCTTTCTTTGTTTGTCTGGGTTTATTACTTTGGTTTTTGGGGAGGTGATAATTTGCGATGAAAAGTGGAGATCCCTGTTCTTCCAAGTTGAAGAGGGACAACCGCTCATTACATTTTATCAGGATAGTGTGCTGACATGGCTGTAGGATAAGGTATTTTATGGTGTTTTATTGGATAGGAGGCTCCAGGTTGGACCTTTGTTTCTTCAAAATCCTTCATTATGTTATCTTTCTCCCTAGAGGACCAAAATATCTCTACATATAATCTCACGGGGTTTGTAGCCAATAAATTATATCTCCTGCATCTAAAGGGAGTGCTTAGGTTGGAAATTGCATAGATGTATCTGTCTGTATGTTTGTGTATACTGTGTACATAATTTGTATATCCAAACATTAAATTATCTCTTCAATTGCCTCCTGTGCATTTACCACTAGTACCATTTGTTTCGCTAAAATTACTTCCTTGTATCTGCCTGCCCAAAAAAATCTCTTTTCGTTGAAGGAAAAAAAACACACACACACACACACACACGCTGCTGAATCAGATAAGATTATCACAACCACCCGAATCCACGGCTATATTAAACATCTTAATAAATGTTGATAGCTCCAAGATAATTGTCTACTTTGGTTTCTGATGTTCTGTACCAGAAAAAATAGGCAATGAAAAGAGGGGGCCAAAAAATAATCAACAAGTGTTTGGTGCTGGTAGTTATCACGAAATGAATGGAAGAAGTCTATGCTTTCATTAATTAGCAAAGAAAGATTACAAAACCTTATATACAATGAGTAAAGCAAGCTAACCAACTAACTGCTACTAACAGAACAGAAAAACTAACTTCACACGTGTGTCTACAGTAATAACTAATATTCTCACGTGCCATCACTTAAAGGAATTAATTCAGCTACTAAACTACAAGCCGTATCTACAGTATATAACTATCTTGTGTCGTTTATGCACAGTTGTTCTTCTAATCAAGCTCCACTGCTCTTATTGCTCCGCTCTTGCTACTTCCTTGTGCTCATTACTGTCTTCACTCTTATACTCCCCCTCAAGAACAGATGGTGTGTGTATGTTTATCATTCCCATCTTGCAATCAAGATTAGAAAATTGATTATAACTTAATGCTTTGGTAAGCATATCCGCTAATTGACAATGAGTCCTAACATAATTTAGCTTGATAATCCTTTCCAAAACTTTGTCCCTGACCACATGACAATCTATTTCAATATACTTTGTCCTCTCATGGAAGACTAGATTAGAGCCAATGTGCAATGCTACCTAACTATCACAAAACAACAAAGCCTCTTTATCATGTTTGACCCCAATGTCTTTAAGAAAGTATAAAATCCATACAATCTCACATGTTGCAACTATCATGGCTTTGTACTCAATTTCTACTAAGGATCTTGATACTGTAGACTACTTCTTTGACTTCCAAGACACCAAAGAGTCCCTAATGAAGATACTATAACCTGTAACAGGCCTTCTTGTGTCAGGGCATGAGACCTAATCAGCATCTGCAAACCCCTTCAAGTGTAAATATGTGTTAGAGGAGAACATAAGACCCTTTCCTGGTTCGCCTTTTAGGTATTGCAAGACTCCATATCCTGCATACAGGTGTGGTTTTCTTGGTTTAGACATGTATTAACTAAGTTTATGGACAACAAAAGTGATATTTGGTCTTGTGATTGTCAAATACAATAACCTGCCTATCAACCTTCTGTAGCTACTTAGATCTTTAAGCTCTTCTCCCTCCAACTTACTTAATCTGAGATTTTGTTCCATAGGTGTCTTAGCTGGCTGACATCCAAGCATACTAGCATCATTAAGAACTTCAAGTGTGTACTTTCTTTGACAAAGAGAAATCCCTTTGTCTGATCCAGCAACCTCCACCCTAAGAAAGTACTTCAAGTCACCTAGATCCTTTAGCTTGAACCTGTCTGTCTTAGTTTTATCATTACAAGCTATTAAGACATCATCCACATACACTAAAAGAACCATGAAAACATCACCTTGCCTTCTAGTAAATAAGGAATAATAAGCTTCGGACTGAGTGAAACCAAGTTGAAGCAACATACCAAAAAAGTTAGCAAACCATTGCCTAAGCTTGTTTAAGACCATATAAGGATTTATTGAGCTTACAAACTACCTCCCCCTGGCTATGAAACCCTTGTGGGAGAGCCATATACACCTCTTCATCTAAATCACCATGAAGAAAGACTTTATTCACATCCAATTGACTAAGAAACCAACCCTGAATTGCAGCCACAGCAAGAAGAATTTTGACAGAAACCATCTTTGAAACAAGAGAAAAGGTTTCAAAGTAATCCACACCTTCTTTCTGTGTAAATCTCTTAGCAACTAACTTGGCCTTGTACCTTTCAATTGAACCATCAGCCTTGTACTTAATCTTATATACCCATTTACATCCTATGGGTTTCTTACTAGCAAGCAGTGGGGTCAATGTCCAAGTATTATTAGCCTCAAGTGCAGCTATTCCAGTAGCCATAGCCTCTTGCCATTTGGGATCAGAAGCAGCTTGGTAATAGTAAGTAGGCTCAACAAGGGAAGAAATTGAACAATAGAAAGACTTGTAAGAAGGAGAGAGGTGGTGATAAGAAACATGTGAAGAAAGAGGATGGAAAGTACCTGAATAAGGAGGATTGGCATCAAGAACAAAATATACCTAATTGCAGTGATAAGCCTATAAATAAGAAGGTTGTTTGACTAATCTAGAAGACCTAATAGGGACAAGATCAACAACAGGTTCAGGAGGGTCTACAGGTACCTCATCAAGCAAATCATCATAAAGGGAATGATGAATTTGGATGATTGAATCATGAGGAACAACAGAAGAAGAGGATTTGGACTAAAGGATACTATCAAAAAGATGATCAACAGCAAGAACACAAGGTAAAGGTAAAGCAAACTGAGGGACAGAACCACAAGAAGTAGAAACAAAAGGGAAAACAGTTTCATGGAAAATGACATCTCTGGAGACAAAAACAGTATGAGACTTAAGATCAAATATTTTATACCCTTTGACATTGTAAGGATATCTAAGAAAAACACATTTTCTTGCTCTTGGAGAGAACTTGGTCCCTGTATGAGCAATGGTTTAGGCAAAACACAAGCAACTAAAGACCTTGAGATGAGCATAATATGGAAGTTTGTGAAAAAGGAGTTCAAAATGAGTTTTATCGTGCAATAAATTAGATGGCAGCCTGTTAATGAGATAGGCAACAGTTAAAACATAGTCACCCCAAAATTGGAGGGAATTTTGTGATTGAATTTGCAAAACTCTAGCTATGGAAAAAAGTTGTTGATGTTTACTCTTCACAACAAAATTTTGTTGTGGAGTGTAAACACAGCTATGTTGATGAATAATTCCATGAGAATTAAGAAAGTCAAATATATCAAACTCTTTAGCATTATCAGTCCTTATAGCTTTGATTTTTAGGCCAAACTGAGTATGAACCATAGTATAGAAAGAGTAAAATAACTTCCTAACTTTAGATTTAGACTTTATCAAAAATAACCATGTTGGTCTTGTAGCATCATCCACAACAGTTAAAAAATAATTGAAGCCATCCAAAGTAAGAGTTGAATTGGTTCCCATACATCCATATGAACCAAATCAAAAGCACAACTACTGAGTTTATTATGAAAAGGAAATGGCAATCTTTTAAGTTTTGCCATGGGACAAATTTGACAATCTTTATTACATAAAGGTTGTAAAGAAGGAATAACATGACACAAAGTATTGAGTTTGATGTCGAAGGGGTGACCTAATCTTGCATGCCAAATGGAAGAAGATTGAATATGAACACGGGTGGAAGTTGCTGCAATGAAATGACTAAAAACATCATTAATGTTATGAGCAGCTAAGAAAGCAACAAGGGAAGAACTAGATGAATGTTGAAGGCTGTCAAACTGCAACAGATACAATCCATCAAATGCCTTGCCTACCCCAATCGTTTTCCAAGAGGAAAGGTCCTAAACAAAACAATAAGCAGAGAGAAAAGCAAGACAATATGGCTGAGATTGAGTCAAAGTACTAACAAATAATAGATTAAAAGTAAAAGATGGGACACAAAGGACATTCTTGAGAATAAGAGAAAAAGATAGAACAACAGTCCCAATATGAGTTACTTGTGCTAATTCCCCATTAGGCAATTGAACCAAAGACTATTTAGTAGTAGTAATTGAGGTTAACAAATCAACTAAACAGAAAAAATGATCAGTGGAACTAGTATCCAACACCCAAGTATTTCTACCATAAGCCCTTCTATTGACCACTTATGTTGCAAAGACACTATAAGAAAAATCAATAACTGTCATTGCCACATTGGTAGAGTTGGAAGAAGATGCTACATTGACCATTGGGGCTTCTGATGATTGAGGTGTTGCTGCAGGAGAGGAATTGGATCCACCAAACAAAGCAAGTGTCTGCTGACACTGCTCAGGTGTGAAGGCAGAAGGTTGATGCATTGGAGAAACAAATGACAAGCATTCTAAACTAGAACCTGAGCATACTTGATGTGCTATGGAAGGTTTATTCTTGAACTTAAACCCTGATGGAAAACCATGCAATTTGTAGCACTTATCGCAGTGGGACCAGTCTTACCACAATGAGTACAAACTAGTCTATCCTTACACTTCCCACCAAAATTAGCAAGTTTGGAACCATGGGTAACATGATCATTAGGCATTTTAGCAGCTAAAATAGTAGAATCAACCTTAACAACAGAAGCATTTGGGATTGATCTTTGTGTTGCTTCTTGAATTAGCAAAGAATAAACCTTGCTGAGAGATGGAATTGGATCCATAAGCAACACTTGAGTCCTAACTTATGAGAAAGAATCATTCAATCCCATTAGGAACTTAATCACAGACTCTCTGACTTGTAAATCAATAAGCCTTTTGTTAATGTTACATACACACTTTCCACAAGTAAATGAAGGAAATGGACTAAGGTTTTGCAATTGATCCTAAAATACCTTCAATTGAGTAAAGAAATCAGTGATAGACATCTAACCTTGATGTAATTCTACAATATCTTTTTGAAGATTGAAAACCCTTGGTCCATTGGTTTGGGCAAAATGATTCTTCAAGTCATTCCAAATCTCTAAGGTAGTGTCCTCATAGATAATGCTTGCTTGAAGTTTTGGAGAGACTGAATTGGTTAACCAGGCTCCAACCATGCTGTCACACCTGATCCATGCTTGCATAGCTGAAAGAGTAGATACCAATGGTGATGAGAAAGTCAAAGTCCCATCAATGAACTCTGATTTGTTCTTGGTGAGCAAAGCTTTCCTCACAGCTCGAGCCCAAGCTGAATAATTTTCTCCAGTAGTTAAAGACTGTGTAACAAGTGCTAAACTTAGACTCTTTGCATGATGCAAGAACAGAGGGTCATCGATTGGAGAATCTTGCAAAGAAGAAGATGGATTCTCAGGTGCAAAGCCATTGGCAGAATCATTTGTAGTCATAGTAGTTGCAATAGAAGCCATTGTTGGCAAAAGAAGAAAATTTTCTCAAAAACAAAGTGTTTTTCTCAAGAAAATTTAAAAAGAAACTGAAGAAAATGCAAAATTTTAGAAAGATTTGGATATTTGCTCTGATACCATATCACGAAATGAATGGAAGAAGTCTATGCTTTCATTAATTAGCAAAGAAAGATTACAAAACCTTATATACAATGAGTAAAGCAAGCTAACCAATTATAGCTGCTACTAACAGAACAGAAAAACTAACCTTACATGTGTGTCTACAGTAATAACTAACATTCTCATATGCCATCACTTAAAGGAATTAATTCAGCTACTAAACTACAAGTCGTATCTACAGTATATAACTATCTTGTGTCGTTTATGCAGTGTTGTTCTTCTGATCAAGCTCTACTGCTCTTATTGCTCTGCTCTTGCTACTTCCTTGCGCTCATTACTGTCTACACTCTGGTAGTAGTCTATGCTTTATGATAAAGAGCGTCTAATTTCAGTGAGATGAGCTCAACTAAGTTAAAAACAATGATTTCAACAAGGAGTAAAATGAATACATAAAGTAAGACTTCAACATAGATGAGACTTTGTGTTGAGAGGCAAATCTTCTGAAAATAATATGAAAGAAGTGAACTGTATGAAAGGCACTAAGGAATTCGGGTAGCCAGCTTTAACTAGTCAAAATTAATTTCTCTTGAAATTATTAAGATGGTGATACATGTAAGCAACATAACAAAGAACAAAGACATTTATATCAATCATCTTTGCTCTTATTAGCCTAAAACTTATAGCTTGTTTAAGCCGTGAAAGCTCTTTCCTCTCTCATTTCTTTCTCCATTTCCCTTCTGTTTTTTATATTCATATTCTACTGTCTTAAGAAAACTGTGATTATAAGTGCTAAGAAAAATTATTACATATTCTATTTCCGTAGTTTACAAGCTTGGTTTGACATAGTACAAGCCAACTACGTTGCAGCTTCTCAATTATGGACTTCATAGAAGAATGAATGAGGAATGTCATAAGGCTACAACACAACTTGGGTTGGGGGCTAAAACCAGACTCAACCTAAGCTTTTCAACCTCAGGCCCTAACCCAACCTTAAACCAAACAAATCAGCCCAAGCCCATCTTGTTTTTAATGTTTTGGGCTCTGGCTAGCTCGCTATCTCGGGTTGGGTTAAGTTGGTCTTTTAACTGGATTAGGTTCAAGTAAACTTATACAATATATGACATCATAAATTCTAGGGGAATTCATTTCAAACCCTATTAAGTTTGGAGTAGTCTAAATTAAACCCTATAATTTGAAAATATCAAAATAAACCCCAAACTTCTGAAATGTATCAAATTAAACTCTGGTGTCAAAATTGGTGTAACACTGTTACTTAAACGTTAACTATATAATAATAATAATAATAATAATAAAAGTTAAAAAAATTAATAAAAAAAAAAAAGAATAGACTGAATCTGGAGTTCCTTCAGGGCCTTGATGGAAAGCGGATCAAACACACTGGAATAGAAGCTCAAACATCAAACCCATCAAATCAAAAACCATTGGCATCTTTACTGATCAAAACCCATGAGCTCATACCCCCCAATTGCCCAAACCCAATACAAATCCAATGCAATGAATATGATTTCGTGAACTTTACAGTAAAATTTTCTTAAAAATTCTATAAGACCTTAATCAAAAGTGGCAAGATTAAAATTCAAGGTTTGTCGGAAAAAAAAAAAAAATCCCAAAAAACTTTCGATGAATGTCATTTTTTATTCTTGGCTTCTTGCCAGTTGCCACCATACTCAATAGGCTGGCCGAATTGTATACAAATGCAAAATTTGAAAAAGTGATATCCATGTAATTTAGCTAGGTGGTATAATGATAATATAATTTCACTACATAGGTCTTACAAAATGATGTGTCACCGATCACAAGTAATTTAAATACTAATTTATTATCTAATTAAAATAGAACCAATCATAGTTAATGTAATATCAATTTGTAAACATTTTGTAATACTTTTAGTGTTTTCCTAACTTAATATACACCTTTCCAAACAAAGGTAAAGGTTCTCTTTTTTGTAGGATTTGAAGCATGTGGTTAGTGAGTGCAATAAATTTTTTATTTTTATTTTTTAAATGTGGTTAGTAAGTAATTTTAATCTTGGAAAGACTGGTTTTTAAACTCGAAATCGTGACACATGAATTAAGTTCTGGTATGTACTTAGTTAGACATTTATCAAAGATAATATAATGAATAATACTAGTGGTGAGGATATTTCATGGTGCTGGCTTAAGAAAGAAGGGCGTTTCCTAATCTAAGGGCCCATTTCCAAGTAAAGATTAAAGAACATGTGAAGACAAGGACGGTTTTCACAAAGAGCATAAAAGAATCAAAAAGTGATGAAAGAAAACGAAAGAAGAAAAGAGAGGGGACACTCCATTTAGAGGTGAATAATTTCTTTGTTAAAAGGGTGGACAGTGAAGAGAAAGGTTGTTTTGGATCCAAATACAAAACTCAAACCTATGTCCCCACATCACAAGGACCTTGTCCTCTTGTTTAACTTATCTTTGTGCATATATATGTTTGCATCTCTCTTGTTTGGTAAATTCTCCCAATGTGGCATCTGACTTTTGTATATACCTCTGCCAAACCCAACCCACAAGTCCCTGACCCACACTCACTCTCTGTGCTTCAACCTTCAAGTTCAACTAGCTGAGCTAAAATCCAACCCTTCTTAAAGGAAAAATAAAGTTACAAATATTTTTTAAAATTTGCACATGACCACATGAGGTTCTCATGAAAATGTCCACATCATTGAGCAAGTTCTTTTGAGATATCTCATTTGAAGCAACAAGACCCACAATTCCGTTAATTAATGCTACAATTAAACATTCACATTTTCTTTTGAAATTTGAATGAAAATCCTTAGAACTCATGCAATTTATGTTTATTTTAATGTAAATCTTCTAATTCTAAAATTGATATAAGAAAGTACAATTTATTGGATTTTGAGCTATTATATTATGTAATTACCACGTGAGATGTAAAAGTTAAGGTAGTAAAAAAAATTAAAAAAAATAATAATAAAATGATAAAAAAGTTAAAAATAATTACATCTTTACTCTTTAGATCTTACAACAAGCTGTAATTGCTTTTTTTCCTTAATAAATAAATAACTGTAATTGCTTGTTATACCGGATCTCAATCCCAATTCAACCTCACCTGATCACTGTGACCAACAAAAAAAAAATTAATCAGCCATGCTAAAGGGAAAAGATCACACGCTGAAAGCTTTCATACGGCTTTTCCGCAGCATCTTTCGTGCAACCGTGCAACAACGGAAAGTTTGTTTTTTATCAGCAAAAACTCTACTACCCCAACTTATATTATACAACTTTTTTCTTTTGTTGGGAGAGAGTTTCAACTATCCGCTCCTATTTTATTTTATTAAAAGAAGGTTGGATTTCAAATCTTTTATTTAATTATTTTATTAGTTGAACTATCTAAAATTCAAATGTTGTATTATACAACTTTGCCACAACTTTAATATGATACAATTTTATCACAATTTTGATTTGATAAACTATGAATGATGAAGAGAAAAAATAATGAATCTATGTAAAAGTAATAAATAATCAAGGGCAATATGCCACAAAATAATTGAGAAAAAAAAATTGTTGGGTAGTTGTAAGAGCATTCATAGCAGTTGTGCTATTTTTTTAGCTAGTTGGCATTACAAAAATCCACTTTATTTATTTTACCTACTTGTTTTACAAAATATCCAGCATCAATGAATCTATTTTAGCTTTCAATATAATAAAATAATACAAACATCTAGGGGTGGCAAAATTTGACACAACCTGCAAACCCGACACAACACGAAATTAGTAGGTTATGGATTAAGACTTAATTGATTTGTGTCATATTTGGGTTAACATGATTAACCCGTTTAATAAACATGTTGGGTCAGTTTTCATCATATAGAACCTATTTGACATGTCTAACCCGTTTAATTAAATGACATTTTACCAATATACCCTTCAACCCTAGGTATATAAACTTATTAGTTATTGCGGTTTATTTTCTTTGACATATTATGATTGATTATTTGTGATATTAAGACATATTTTAATTTTGAATGATTATTTGTGATGCAATAAGTCGTTAGTTCTGAATTTTATATTAAAAATATTTATTTATTTGGTTTTTCATAATTTATATCAATTTAGTTAATAGTTAATACTAGAATTTTTCGTTTCTTTTCATTTTGATAAAATTTAATAAACATGTCGACACGACTGACCCGTTTAATAAATGGGTTGTGTTAGAGTTGAGGAATCTTAACCCGTTTAATAAACATATAGGGTTAGGGTTGACCCATATAATCAAATACTCATGAGTCGACACGACACGAACTCGACACGTGAACACAAATTGTCACCCCTATAAACATTACAATAAAATAATATATCTACTACATTATTTTATTAATTTTTTTCTTTCTCTCTATCTCTGCACTGTGCCTCTCTCCACTCTCCACTCTCTCTTCTCTCTCACTATTCTCCCTTCTTTTCCCAACAAGTCTCGTCGCCACTCTTTCATTCCCACCCATCACAATCTCGAAACCTTTCTCGTCAGCGCTAGAGACAAACTTGTCGAAGCTCTTGAGGATCATGTTGTGGACGAGGGCCTCTTAGGCCACTAAGAACACTGGCATTCTCCGGTCAAGGTCGCAAGTTTGTGGGTTATGCTGTGGGTTTATGATCTTTCTCTCTACTCTAACAAATCTGTCATGGGTTTGTGATTTGTGATGTGGGTTTGTGTTTTGTGGTAGTTGTGGATTGTTTTTGTTTATAGCGGAGGTGATGTGTGGATTACTCACCATATCATTGGGTTAATTCAGTGGCATGGGGTAGGAGAGTTGGGCCGGTGAGGAGTGAAGGAGTGCAGTGGGTTAATGCGATGAGCGTGGTCGATGGCGAAGCGTGGGTCGGTGGCATGCAAATTGGCGTGGAGGAAGAGAGAAGCAGATGGAGAGAGAGAGAGAGAGAGAGAGGAGAAAGAGATGAGAAAAAATAGTAAAATAATCAAAAGCAGTGTGGACGCACAAAAACAGTGCACAACTATTTTTGGCTGTACACTGTAACTGTGAAGCCAAAAAATATAAATTTAACTCCACTATTACAGGGCATATTTTAATATTTGATAGTGTTAAAAATAGTAATATAGTTGTTTAGCATATTGTTATGGAGGCTCTCGATGGTCTTAAAATTACTCACATCAATAGTGGCCTCACCTCACTGAGCTATGACATAAGCGCAGGCCATCAAGGCGTGATTGACTGTACAAACTCCTCTATCCCTATACCTTTGACCTTTTTTTTTTTTTTTTTTTGCAATTCTAACTTAACAGAAAAGTTAAAAATAAAAAAAAAAAAATATATATATATATATATATATATGTATGTATGTATTTTTTCATAACTGTTTTACTTTATCAGTTGTATGTAATAATTTCATGGACCCAATACTTATATGTATTTGTGTGTGGCATTATTGTATATTAAAAAAATAAAACTAAAAAAATAAATAAGAATGCTGAAATAGTGAATTTTTTTTTTAATATAAGATAAAAACTCTACTCTAATTAAATTTAAGTATATAAATGTAAAATTTTCTTTTGAAAGTTTGAACTCTAATCTTTATCCTTCACATTATTGTGGAGTGATTATTTCATATGCGATAGTCATTGACGTTGTGTTAGTTTAAAAAGAAAATGAAAAAAAAATAGAAAGAAATTAAATCTTTTATGTTATTTGGTTAACATAAAAAATAAAATAAAAAGAACTAAATTTAATGAAATTTATGGCTCACATTTTTTTCTTTCATGTTTAATGAAAATTTAATGAACTAAACTGTAAAAGTGTATTTGATTCGAGATGAGGTTAACCGTTGGTCAAAGCATGGAGTACTATAATAGAAGGTGGTGATGTACCTCTGAATAGAGTGAGTTGTGATGGGATTCTGTTCCATTTGATCTTTTATTGATTGTACGGTGATGTAGGCTTTAGAAGTTTTTTTTTTTTTTTTTTTTTTTGGGAGGAACAGAAGACTTTAGTAGTTAGAAGGACCAGGTGGTCCGAAATTTGTAGGTGTAGAAGAGGGCCCCATTAAATAGGGTTATTACAGATTTCCAAAAACACAGAGTCTCCAAGGAGATCTCTGCGGCACTCTGTTAAGATCTGGATGCCCCTATGATCGGAATCTGTGATCCCCCTGACCCCACACCAATATATGAATATTGAATTGTATGTATTTCTATACCCTTACTATGTCAGCTTTTTACTTTGGCCAAAACTTCTCAACTCAAAATGAAACCAAATATATATATATATATATATTTAGATATGGTGAAAGACTGAGACTCAGGCCTAAGGTTAGAAAGGTTGTTTGGTTGTTTTAATTTAGGATTATTAGTGCCCCCTATTTAATAACATTTTTAGGGGAAACTTGGATACGCAATGGGGATGGGAGTCAGATTTTATGAGAGACAGAGAGGTTCTCTTTGGAATTTGAAGCTTAAAGACTCTCTGGTTCTTAAAGTACTAGCATCTGAATCCCACCCCCATTCCCAACTTTGGAACTTGGAAGGTTTTGGTAGTTTTTTGTCTTTGAAAATGATAAAAAAAGATTTACCCAGGACCATACTATTCAGACCATTGGACCAAGCAACAGACCTCAGAATTCAGTAAGGCCAAATATTAAGAAGACGAAAAAATATCTTGGGTCAAAATTAGCATGATATTTTACCCCAAAAAATTACTGAAATTTAAAAACAGAGCAAGATCTCAAAATTACTGTCACTTTAATTTGTACCTCAAAAGACACCGATTAGTTAAAATTAAGAAACAATGAAATTTCCATGTTGAGAGGTAGTGTTATATTAAGACTCATACTAATGAGTGCCTTTAGGACATTAATTAATAATTTATTTTAAGAAAATTATCAAAATATTATTTTTTTTTCTTTTCTCATAAAATCTTTCTTTAAATTAATTATTAATTAATACCGTAAGAACATTCGTTAGCATTTCCTTTATACTAATTATACATATAAACTGTGCGAAATAAACAAATCAGTGAAATGAAATCCTATGCATAATTCTAACATTAAAAAAAAAAAAAAAAATTGCACTTTTATGAGAAATGCTGAACAGCTCAAGTTGCATTTATTTTTATATCTTGGGTAATCGGCTCTTAACTAAGTCCTATGCCCCTATGTTGTAGAGCCCTTACAAACCAAAGAATTCTTTTTTGATGAACTGAAAAGATATTTTTATAAAACAAAGACAAAAAGGGATTATAAAGGAGAGTAGCAAGCTTCAGCCCTGATAGCAGAAACAAAACAGGGCCACTGCCTAAATCAAAATGACCAAATACATTATTTTTCAATGAACACTTGGCCAGGGCATTTGCTGCACAATTTGCTTCTCTAGCAATCCATCGATTATATAATATTGTTTTTGTTGTATTGTTCAATAAAATTATATAATTAAATTCAATTCAATTGAGAAACATAAAGTACAACACTTAAGGAACTATAACTAAATTTTGCCCCAAAAAAAAATGGTTTAAAGTGAACACAAAATTGATTTATTTAAAAAAAAAAAAAGTAGTGCTAAATACAAAATATTTTCATAATAGTTGAGTTGACAAGTTATTGATTTTTATATAGATCTACCATTAACACCACTTTATTTACTATCATCAATAATTTGATCCCTTTGTGGTTGTAAAATATGTTGTGAATATATAATTAATGAAAAAAGAGAAGTAATTCTAAAAATAATTTGGACCATAAAAAAACTAAAGTACACTCTTAGCCCTAATAGTTTCAGATTGTTTTCATTTTGATAATTTACATTTCAATATTTTAGTCCTTCATATTTAATTTTGTTTTGATATTGGTCTTACTGTCCATTTCTATTAGTAATCTAGGGACATGTGACATTATACGAGTGATGTGATTTAATGGAGGCAACTTATTTGGTAGTTAACGATCAAATTCCTAACAAGAATTGTCGACATAATATAAAAATGAAATTATACCACAAATAGTCAAAATAGAAAATTTGATATGTAAATCGTCGCAATTATAAACTTTATGGCCAAAAGTGTACTTTAGTTATTAAAAAAAAAAAAACCAAAGCATGCCCACTCCCCCTTAATAGAATGTTTAGAAGTTTGGAAAGATAAAACACTATAAGGAGGAAGGAGAAATTGTTAATCATTCATTTATTTGGATGTTTTAAAAATTAAGTAAAGGAATGAGAATTAGGGCCCATTTGACACGTGTTTAAAAAATGAAAATTGTTATTTGAAAACATTTGTGGAAATACGTATGAGTGAAAAAATGTATAAAAATGAATGAAATGTTGTTTAAAAACTGAAAATTGTAATTTGAAAACACAAACCAAAAATTCTTATCTTTCACTTTTATTTGGATGTTTTATAAATTAAAAATGGTAAGACATTATATAAATTGATAATTTTGTATCAATTTTTAATTTAAGTTAAAATTAATGTTATAATCTTTAAAAGTTTGAAGGGGTAAGATATATATCATTCCAAATACCCTCAAACATTTTTCTCCACCCAAATTAAAATAAGATCCAAAAAAAATGTATTAAATGATCTTCTCTTTTGTTTTTTCCTCTTTCTTTCCCTCCATGGCTCCATCCAATCATATCATTAACTCCTTAACACTGTCTTCTCTTTTTTTTTTTTTTATAGAGGAAATCAAATTCATTAAACCAGAAAAGGGTTACAACAAAGAGCCACCAGCATGAGACACAGAAGGAGGCTCTAAATCTGATACAACCAGATGAGATACAAAAGGTGGAGTAACACCTTTCCAGACTTGAGTACAAAAATTAACCTTGGCGAACTGAGCAAGCTCATGCGCAACCTTGTTGTAATCCCTTTTCAAGTGGGCAAAAAAGCAGAAAAAGAAAAAAGCTTTGGCCCATAGTATACCTTCTATCAAATGACCAGCTTCACCCCTAGAATTGCCTTGATTAATAACAAGAATGGCTGCAAGAGCATCTGATTCCATCATGACTTGAGGGAGTTCCATTTCCTGCGCCAACAGAAGGCCTTACTCAATAGCATATA
The DNA here is from genome assembly GCA_030445155.1 of Quercus variabilis. Classification (NCBI taxonomy): domain Eukaryota; kingdom Viridiplantae; phylum Streptophyta; class Magnoliopsida; order Fagales; family Fagaceae; genus Quercus; species Quercus variabilis. The sequence goes on along the minus strand of CP129452.1, from coordinate 45,529,406 downwards.
ATTCTGTCCACTCAGCGGGGAAATTGGAGGGCAGCAACTTACTTAGAGCTACTATAATCGTGTCGGTTTCATCTCTAATAACTACACCAACTCCTGAACACACTTCAGAATTTAAAGAGCACGCCCCATTTACATTTATCTTAAACACACTAGGAAGAGGGATAGACCAGTCCTTAGGATTGGACTGCAAAGGGGGGAATTCCATCTTAATGGCACCATGGTAGTCTTCAATTAATCTGTGAGCCATCTCCCAAGTTTGGAGGGGCAAGAGATAACCTTCATCATGGACACGTAGGTTCCTACTGTGCCAAATCGCCCAAGAAATGGCGAAGAAAAACAGCAAGTGCCGAGGAGGAGAATTTGCCAAAAAATGGAAAGCATTCTTCAATTAAAAAATGGTTCCTATAAAGTATTCATTAATGGATCCGGTTAATGGGTACAAATCTATATGCGGGGTCCGCCTGACCCATGAGGGACGTAGTCATATTATAGACACATCACCTGCCAATGAAAGTTGAGGCTGATGTTGAAAAAGAACATAGCGAGAAAACAAGGGAACTGTTCGCCTCTGGTAATGTGATCATTATCTGGTCTCTAAAGCCTAGACAGCTGACGGCGTTTTCTTTGGTAAACACTAAACACTAATACGTTGAGACTCCCCAAGTTTCCACCCGTCTATAGTATTATAAAAAATTGAGCTTTATGTTCTTCAAGGAAATAAACTAATGCTAATGATAGTGTGGAAATGCGATATCAAGAAGAAGCCAATGCTAATGATAATAGTATGAAAACACTGATTATATGCCAGCGTTCTTCAATGATGGCCCGCCATTCCAAATAAAACAAACATTAGTTACGAAAAATCTGAGACCAAAGTTCCTTTTGGTTCCATTGCTAATAATGTTTCAATGTGTTGCCCGAGGTTGTGGCAACACTTAATTTATAAGGTTAATGGAGTATTATATGTGGACTTTGAGGCTCAACTTCTAAAGAGAGATTAAATTATCCTTAATATTAAACTAGATTCTGGTCTTTCTAGCTTAATTTGGTTCATGGGAAAGCAATATATCGTGCTACAAAACATGAATATTGATGAAAAAATGTATTGAATGGAGGTAATTATTAATTAATCATCCCTGTTGAAAGAACAGTTTTAGACAGCCGATTGGCATTGACTCAATTTGGAATTGGAATGAAAAAGGTTCTCTTTAGGAATAAAACCAAGAAAAAGGTTGTTATCATGGGGCTGTAGGAGTGGGAAAAGGGACCTCAATTGTATGCTAGGAGATTGAGACTAACCCTTGGAGAAACCGAAGAAAAAAAAAAACACAAAATAGTTATTAAAAAAAAAAAAAAAAAAAAAGCCTGTGAAAAGGAAAACACGAAGACCAAAAAGAAAAACTAGGAGGGTAATTTGTCCCTTTATACTTTTTCACATGGGGATATGAGCTTGCTCCTGCACTGTGCATCTCTCTCCTTTCTAAAAGACTGAAAGCCTCTCTCTCTCTGGCACTTTGGTGTGTGGGATGGGAAATTGGGAATAGGATTTGCTAAATGCTCTTTTCTATTTGACTTCGGCCATTCATTCTCGTCAACAAAGCTTCCACCGCGACCACGTCACTCATAATTTGTCTTTTACATTATTATTTCTTGATGAAGTTGTGACCAAAAAAAAGTCCATTTTCATTATTAAAAAAAAAAAAGTCCATTTTCAACCATGCATTCGCATAGCAGAGAATGCCATGCGTGTCTCACCCAATACGGTTTTTCTGCTATGTGTTATTTCAATCTGAATCTGACTAGTGAGGGCACGATTTTAGTAGAAGTGATAGAACCGGTCTCCATGACAGTCCAACTAGCATGAATAAGATGTCAAGAAGATCCCGATAATATACAAACTTACAAAAAATAAAAATAAAAAGACAACAAGACAAACAAGCAAGGAAATATTGTAATTATCCATATATCTTTACCATGGGATGCAACTCTGTTTTATTCATAATTAACGGCAGACTCAAGCAATGTATGAAGATATAAATATTATGTAATAGAGTATAATATATAAAAAATAATAATTATTTCGAGTATTATCTATTTAAAAAAAATTTCTATAAATTTTTTTTTTATATTTTGTATCTGTACAAATACACCATTCTATATATATATACACACACACACACACACACATATTTTTGTGTTTAGTTACTATTTTTTTAAGGTGAATCATATTCTTATAATTTCTATTGTAGTGTATTATATTTACCTAATATACAACTAAATTTTATTTCAAATTTATTATTCAAAACTCTCATCGCTTAAGGAATAAGGAAATTATCATAATAATCAAAACTCATCACAAAATTATAATGTTATCGTAATCAAAATTAAAATAAAATTAAAAGAATAAAAAATAAATTTTATAATAGTAACTTATTACTTAAACAATTGGTAGGTATATTCAAATTCATAACCATGTCAATTGTGTTTTGATATAAATTCAAATACCTATTTCCACAAAAGAACTAAGTATCAACCCTAACCCAAACCAAAATTCAATCAAAGCTATAGAAGGGAAAGAGAAAACTTTTTGATTAGAAATTAAAAAATAAAACACAATACCAAAACACATATTAAAACCTTCTCAAAAAAAAAAAACACATATTAAAAAAAAAAATCTTCAAATTTAATTAGAGTTATAAGAAATTAAAGAACAAAAATCCACCAAAAAAAAAGTAGAGAGAGAGAGAGAGAGAGAGAGAGAGAGAGAGCTCATAGTTTTTGTGTGGAAAAAATATGGATTGAATGGACAAAATGATATCAAATTTATACAAAATAAAATAGAGAGAAAAAAAGTCAAATTATAAGAAAGATAAAAGGATAAAGGAAGTGTAACGGTAAAGTAGAGAGTAATGAGGAGATAAAAAGGCAAAAAGGGAGAGGAAATGTTGGAAGAAGTATAACAATAGGTGATTATATTTTTTTTTTAAAAAAAAGTGTAATAGTAGGTGTGAACTAATAGGGAGAAGAAGAATTTTTGTTTTTTGTCTTTTTTTTTCTAAGAATAGGGAAAAGAAAATTTTAAAAAGAGAAAATAAAAGATAAAAAATAAGTAGATGAAGTGGCCGTTAATGTGGCTCAGTAGAAACATAGCAATAATAAATATTACGCTTCAACTTTTAAAATATATATATATAGAGAGAGAGAGAGAGAGAGAGAGAGAGAGAAGATACAATAAGTTCAAATTCCTACCTCACAAACAACATTATATAGGCCTGTTTATGGTAAAATCCCATGTAGATATAAAAGATATTTAACATAGTTGAGAATTCCAATCTTGATGCTATTTGGTAGACTTATCTCCAACTATTTTGATGAAAGTTTATTTAACACTAATGGATTATTTTATTTACGTAGAAAAAAAAATGAAGTTAAGAGATCAGTTTTTTAGTTTTAAAGTTAAATACATACTATTTTGTAAATCGGATAATAATATAACTTTTATAATACCAAAAAACAAATTTAGAATTTAAAGTAGCTGGCATCCTTCATGAAGTAATTAGGTAATCAATGAATTTTACATCCCGTATTTTCTACTTTTTTATTTATTGAAAAGTGAGAAAATAATTTTAAATAAATAATTTGACTAAAAGAAAATCAAACGCAACTTTCTAGGCAATAAAACCAAATATTTATAATGCACAAGAAATAGGCTCAAATTAAATATTTTCAATTTTAAAATAAATTCATCTCAAAGAAATTTCTTCATTCTTTGTAGAACCTAGATAAAAATGAGCACAATTAGAAGATGTTTTTTTAATTAATTTTGTAAAATTTTTCTTTCAATAATTGAGGAAGACAAGATTTAAACTCTAAACATCTCTGTTGAAAACACTAAAAAGTGCTAATTTTGTTACAAGGCTTCATTATTTTTCGAAGTATATTTGTTGAGTTAGCATATTCCATGGCAAATTTCATTGTATTTTGCAAAATTGATTTCCTGCATTTGTGTTTTATTGAGCTGTATTGCATTTTGAGATGAGAGGATTAAAATTTGAAGTTGAAGTTGCAATATCAACAATTTCGCTTGAGCAAACTTGGGATGCCAGGTGAATTTCAAGCAAAGTGAACAATTTTAAAAATTCAACAAACAGAGTTTTACTTGAAACTCACATGACTTTTGGTCTAGCGAGTTTAAGAACTTAAGAAAATTTAGTTGGTTTAATCCTCTATTGTTCCCATCCAATTAATCATTTTATAAATCTCATAAAGCCCACTATTTTTACACCAAATTCTCATATTGAAGAGTGAGAGAGCTATTGACACCATTAGAGCAAAACTCATTGTAATCTCAATACCTTTACCCTCTCCAAATTGCCTCATTCACGGAGAGGAGACCCAAGCCATACACCTTGATACCTTAAGTGATCATGAATTGAAGCTTGGAGCTGGAAATCAAAGAAGCAATCCTAAGAAATCTTCAAGAGGCCTTGAAATGCCTAAGTGCTTGGACCAGTGATTGACAACCCAACTTATAGAATCCGACGCCAGTGAAAAGAAAGAGTTGGTGCAATCAAGTTCCAGCAAAAGTTGGAAGCTCAAGTACATCTACACTTATTTAAAACTTGAAGGTCTACAAGAGTACTGTATTGCAGCTATCTTTGTTAGCAAATTTTGATTCGATTGGTAGAACATAGAGAGTTTAAGCCCGTTTTAGGTTTTTCTCTATAACACATCTTGTGTTGGGTGTGTGGGTTTTTGTGTATATCCACGCAACTATGTGATTGGCTAATTAAATTATCTAGGCTTAATTGATTAATTTGCTAAAATTAGTAATTAACCATAATTGGAATCTAAACTAGTTTTTTTTTTTGGATAAAGTTTTCTTCTAAATTAATTTGGAAGATTATTCTTCATTCCATTACATGGCAATTTATAAGACCATTAACATGCATTATTTAAACAAATCACATTAAGTAATGCATTTTAGCTAATTTTATTAATAGTGGATTAAAAGAATTTTTCTCCAAATAGATTTAAAGATAAACTTTTTCATTTTAATTTTTTAGAAAGTTAGAACCCAAAAGACCAAAAACCCATATGCAGGATGGAGATGATCATTACCTAAGGAAAACCCAAAAAGGCCTAGAAGCCTGAAGGACAAATATATAATGATGAAATATCTATATTTTGTACGGCGAGCTCCAAAAGTCAATGTAAAAAACAGAAGCATCATTCGCAATATATGTCATGATGAGAATCTGAAAATATTCAATGTTTCAAACCAAGCCTCATTAACCGAGCATGCGGGACCCCATTCTAAATATCTATGCTACAGTTTACACCCCCCTGAAATAAAAAAATAAATTAAACATTTATTATTAATTAAGCTAAGAACATGGGGTCTCTTAAACAAAAAGAAAAGAAAAAAGAGAGAACTTTTCAGTTTAGGCTGTAAACATCATCTGTTTTGTCCTGCACTGCACCCATTGCATATGTGGTACAACTCACACAGCCTAGAAGAAATGGGGGCAATGGATTTGAAGGTGCCCTCTGTTCCCCGATACCCCCATGGCCCCATCCCATAAAGCACCATACATTTTTCATATTCTAATCTCTCCATCCCATTTTGTTTTTTTTTTTTTTTTTGTTTTTGTTTTTGCCTTATCCTAAAAGTCCTACCCTCTCCAAACAATGAGGTCGGCTGCCTCTCTATTTGCTTCGAGTCTTTGAACAATCAGCTACCGTTGATAAGGCTGAATATTTGATGAACTTTCGATGCAATCTCATCAGCAGATCCTAATTTACACTCATCCTCCATCTGCATCACCAGCCACACTCAAAACCCACACCAAATCACACCAGTCCAAAATAATACTACAATATATTAATATAACAGATACTCTTAAAATTATGCAGGAAAAAAAAAAAAAGTAACTAGTACTAGGGTTGCTTGATCTTCAAGTCAGAATGGTTGACTAAAAAGAAACAGGAAAAGACAGAATAATACCTTGAGATTGAAAGAGTAAAGTACTGAGCTCTCCGAGGAGGTAATGTTAAGGTGCAAAACTGTGAGCCTAAGATCCTCCAATGCAACAATGGCTTTGAGCAACTGGCCAGGCCTCCTTTGGCTATGAATTTTCAAGTTAACATGAGTTTGAATCACTGTCACTTCTATCTCCGCCACCTCAGACTTGTTCTCTGCCTTCACCTCTTCTCCACAATTTCCTTCATCAGAACCAATTCTACATTGTGGCAAAATAAAGAAGCCATCAGATGGGACCACAGTGGAGCTTTCGTTTCCTTCTTTGTTTTTTCTCATTCTCTTTTGTGCTTCTAGGGAATGAAGTAGCTGCTCTAGTTCCTTCACAAAGTCTATTGCACCTCCAATAATAGAAGCTTGGTCACCCTTAATATTAAACAAAACGAAGAAAGCTTCAATCCTTCAAAATTGTAAAACTAAAGATTGGAACTTTATAGAATTTAATGATATATTATTACCCTTTGAATATAGGAGGCGGGCATGAGAGACCTGAGGACATTGAGATGGTCATTCATTTGGCGTCTCCGGTTGCGTTCCACAGCAATGTGGGTCATACGCTGGTTCTCTACCTCTTCTTTGTTCTTGGTTGGTCTTGCTCGCTTTCGCTTTTTTCTCTCCCGTGTAACTATTGGTAGAGATTTGGAGAACTGGGTGTGTTTAGGCCAGGATTGTGGGTTAGCCCAAGGAGGTGGAGAGCCCGAGTTACTTTCTATGCAATGTTTTTCAGCTGAGTTGGGTTTTTCTTGGTTGCACTCTGAGCTCACAGTAGCTTCGAGACATGAAGCTGAATGTGGGTGTTGAATGTCCATGGTCTCGGATTTCATTGGTGAGTGTAGCTCTACTATGTCATTGGTGACACAGCTCTCAAGCTCTAGGGCCTGAATTTGGGTTTCCATTTCAGGAAAATAGGTGTAAACCTCGCAAGGCTTCTTTAGGTGTTGCAATCTCAACAGTGTTTGAAAACTAGGCTCTTTGAAAGGCAAAAAGTGAGGGGATCCCACACTCTGTAGCATCTGAAGAAATGGCATTTTGTCCTCTAACATTGAGTTTGAAAAGTGTGCTGCTTCTTCCTCAACTTTCAAGCTTTCCGTGGTCACAAATTCTTGCTCTAAACAACCCAGGTCTGAATGGTCCCCAAAGAACTGCAAAGAAAAAAAGAAAAGAAAAGAAAATTAGACTATAAAAGAAGAGGGGAAAAAAAGAAGAAGAAGAAGTTTTCTTCTCTGGGCTACAAAGTTTAAACCCAACCTCCGACGGGAGCAAGATAAACACTTTCATGTATTGGGTTGGGGGGTTCCAGTCTCCCCAGTGAAAAGAGAACAAAAGTGGACGAGAATTGAATATTAAAGAGGAAAACAGCCTGGAATATGTTAGCTTTTCCAGGAAAATAACACAAGGCATTAAATACAAGCATTTTGAGAAGTAAATGTAGTCCATTTCTTGATTCTAGAGAAGGGGTTCAAGAAAAGGGAAAGATATGTAGAAATATAGAGTACGAAATGAGCTTGATAGTAATATTAACATACACAGGGATTCATGGGTCCTTGGAGCCTCTCCATCACAGCTAAGCAGTAGTTGTTACAGTATGCCTTAAATTCTATGTCTCTCTCTCTCCCTCAGTGGCCAACATTCCAAATAGTGATACTAACAAAACAATTGTAATAAATGTAACCTCCAAGAAGCAGAACGAGACCCCATATCCACAGCCCACGATTTATTCCTTTGTTCCAGAAACTACATGCTAGTGATACCCTTAAATAGAATATATTAAATGCTTTGCTTCGAAGAACTCATACTGAAGGAGAGAGAGAGAGAGAGAGTAACAAGAACTAGAAATAGGGCTTGGGGAGAGGTGAAGAAGGGTTAATAGAAAGGTGAAGAAAATGGAAACAGAAAGGGATGTGGTAAGAAATGAAGGGTGGAAATTACTCAAGTGAGTTTGAAGATATAACTGATATACTTGAAACTCTGGGAGTTGGTGAGACTTAGCAGAAGAGAGAGAGAGAGAGAGAGAGAGAGAGAAGAAAGGTAGGGTTGTCTGGTTTACAAGGTCCCAAGCATTATTGGCGGAGGCAGTTTTGTCCGGCAGCGGGGACAGACAGTTGTGGGGACTCTCTTTCTCTCTCTTCAGAGAGCTGGAAGAGAGAGTACGGCAAAGAGAGAGGGAAAAATAATAAAAAAAAAGGAAAGAAAGAAAGAAAGAAAGAAAGGCTTCGGAAAGTCCTTCTATGGATTGTGTCATCTCATGCTCCTCAGTCCTCGCTAGTCTGATGATAGGTCATTCCCGTTCCCCACTTTTTCCCAATTCGATCTCCTATCTTTTGTCCATAATGTTTCTCTTATTTACTGTTACCTACCATTTACACCTGCACATGGGTGAATTTTTTTTTTTTTTTTTTTAAAATCTTGTTATTTACCTTGCGAAAGGCCTTGCACCTAGTTAAAAGTGGCGAAAGTTTTGTATGTGCCCAAATCAGACTTATGTTTCATTTGTTTCTCCCAAAAAAAAAAAAAAAAAAAAAAAAGAAGAAGAAGAAGAAGAAGAAGAAGAAGAAAAAAGAAAGAAAGAAGACTTATGTTTCATTTATATGTCAGCCCCATATTTGTAGGGCTACATGCCAGTAAGACATATGTTTCATGTGTCCGAGTTATCATCGCATTAAAGTAAAGGATATTATCTCATAATTTGAATATATGAATCTTTTTTATCATTGGGAAGATAAATGTGTTTGGATATCGCTTATTTTGTTGAAACTAAAAAATTATTGCTGAAAGTATTATAGATAAATGTAAAAGTTAGTTGAAATAGTATAATAGAATCTATGAATAGTGCCAAAAAATACAATTGAGCCCATAAATAATAGTAAAGATAAACTAAATAGTGAAATAATTTTAATTTTTAATTTCCACCCAAATGCACACTAAATTTTTGTATAAGATAACATTCACATTAGATTTTCTAAATTGGAGCTGTTACTATTATAAAAGCTATTGCAAATAAAAAGAGAAGAAAACATGCTACATTCGATCACTCTTTTTGCAAAACGAAATAATACAAAAGCTACAATAATATTCTCTTCCTCTTGCATCTCTCTCACACGAGCAACGATATCGTGGGTGGTAAAAGGAGCTAAGTTTGGGTATTTGGGTATTTTGATATATATTTTGATGGATTTGTGCTGGGCGTTGTCGAAAGTGAAGATAAACGGTTTGGGTTTGATTTGTATGTTTTGGGTGGGTGTCTTAGATTTGTTTGGATTTGTTTTGTATGTATCGGCTTTGTTTAGGGTGGGCTTTGATGGAATAAAACAAATATTTTAAAATAGCTATTTTAGATTGTTTTAATATGATATATTGCGAAATGGAGAATGATATGTATAGTGTATTAACAAAAATGATTATTTAAAAAAAAAAATTCTTTAAAAGGTGAAGTTTTGGAAGATTAAAATAGAAATTATAAATAACTAGATGTGAATGCTCTTACACCTTTAGATTTGTAAGATTTAATATGAACCGTGAAATAAACGAATTGAAAGAACTTGAAATAGAGAGGATAATTTTCTTTCTTGCCATGTATGGGTCACATGCACTATTAGAATAAGTATGTATATATCTAGTACATGAGATGTTTCTTCCTACGTGGGACTACTTTGCTAGGTTTAACTTTATTTAGCCTTTCTCAAAAAACAAAAACTTTATTTAGCAAAAAATCTGTTTATAATTATTATTGATATGATTTTCAAAATTCAATATGAAAATAATAAAAATAATATTTTTTTTTTCATCAACAAGCTTTGTAATCCTATTTGGGTTAGAATAAGGAATTTAACACAATATATGAAGTTGATAGGATCCTTCATATGTGATTAAGAGCTACTATTTACATGCTTATTTTTATTTTCATTTTTTAATCTAGTAGTTAGAATAGCCATGTGTCAAATTGCCAATGATATAATAAATACTAATCTTAATTAGTCAAAATCTATAAGCATATATAATGATAAAAATTTCAATTTACTATTATAATTCAAAGATGCCAATATTATTTAAGGATTTAATAATCTTAATAAAAAAAATCAAGTGGAAACTCCATTAAAAAGATGATATCAAGATATGAAGCTAATTAGTTATACTTGAATTAAGGGCTTGTAATTCATACAGAAAAGAGAATTTGATAATTAAAAAAAAAAAAGAATAAATATAAATGGAGACTTAATATAACAGTATTGCCATATAATGCGCAGTTTAATTAGAATGAATATGCCATGTAAAGAAAATATTTCACAAAATTATCAAATTGGAACAAAAAATTGTTAATAGAAGACAAAATAAAATAAAATATTATGTTATATGCCCTAAACCTACCTTATAAAACTGATTTTTTTGTCAAAACTAAAAGTAATGTTAAATTTTAAAATAATTTAAAAAAAATAAAAAAATATTTTTAAATTTTATTAATAGAACACCATAATTAAAGAGAATTGTAGGGTCTGTTTTTGTAGCCCAAGCCCAAAAGATATGGATTAAAGGCCCAACGAACCCAGGACAATAAATTTGTAGAGAGTGGGTGAAAGAGCTGGGCTGGTTATGAATTAAACAATGGTTGGCTAAGTTACTTGCAGTGATGATAACATAAAATAATGCTTGAACAACTCAATGAATGAATGTCCGAAGAGATGTTTTATTAAGTGAACAATAATTACAACATTCAGAGTTACAGTAAAACTTTTCTTTCTTTTCTCTCGTGTCCCCATTATCAAGGACCCTTCTTCTTTATATAGCACCCCTTCCCATCATCCCCATCGTCCACCTGTTCTTCATTTGCGTATCTACTCAAGTACATGTCACGTCATGTGTCTACTTTAATTCTTTGTGAGTGGCGGTAGCTGAGGTTACACTGTTCAGGGGTTTTCTCCACATAAATGCGGTCAGAAAAGCTATTGCAGTGCATTAAATACAGTGGTAGCAGCTTTTCCTTTAGATATTTCTTCGTTCTGGTCATCTCCAGACCTACCCAGAACTTATCATTATCATTGGGATTGCTAGGAAGATCATTTGGACCTTTCACACGTTTGATTGATCAAGGCTATTTGTGACCGAGGAGTAAGATATCTTCGGACCAGTAGTGACCTCTTAGGATGGTACTCCCCCTCTACTTCTGGGCTTCCTGTCTTCAGATGGACTGTCCCCACCCAATTATTACTCTTCGGAAATATCATATTCCTCAACGTGGTGTTCCAGGCCCATTAAGTAGCTCCGGGTTTTTACCCCCCACAAGAATAATCTAAACTTCTTAAAACAAAAGTGATAAAGTTTTACCTAGAATAGTAATAAACTATATAGAATTAGTTTTGTGGGGGGAAAATGGGCCAATCCAACATAATGGGCCGAGAGCCCATATGAGAGCTATTGTGTGACCGAGAATAAGGAAATGGTAAGGACAAGGCCCATCTAAAAGTGGAACCTTCAGAGGGAAGAATGATTACAATCCGAAGAGGTCATTTTCCACCCGAAGAGGTTATAGTCCTTTGACGAGAATAGTATAGATCAATTGGATGTATAAGAAGTCAAAATGATCTTTCGAGGACTCCTCCTAATCAAGATAAGCTCTGAGTACACTGAGAGACGATAAGGATAAAGAAATATCTAAGGGGAAAGCTGCTACCACCGTATTTAATGTTCTGCAGCAACTTTTCTGACCGCATTTATGTGGAGAAAACCCTTGAACAATGTATCCTCACCTACCGCCACTCACACAGAGCTGAAGAAGATGCTTGATGTGACACATAATCAAGTAGGTTCACGGATGAAGTACAAGTGGACGATGGAGATGAAAAGAAGGGAGGTTATATAAAGGAAAGAAGCCCCTAACGCGAAGGAGAGAAAAAAGGAAAAGAATAAGAAAGAAAGAAAGAGAGAATTTGACTGTAACCTAGGACCTTTGTTCATCAGATAAACAATAATATAGCTCTTCGGATTTTCAGGCTTTACGTGTAAATTCATGTTAACTCGTGTTTGAAAGTTGTGATTCGTTGTTGTCAATCCAATACTTAACCTAGCTCTTTCACCCATACTCTACAAATTTATTGTTTTGGGCTTGGGCCACAAATCCCATCCCTGCAAGTTTTACCTAGTGTAGAAATAGAATTAGTTAAATAATTTTAATGTAAAAGTTTTACCTAGTGTATAATATATATATATATATATAACACAGTTTTACCTAGTGTAGAAATAGAATTAGTTAAATAATTTTAATGTATTTATAATGTGTCGAGGATTATTTTTGCTATGGAAAAAAAAAAGAAAAAAGGATCCTCTAAAATTTGGGTGAAAATGAAACATATTTCCAGTCCTTATAATTTGAAATTGTATATCCATGACTTCAAGAATTACCCAAACATTAACAAAATTATGTCTCAACAATTGGTTTTTTCTTTTAATTATCAAATTACTCTTATGTAATATGTAACATACTAATGATGATGCGAAGGATCTTAGTAAGCAACTCATCCAAACAAAAGTCGTGAAAGACTTGTAATAAAACATGAAATTCAATTGGAGAGCATAGATGCTGTGCTAACCTAAACTCCTCCAATGCTTAAGTCAAAACTCACTAAAAACCAAAATTTGTAGGGAAAAAAAGGTTCTAGGGCCTTTCTCTCAAACCTTGGGGTGGTGTGGTTTGATGCTTATATAGAGGTCTCTCATTGTGACTCCTTCCATTATTCTTTCCCATCATCTAAAGTCATGGCAAAATGTGGGCTATGGTATTTATGCGAGACACAATTCTCAAGATACTAATGATTTAAAATTGTAGGTTAATTGGGTGAGAATATTACCCCTAAAATTAAGGAGATTTTGTCTTTTCATTTGAGGATCTCATTATAAATTACCCTCGTCTATGTCTCTTTGGCCATTAGGTCGGTCGTCCATCATCAAAACTTGGATATTTGGCCCTTCCATCATCATTATGTCGTGAGCAGGCACGTTTGACAGGTCAATGGAAGGACGTCCTACTTGCCTTATGCCACAAACAAACATAGTTGGAAGAGTTATATCCATTACACTATGTTTGGTTAGAAGGAATGGGAGAGAATGGAAGATAATAGACTCAAATTCATTTGTTTGATTGAAAGGAAAGAGAGGAGAAAAAGGAAGAGGGGAGAGAAATGGTTTTCATGGATCCCACCAATTTTTCATTTTTTTACTCTCTCCAAATTTGTAAAATTACTTTTTTACCCTTAGAAAGTTTTGACTTTTTGTGTAAAATTTCTTTTATATCCTTATTACTTTATAATTTAAAATGATAAAAGTGTAAAAGACATTCTCTTTCTTTTCTTTCTCTTCTCCTTTACATCCAAAAACATTTTCTTTTCCATTCCCTTATAATTTTATCCTCTTCCATCCAATTAAAATTATTAAGATAATTTAATTTAGATGAAACTTTGTTATTCAAACTTGCAATAAATTAAAAAAAAAAAAAAAAAAAAACTATTTTGCATGAAATCCATTATAAAAAATTCCATGAAATTTTATTATTTATTTTGAAGATAATTTATTGTTTTGATAATGAAATTCATGCTACACATGTTTCCAATATATATATATGTAGGGGCTCCGTTTTTGGAAGGGCACTCCCGACAATAAATTTGTAGAGTATGAGCTCAAGAACTAGGCCCTAGTAAAGAATGCAACAGCCATGCATGGTTATTCGTGGGCTATGATAATCTAAATATGGGTTAAGGGGATACAACAGGGCTTCGCGGACGGATTACAGAGATTGTAGTTGTTCTTATTTTACTCAAGTAAGTTTACAAAAAATGGCCCAAAGGAAGCACACGGTTACAGCATATATTTCTCTTTGGTTCTCCGTCCGTCCCCCTCTCAAGGGGGACTTCTTACATTATATATCCCTCTCTCAGCTGATCTTAGCCCTACATTTGTTGATCAATCCGGTCTCCACTTAAGTGCCTGTCCCATCAGCCGCATTCCCATCCCTCTGTGGGTTGCGGCGCCCAAGATGGCCCTGTTCAGAGGTCCTATCCTCATTAATGCGGTCAGGACGTTAGTTGAGGGCAATTAATGTGGAGGTGACAGTTCGTCGGGGACTTGCTTCTCCACCATGCTTCCATGTCCGGTGCTTGGCACCTACTATATGCTCTTTAGATACTCTGGGAGATTCTCCTTGAGGGACTGCTGCTCGCCTATTTCCTGACTTCGGAGTTCCGAGGATGTGATCATCCTCAACATGGCCTCTTGGACCACTAGGCCTTCACGCTTTGTCCTCGGACCTTGGACACGTCCTTGGATCCCAGGTGGTCCTCGGCATGGGCCTTTGGGCCTGATTCAAAGTGGGCCGGGGCTGCCAACTCTTTGTGGCCCCATAATATATATATATATATATATATATTTATTTATTTATTGTCAGAATTACATGTAATTCTTTCCAATAAAGTTAACAACACAATAAAAATTTACAATAAGTTCACAATATTTTTAATTAACATACCATCTCATATACATAAAAAATAATTAAAAAAAAAAAACTCATATCTTTCATCATGCAATCTACAGTGGTTTTATGTTATCATTTATTTTTTATTAGTTAATATGCATCACATGGAAATGCTCTTAGTTTTTTTTTTTTTTTTTTTTAGTGGAAAGACTAAAAATTTTTATTCAGAAAATGCAGCTAAATCAGCTTGAATTACATTAAGGGTTTGTGGTGGAACATTCTCCATCTACACAACATAATTTGAGACTTTATTGCATACCTAGCTAGACTGTGTGCAACCATATTATCTTTTCTACTAGTGTGAGAGTAACATAATTGAGTAAAGGATCTAGAACAAACCTTTGCATCTTAGATCAACAAACCATAAGTTGTTAAAAGAATCATCATCTTCTGTAAAGGCTTTAATTACCGTTTTTCAATCACCTTCCAATCTGACAACACAAACCCCTTTGAATCACATCTCTCCCTTTGAGTATATTTCTTCGTGCATAGGACCCGGATCTTGAATCTTTAGCCTTCATGATTGTGCAATTGGGAAAGAAGCAAGCCTTGAAAACTCTATAGAAAAGAGACATCTTGTTTTGCAACAGTCTCTAAGCTTTACTTAGCCAGAAGAGAATCATTAAACTAGCCATATTGTCCCATTTTGATCAATCATATATGTACGTTTTCCTTTTTTGAGAAGACATATTGTCCATTTTGATCCAACCAAACGCAAAAAAATAATTGCACTTGTCACTACTTAAGTGTTATAGCAAATTTCAAATGTTAGTATCAAAATATATAAATTAACATTGTTTTAAAACTATTTGATGATCTGATTATTTTTTAAATCATGTTTTCCAAAAATATGATTCTAAGTGTTAAAATATTAGCTCAAATCATATTTTGAAAAATCATTTAAAAAAAAAAAAACTAAATTCCTAAAAAACTTGAAAATATTGCTAATTTAAATAAGTAATATTAAAAATATGTTATGTTGTAGATTTTGCCATCATCACTAACATAGTAATAAAAACCCGTGTTAATTGTAATCAATAAATTAGTTGACTGATTAGCATGGACATTGCAAACTAATTGATTAATTTTTGTATTGAAAATAATTTTAACATTTTAGTCCACCGAACTATCCAACCAAGCAGTCACTAAAATGATAACAGTGCACTATTTTTTTCCCCTTAAGAGAATAGTGCACTAATCGCTAAAATTGAATGATAAGGTGAAGGTTGAAAATAAATTTTGAAATAGAGTTTTTTTCAAGAAATTTTTTTGAGTAGTAGCATTACAAACTATATCCGTTAAAAGTTGCATAAATTTTGAGACAGTGTTTATTATAGGAGTGTAAGTTCAAAGGTTTAGAATGAATCACTGCACCATTTGAACAAATTGGTACCTCTCCATGTACTAAGGTCTCGTTTGAGAGGAGTGAATAGAATGGAATGGAAAGGAAAAGAATAATTTTAGAATATTCTTCCATTATCTTATTTGGGAGTTTTAATAAAAGAAATGAAAAGCTTATTCCATTGTTTGAGAATTTAAGTGAGAGGGAATGGAATGGGTAGGAGGGAACACTCATTCTTCTTTATTTCCTTAAAATCTCAAATTTTCATTCTCTCTGAAATTGAGAGGAATATGAGGGAATATAATTAAATTTAATGATTTTTTTACTAAAATTCACAAAATACCACTATATATTTAACCTTTTATTTTAAAATAAAGGTCTAATAGTAATATTATCATAAAATGATTCAATTTCATCCCCTCCATGTTGCTTCTAAACAAAATTACTTATATTTCATTCATTTCTATTCCTTCATTTTAAAACATTTCATCCAGGTTACTTAATTTCATTCCATTCATTTCTCTTACTTAAGACCTTACTTGGGAGGAGGGAATGAAATAAAATGGAAATGAATAAAAAGAATCATTTTAGAATATTCTTCCATTCTCTTATTTGAGAGTTTTAAGTGGGAGGGAATGGAATAAATAAGAGGGAACACTTATTCCTTTCTATTTTTTTAAAATCTTAAATTTTAATTTCCTAAAAAATTGAGAGCAATGGGAAGGAATAGAATTAGATTTACTGATTTTTTTACTAAAATTCCCAAAATACCTCTATATATTCAACTCTTTATTTTAAAATAGGGGTCTAATAGTAATATTGTCATAAAATGATTATATTCCATTCTATTCCTTTTATGCTGCTTTCAAACAAGATTACTTACATTCCATTCATTTTCATTTATTTCCATTCTTTTATTTTAAAACATCCAATCAAGGTTACTTAATTCCATTCCATTCCATTCTTTTCTCACTTAAATATATTCCATTTAATTCCATTCTTTTCTATTCCCTTATGATCATTTCATTTCCTCCCCTTATGAACTCTCATAGCACTCCATTCCCTTATGATTATACTATTACATTCCATTCTATTTCTTTATGAACTCACAAACAGAGCTTAAATGTTTGAAGGAGTAAGGGAATGGCGTGAATTCAAGTTGTGGGACAGTATATTTATAGCATGTAAATAATTCTAAGCAACATAAAATTGAAAATGAAAAATCGTAAGTATCTTAGAAAGACATTCGCTGACAATTAGGTTCAACAATTAAAGCTCAAGTACAGTTAAACCTCGGTCACGCATTCGTATTTTCATCCATAGACGAGAGTCCTTGGTGTCTCACGAAATTGTCTGTCATTTTATTTAGCTAGATGTCTCAAAAAATTGTCTGGTTTCATTGCATTCACTCTCAATAATTGATTTTTTTTTTTTTTTTTTTTCTTTTTATATGGGACCTGTACCGCTAGTTGTGGGCATAATTTGCATTAATTGTGTCGGGAACAGAAATTTTGTCTCAAAGGGGAACAGATGATAGGATTGAATCCAAGATCGAATTTATATTTTTTCTCCATTCAATTCCTCACAATCATTCCGCAGCTCTTTCACGATGATGATTGACTATAAAATACGCCAATAAAACTTGCTCTCAATCAAAGTAGGCTATACACACATTAAGTAGGAAGGACAAAAACATATTTATATTAAACCAATCCATGGTTTGTTGCTCTAATGAGTAGGCATTACAAGATAAGCTAAAATTATGTAGATAAGATGATTGAGCTGTCATTGTTCCAAAGAGCCTAGAATCCCAGTTTTCTAAGTAGGTCCAAAAAATTATTCTTGCAGAGAAAATGGCCTTTTTGGTTCTACACCGACCTCTAAAACGTGGGAAGAAATAACCTGGATTACCTGAGTATCAAGGCACTATACAGTAGTTTCTCAAAAAAGGCACCATACAGTATCACAAACCATCATGTTCTGAGAAGTCTAACAAAAAAACACATTTTGAAGGGCCACCTTTTTCTAATTTATCTTTAGACCTCAGTGACTATGTCACCTGTTATATGAACATGTACCTTGTCCTATAAGGCGATTTCCTATTTCTTCTATGATTTGCTTTGGTAACCATTTCACATGTGATACCAGTCTCACTTCATCAGCAAATAGGAAATGATGCAACAACTCAATCATCCATTCATATTTTACAATTTGAAAGTAGAAAGATTTGTTTATGAATTATGATTGTGTTTACAACTTAAGAAGCAGATATGTATGACACACTCAATTTACAAAGAAGACAAATTCAATCCAATGAAATCCCCTACTTGAAAACACCCAATCTCACTTGATAATGTTTAGGAATCTTATCTTTTGGAACCGTGGCCTCCATATCTCTAGAAAACTATTGGGCACACCTCTATAGCCACACAACTAGAGGCATTCTCTTTTGGACTTGTCTTCAAGCGGTTCAGCACAAAAAGGATTAAATTCACTGCACGTGAACAAAATAATGAGAGATAGTCATTCTTAGAATTACCCCTGAAGTCATTGGAAATGGAATCTATAAACCTAATCCTTAACTTATAAGGTGGAGCTTCTGCTCAATTGGTTTTTGTCCAGTTTCTTGTGGTCACCAACAGCCATGTAAATGTACTGAGGATGCTGTTGCAATTTTCTAGAAACAAGGCATGGTACAAAGTAATTGACAAGTTTCACTTATGCTGAGCTTACTCCATCGGCAGTAACTGGATGAACTTCACTCCATCTGATGTTGGAGTCATTTGAAACTAAAACTAGTTTGTGGTTGACCCCAATACTCGGTGTCAGCTAATGCTTGATTCAATCTCGGATTCCCTTTTTCAGGTTGAAAAATACTTCTCATGTCGAAAGGAAACAAGGCATGTATGTATAAAGCTATACCACTAGTAAAGAGAGCAAAAGAAAACTAAAATATGTTGCCTCTACAACTATAAATGCAGGTTATGAACAAGTTATCTGCGAAGTAGACACTTTTAGAGTGTGTTTATTTGGAGGCAGTGGCGGCTCCAAGAATTTTTCTCATTGTATTTCTTAATAAACATAAATTATACAATTTAATAAAAAGAGAAATTTATATATTGATAACAACAACAATAAAAAAAAAAAAATACAAATACATAAAGTTCACAATTTTCTCCTAAGAGTTTTCATATTTTGAAATCGGTGCATGATAGTCTCATTATCAATGCTACAAGTTACATTTTTTTTCAATGTACACAATCAAGCAATCATTCATCCACTGAATGTAGAACAAATTATGGAGCAAAATTTAATTTTATAGGCATAAAAAAAACTGAGGGTGTTCCCACTTTTTTTTTAAGGGTAGACAAATAAAAATTTTTAAATTATATATATATATATATAAATTTAGGTCAGGGTGGCGCCGGTCTTGTTTGGAGGTGAAATAGGGTGGATGGAAAACTTTAGAAAGAAAATGAGAAGGAAAACTTTTTTGAGTGTGTTTGATTAGGTGGAGATGAAGGAAAACAAATGGTAAGGTGTAGATGTTTTCTCATCGGGCCCACCAAAAAATGTTCTCCTCAAAATGGAGAGAAAACTGAATGGAGAAAATGAGGCTGCTTAATAGACAAAAATGTTCATATCCAGTTCCTGTCTTCTTCTATTTTTTTTTTTTTTTTTTTTTTTTTTTTTTTTTTTTTTTTTTTTTTTTTTTTCTGATTTTTGTTTTTTTTTATTTTTGGGGGGGGGGGGGGGGTGATAGTTGTTTTTTTTTTTTTTTTTTTTTTTTCTTTTGTTTTTTTGTTTAACTAGAAATGAATTTTTTTTTTGGGACATGATTTTTATTTTTTAATAAATTGGGTGATTGCTTTTTTTTTTTTTGGTTGTTTGTCACTTTTTTTGTTTTAATTGGCCATCATTTTTTAACAAAGGTGTATAAGTAAATTTATACAAACTCACTTTTTCTATCCCTCTGCCTTTCCATTCTCAGCCAAACAAAAAGGAAAGAAATTAAAATCTTTTCTATCATCCTACTTTTTCATCCTCTTACTTTTCTATTCTCCCACTATTTTCTATTCTCTCAATTTTTCACCCCTCAAATCAAATAGACCCTTAATGATACTCACCCACTTCAGAAATCATGCTTGGATCCCCAATGGGCTATCAACACATTTTAGATGATAGTAAAGTTGTTTTAAATTCCTTCACTGGTTGGGTTTGTAATTCATGGATACAAGGAAGCTAGTTTTGTTGCCCATAATTTAGCAAATGGGCTCTTTTGTGTTCTAGGGAGGGATATATCCCCATCTCATCCAAGTGCCATAATAAAGAGATGGTTCTTGTTCAGTTGTTCCCACCCATTGTAACTGGCGGCCTGGTGCTTATTAAACTACTAAAAGCTCCCGAAGTGCACATTAGAAACAATATTGGCATTCTGCCATCAAAGTTTCAATTCTAATTTTCTAAATCTGAAGTAGTACTTCCATGAAGAGTGGATTATATTAGGAGGTTTAACTATATTTTTCTTTATAAGGTTTTCTTGTTAAAATAGTTGAATAAACTTTTTTCCCAGGCACAAACCAATCTATACTCTTTGTGACACTCAGAAAAGGGCAGTATAGACAATCTGTGTTAGCTGATGCATATCCTTGGTGGCAGTAAAGAATGCATTTCTACTTTACCAGCTAAAGGAAATAATATATGTAAATTCCAAGGCACAAAAGAGAAGTTCTTAGATACTAACATTTGCATGTTTGATAAAATGAGAGAAATCTGCTGCTTAAAATCAATTTTAGTGCTCAAAATCAGTCCCACCTTTAAGAAGTGTAACACCTACTACCAGAAAGAGTATGAAGCAGTCACTTAGAAATATGAGGCATGGACACATTTAAACTTTCCCCCAAGATAATTTCCCCTGTAAGAGCCTGCTAACGCTCTATCTGTACAGTTACATGACTGATGTTATATTCCCTTCTGATATAGTTTACCACATTGTCTAGCACCATGTCTGCATTTGCTTCTGGCCTGATTTTGACATGGCATGCCAACAGGACTTTCCCCACCGTGATAGCCCATATATGTAGCTCATGAATGGCCACCACTTCCTCCATTTCTAATAGCCCCTTCTCGAGTTTTGTTGCATCAATTTCTCTAGGTGTGCTCTCCATCAGGACTTCAAGAATGCTCCGCAGCATTTGGAATGTAGTCCCCAATACTACAACAGAAAAGATTAGGGTGCATATCAGATCAACTATCTTCCACTCAGGCTTATACCATATGATTGCCCCTCCAATCATTACTCCGATACTCTGGATGGAGTCCCCGAGTACATGGAGATAAGCTCCCTGTATATTTACGTTCCTTTTCTTCTTTTCATGTGCATTTTCTGGTTTATCCAGCAGTGGCTCAGCAAGATCTCCATGATGGTCATGAGCACGATGGTGAGCAGGATCTTCATGACCATGATGGTGTGAAGGATCTTCATGAGCATGTTGGTGTGCAGGATCTTCATGAGCATGTTGGTGTGCAGGACCGTCATGAGCATGATGATGCTCATCTCCTGGGTGCTCCTCATTATGATGATGAGCAGAAATTGTCATTCCATGGCTGTGGCTAATACCATGACTATGACCATGTTCACCATGTCCATGGCCATGATCATGGCCCAATAACACAGCCATGATGATATTAACCACCAAACCAAATGTAGCAACAAGAAACATTAGAAAGCCATTCACCTCACTTGTGTCATTAATAAGTCTAACAATGGCTTCATATACCAAAATCCCTGCAAGCACCCAAATGAGTTGGATAGAAACCAAAGCACCAAGGATCTCAATCCTAAAAAATCCATAGGACTGACGGGGAGTAGCTTCCCAGCCAGCAGCCCATATGGAGAACAAGGAGATCGCAAAAGCTGCAACATCTGAAAGCAAATGTGCTGCATCAGTCAATATTGCTAGACTGTTAGCTTTGATGCCACCAACTACTTCAACACTCATAAAGACAACACAAAGTGCCACTGCAATTAAAAGCTTGCGCATTGAGCTTGATCGTTCTTTAGCATCCTTAGAGTTGGATACAGCATCCGAGAATCCACAGGGTGCTTCCCCACAAAACTTACCCCCTACAGTGCTCCCCTCTCCAGTAGGAACATCCACACTGATTTCAATAATCTGCCTGCCTTGAGAATGTTGCTCTTCCATCTGAAAATTCAAGGAGACGAGAATGACTATGAAAGAAGTGGATCCTCACAGCTATATGTATGCATATGAATGTACACTAAATTGTATGAAATTGGCCAAACAGCATTATTGCCTTTCTGTCTGATCTTTAACTGGAAAAAAAGATGCTATTGTTTAGAAACATCATAAGTGTGAGTAGACGCGCACTTTCTACATTGAGCACTGTACATAGAACAGTAGGATTTATTATATCACTGATGACTTTAATGGCACATAAATCACCACAGAAGCAGAATAAGACCCAGTGAACTAAAAAAAGAACATCACCAACAGACTATTGAATTGTTAAATGAGCTAGTAATAACCACAACCGTTGGAAGTTTGTCAAATAAACAAAAAATGTGTCTTGTGTTCAAATGAAAAATGGCATTCAAGAACAAATGGTTACTCTAGATAAAAGGCAATCACCAAATTTTTTTTTTTTGCTAAGTTACACTCGCATCTAGTAGGCTTTGCACCCATAAACTCAGCCTACAAATCCCTTTTTATTGGAGAAGGAATTGTCATTCAAGCTAGATCTCATTGACTAAAAGCCAAGCACCATAGTTATGCACCAAGTGCTTGAATCTTATAGTTTTGTGTTACAACTTTGAAATTATACGATCAAGACCTGCAAGAACAAAATGAATAATGAACTTGTTGAATCCATAATTGCTTTCCCAAGGACCTGCCTAATTCATCCTTTTTATTTATAGTGGTCAGGCCATTGGGAGAAACCTATAAAATCCTCTGCTAGCATTACTGCCTTACTATTGAAGGCTATTGTATAGGATGAAAAACCTATAGGACAGGTTACTTTAGAAGACATTTAATTTATCTACTAAACTCTGCAGCCAACCTATGTTTATACAATAATGTTTCAAGTCTAAGTGATCAACAAAAAAATACTAACTCAAACAAATATCAGAGGGAAAACAAGGCCTTCGTACTTTTTGTACACAGAGTCAAAGACTCATCTATATAGCAAACACCAGTTAGATGGGACTTACACTTTGTTGAGTTGAGATGTGATAACACCCATTTAATTATAATCAACAAACTTGATTGGATTAGGAAATCAAACTTATGATGTTAGGACCACATACTTAATCTATAAAAACCAACCAAAATAACATTTTTTTATGTCCCCCTAACTGATCATCCATGAGCAGTTTATACATAGAGATGTTCATCAGAAGCAGTTTACTTGCCAGCAATTCCCGGATAGCATATACCGAGACAAAAGAAGCATTGAGCTGAGTGTTTCCTTAACATGCAGCAATCCATGTATCTTTGAACAATAGAATTTCAACATATAAAAATGAAGGAAGAAAAATAAAGACAGATCTAAGCTTAGAAAAATTCAAAGTAGCAGCTCAGAACAATACAGGTTATGCAAAAGATTTGTAGTACCACAAATAATTCAATCAGCAAGCAATCTCTTTTATAGGGGGAACCGGTTTTCATATGTAAAAACAAATAATCAAATTGTATAGCAATGACAAGGTAATTCATTACTCATTCACTAAAAAAGAAAAAAGAATATTTAGTTTCAGGAAATTCTATCGTACAGCATTAAAAAATTCAGGAGCCTTGAAGATCAGAAGCAGCACAGCGAAACAGAGAATAGAAAGAACAATGATTAAGAGTAACAACAGTAACTCTGGCAAAAGTCAATGCAAGTAAATGCTCCTTTGATTAAAACCTTATCACATACAACTAAAGACAAAAACCTGTTTTCTTAACTATTTTGTGCATTACGTGAAAGACTTTACCTAGAGTCCTTTTCACAAAAGAATACAATAAACCCAGATTCAATACATGCCAAACCAAAACCAAACACCATAATTTGGTTTATATTTTGCCTTTTTTTAATTAAATTACAAATATACAATTAGTATTAACAACTACAAGCATGACACTTCACCAACACAACAAAAAGAAACATACAAAATGCATGACTCAAAAGCAACAACAATTCAATAAGATACTCAATTTCAAATAGAATATCAAAGTCCTTGGATTTAAGTTTAACACGAAATGTGTGAGCAGGCACCAAACAAATCAAAAACAAACCAAAGAACAAAACCATTACAAAGAAGCCCAGAAACAATGGAAACTAAAGTCCTGCATAAAACTAAAATTGGTGTGACCGTGTAAGTATCAGAACCATCATCCTATTCCAGAATTCATATACAGGATACACAAAAATATTATATAATGTTGAAAACAACAAAAAGAGTTTCAATGAGTTAAAGAATAAAGAAGTGTTCACAATCAATAATAAAAATATAAATGAATTGAAATAAAGAAATTGAAGTTGAGCGAGCATACAAATGAAATGAAAAAAAGGGTACCTTTGGGGTTTTCTCTAAAATCGATCACAAGGTCGAGGAGAGACCTGTATGGTTTTATGTAGTAATGGATTCTGCCACTCGGGTTTCATGGTTCCCAAAATATAGTAAGTGGGTATTCTTGGACTCTTGAGATTACCATTTTAACCTTACCAGCAGTTCAAAGATCCAGGCCAACAGACATTTTAGTCAAAGAAGCTACAAAAGCATGGGCAATTATGGAAAATGAAATTTCGGGTCATACGAGTCAATACTCACTAAGTAACAAAAAAGAGACACGATTCCTATCCAAAAAATAAAAAAAAGAGACGATATTTTTTTTTTTGAAAAGTTCTGGTGTCACAAATTAGTACACAATTTTGTGCACAACTCATTCATGTAGCGAGTTGTGGTTGGTAAAGAGGTAACCTATCATCACTTCTTCACTAATCACAACTCATCACATGAGCTAGTGTGTACTAGTTTGTGGCACCAAAACTTTATTTTTATTTTTTAAGACATGATGATGAGCAATGATGACGAGTGAGCGTTGACAAACTGTGCAATTATTGATTGATTGATTTATTATTTGTTTCTGGGTTCGTTTTAAATTGGGTTGGTGGGGGTGCCCATTAGTTTAAGTTGGGCATAACGAATCGAGTCCAGTGTCTATTCAAGAGTCATGTGCTGTGTCCCTTCGGCTACAAGGGTTCAAGCTGAGGCCCAAAGAAGAAATCTTGAGGGGGCAAATGATGGTGGTGGCTAATCTGATTCACTATGAGAGGGGTTTGAAGAAGACATGACTGAATCTGATATCATAAATATTTCAATTCCTAGAAGTTCCAAGGCTTGATAGAGTTGTGTTACGTTTAAATCTGCCTACAAATTGGAACACCAACACACATTTTAATCAAAGTAGCAAAAAGTATGTGGAAAAAAGTATAGTTGGTTGGAGACAATGTGATGGTCCCATGATTTTTATGTTACCTCTTTTGTATCTATGTCTTTTGAGTTTTACTAGAGACTTAAAATATTGTTTTGGAGAGTGCCAATAGAAGCTTTTTTTTTTTTTAATATTTATTTATTTTTATTTTTATTTAATGTCCCAAGCAAGCTAGAACCACATAACTTACATAATTTTTGTTACAACTCACAACTTGGCAATTTATGATGTATGGTGGTGAATCCATGTGAAACCACACCTCTAACACTCACAATTCATGTTACCATTGGTTGACACCTAAGATGGAATTCAATGCTAACTAGCTACTATAAGTCAACCCTAATATGGGCTCTAAGAGTACATCACTAGCCTTGAGAATTAGGATGGAGAGGAGTTGTCAATTATTGGTTTTGGTCTAAAAACCACTTGTTCCCTAATAGAGGTCTACTATTCCTACCAGAGTTAGATTCAAAGTTAGGGTATGAGAATGTGAAATATTGAATGGATTGGTCTTTACTCTTAACACATGTTCATAGGCAATAATACTAAAAAGATACCAGAGACTTGCAAAGTCTACCCCCCGAAAATGACTTATACATTTACGTAGTATGCATGGCCTTTTATTTTTTTTATTTTTTTATATTTATTTTATATATATATATATATATATATATATATTTTTTTAAGCCTTATAGGTTCTGGAGTTATAGGTCCATGATTCGCTCTGGGCCATTCTTTGTTTGTAAAGCTCCTGGGCCGGGCCTCCTTTGTTTGTTTTCCTTTGGGTTAATATACTTCTATCATTTCAGTTAAAAAAAAAAAAAGATATTGTAATTAAGGAGAATCATACTATAACACCTGAACCCAAAAAAAGAAAGACACGTTTATAATATTTGAGTTAAGAAATTAATTAGCGGTTTAATGAGTCAATGAGTAATTTTTTTGGAGATAAAAGATAGAAGTATATTGATATATACGCTCTGTTTGTTTTAGCAATGATGTTTTCTAGAAAATGAGTTATTTTCTAAAAAGCATTTTCTATAAAACTATCTCATTTTCTAATGTTTGGTAGCAAATTTAAATGAGTTAAAAAACAATCTCCTAACTTCCCTTATTTAGCTTGTTATAAGATAGAGTTGTTTTCCAAAAAAAAAAAAAAAAAAATTAAGGGAAAACAATCTCTAAAAATAAGCCATACTTTTTATGTTGACTAAAAATAATTTTTCTTTGACTCATCATTTTTTATGCTACCAAACACTAAAAAACATGGAAAACTATCTTTACATGATGTTTTCTATCAAAACAAATAGAGCGATAAAGAAAGAAAAAAAAGGTATACAGAGGAGGTTTGAAAGTTAAAACGTAGTCAAACAAGGAATACTAAAAAAGAACGCCTAAAACAACAAGAAGCTGAAACAAAACTAGGGGTCTGCAGAAAAAAAAAAAAAAAAAAAAAAAAAAAAAAAAAGCCCAAAAACTCCAAGGAGGTTTTTGTTGTGCCACCATGAGGAGCTGCTATTCAACCAGTAGTTCAGTAGCCCCGTCAAAGATAACCTTTGGTTGTAGTTGGAGGTGATCAAAATAGTATTTGTTCTGTATGTAGTATAAGGTTATTTAACTCTTAAGATCAACTTCTCTTGGAGTTATACATTCAACACAAACAAAAAATTTGCAAAAGGGAGAAGATTGAATTTGAATATTTGGAGATAAAATCAATCAAAATATCCCTAAGGTAAGAGATCCTATCTAATATCTTTATTTTATTTATTTATTTTTGGTTTCATATTTGCATAGTTTAGGGTTTTGGAATTTGGGGATTTTCATGACAATGATTAGGCTAATTGAGTTTAAATAAAATCACACTTTGATGGATTTAAGGTCTTATTGTTAGATTATTAATAACTTTATTTTTGGAGGGGATTAGTACCGAAAGTAGTCATAAATATGATCTATACATAGAATTCCCTAACAAAAATTTCATATTTAGATTCTACTAAAAAATATTGAGTGGGAAAAAGAGTTGTATTTTTTTTTTTTTTTTTTTTTTTTTTTTTTTTTTTTTTTTTTTTTTGAGGAGTTATAGAAACTAAAGGTTCCAAACAAAGTCCATTCGCAGTCACATGGTTAGGGGGAGAGTATGGTTCTCCCCTATGGCTTAATTAGGTTCGGCAAAAGACCATTATGACCCATTTGCCCCCAAAAGACTAATAGACTCCACTTGGGGTGAAAATTTAGCCTAAAATGTGTAGTTCCTAAAATATTAGAAAATTTAAGAGGCAATTTTATATGGATACTCTTAGAATTATTAGGTGAAATTTTTAGGCTAGTTTTGTTTTATTTCATAAGCAATTTAGTTTTGGTACTCTCTCCATTAACTTGATTCACATACTTCTAACTTGCGTTTAAATCAATTAAGGCCCAGTCCAAACCCAAGTTAAACAAAATCTTAAGCCCAAATTTGGTTGGCCCAAATCTACCCCAAAGGTGTGCTAAAATCAATATAAAATTACAATAATGCACTGCACCTTAAGAAAATTACATAAATGCCACTTTACCAAAATTATAGAAATGCCACAAACTTCAAGCTATTACAGAATTGCCTTACCTTCCACCCCAAATTACCAATAATCCCTAAACTTTACCAAATCACATGAGTACCCCTTAAACTCCACCCAAAAAAAAAAAAAAAACTAATTACCCTTGAACTCCATTGAAATTACCTAATTACCTCAAAACCTATTGAAATTACTAGATTACCCCAACATTGAATTACCTTAATTTCATTGCGCTACACATAAATTACCAGAACATCACCTAAACTCACATAAATTACTATATTATCTCTATTTTCACCTAACCCCTCTAAAACCTCATGGAAATTATGGCAATGCCCTTGAAATCTTCCATAATTATTAGAAAACCCCTTAGAGTCTATTTGGTTAGAGGTGAAACAAGGAAGATAGAAAATAGCAGAGAGAAAATTGATTTTATAGGTGTTTGGTTGGAGAGAATGAGAGGATGGAAAATTGGTGGGGCCCATATCTTTTCTCCCCTTGCCCACCAAAATTCTATCTCTACAATTTGGAGAGAAAATATAGGGAAGAGAAATAATTGCAGCCAATGACTAAATTACCCCCTCTTTTATTTTATTTTATTTTCTTTCTTAGGCGTTGATGTTGGTTGTTTTCTCTTTTTCTTCTTTCTCTTCTTCCTCTTCTTCTTCTTCTTCATTTTTTTAACAAGAGCATATGAGTGAATTTATACAAACTCATTTTTTTCATCCCTCTACTTTTCCTTCATTTACCAAACACAAATGAGAGAAACTAAAATCTTTTCTATCCTCCCACTTTTCTATCCCTTTTCTATTGTTTATCCTTTCACTTTTCCACCCATCCAACCAAACAAACTCTTAAACTTCATCAAGATTAGCTAATCATCCTTAGAGCCTTCCAGAATTATCAAATTAACCCCGAACTTCATTAGAGATATTTGATTGTCTCTAAAACCTTCAAAATTACTAGATTGTGCTAAAAGCTCATGAGAATTACTAGACTACCCTTACACTCTACAAAAATTATCAGATTACTCCTGAACTCCACCAAAATGATCAATACACCAACCTATATCGGCTTGTATCTGTCATACTGGGAATTTTTCAGGCGTATGAATTGATATTAATATTTTAGCCTGGATAAGGAAAAAAAGAAAAAAGAAAAGAAATAACAATGACAAAGGTTTATAAAACATGTTGGGCTGATATGTTTTTAGACTTAGAAAATATGTGTGTTTTAACTTCTACGTTTATAAATATGTAAATAAAAAAAAAATACATACATACAGATTCATATATATATATATATATATGTGTGTATGTATGTATTTAATGGTAACCTCAAAATAGTATACTAGTATATAAATATTTCGTTTTTTTATATCAAACCGAAACTCCGATCCAATATTGACAACTTTGGTTTGTCCTGGGTATTATATTGTCTTGGATAGTGATTGGTGAGTATGCACACTGCATTATTGGAGGTTTCCAAATTCCAATATATAATTGAAACATTATATAAGCCAAGTATATATTAATATGTCAATTATATATTTCCATTAAATGATAATGGTTCAGCATTAATTACTTTTGACAAAAAAAATAAATAAACAAGAAGGTTCCATTTCTATTCGGTTTTGACTTTTGATATATGTGTGAGGTGGAGTGTTATTCTCACTAGTTAGCCAGGGAGGTAAGATAAAAAAAGAAAAAGAAAAAAAAGCACACGTAACTATCGTAGCGGGTTTCAGTCCTTCCAAGGTTATTATTTTAATGGATAATATCGCAATATTGTTTCACACTCTAAAGAAAGAGTAAACTTAAGTACAAAATTCTTGAATAGTTTAAAATACGTGTTTTCATTCAATATATATATATATATATTAATACCCAAACCAACTACTCAAGCATCAAGCTAAGGCTCCCATATATATATATATGTCCTCCCTCAGAAGTTCCTTACTTTCATCAATCTCATAATTTTAGTTCTCAAAGTGAAATTAGTATCTGAATACATGAAAATGCCAAAATTTATGCCAAATCTCCTAAACTTCCTAGGGAGGCTCATATTCCTTGTTTTGGTGGCCTTCTTTTATCCACA
The DNA here is from genome assembly GCA_030445155.1 of Quercus variabilis. Classification (NCBI taxonomy): domain Eukaryota; kingdom Viridiplantae; phylum Streptophyta; class Magnoliopsida; order Fagales; family Fagaceae; genus Quercus; species Quercus variabilis. The sequence goes on along the minus strand of CP129452.1, from coordinate 45,499,357 downwards.
TAGGTGCAAGGAGTCAAACCAAGATTGCAACTCAAACCAAGACTCTGTTGAGGAAGAAGATATAGATAGCCCCTCACCCTTGATGGTTCAGGTACCATTCACAGGTTCTGTTGTCTCAAAGTTGATAAAGAAGAGGCTACCAGTGGTAGAACTCAGCAATTTTCTCAAACAATCAAGAGCTCAAGAGGGAGAGGACTCCATTTTGTGTGCAATATGCTTGAATTGCATTGAGAAAAGTGAAGAAATTAGAGAGCCTGCAAATTGTAGTCATGTGTATCATAGAGAGTGCATAGATGGGTGGGTGGATTATGGTCAGGTAACTTGCCCTTTGTGCAGACTTCAGTTACTGCCTGCACTGTCTGAGGAAGTGAAAGATGAGAAAGATCCATGGAGGATGGAGAGGATTGCTTATCTCTTTGGTGAGGACTATGTTATGTGCTAGGATAGTGTTTTTCTCTTGTTTGTATTTTCAATTTTTCATGACAGTACCGCACGTTGGTGTGTTTGACTCTTATGTATGTATCATTGATCCAAGTAAGGTCACAAGGATAATAGAATTAGTTGCATGTTAATGAATTTCAAATGATCCAACACGTGTGCAGGGCTTTTTTTTTTTTTTTTTTTTAAGAAATAATTGCAATATGCCGTTAACTCCACAGATTGAACTCTTTCTCCTCTCATCTTCAAGTATTTTGTATATGGAGAGATATTAATTCATCTATAATAAATAATTAATTCACGCTGTTGTAGTAATTAATACAATAAGTACTATATAACTTTTTTTTTTTTTTTTTTGAGAAACATATAACTTTTTCTTTATCTTTAATTCTATAGTTAAAAAGACTGGACAATGACATGAGTTATAAATTTCTCGACAAATACTATGCATGCAGTAAGTTTAAAATTATTACAATATCTACTCCATGTAATTTTGTAAATTGATAGTGTAATCTATAATACAAGTTTTATTATTAGTACTTCCTCAAAAAAAAAAAAAGTTTTATTATTAGTACCCATCTTCAAGTGATTTATTTATTGGATCCAATATAGTACTTGAGTTTCAAATGAAGTCATTTTCAATTTGCCCCCAAGAAGTTAATACTTAATATTCTTTTTGCCAACAGTCCCTTCTAGATTGTAAGGTTCACAATGTATATATTTGTGTTCCTAGCAAGCCAAAAAATCTATATTAAAAATGCGGGTGGACCCATGGGGTTGGTAATTTAGGGACTTTTCAAGACTTTGCTCTCTCCTTTTTCCCCTTCTTTAATTTACGGTCCAAGATTTCTAGTAACATTTGACCGTTTCAAAACTCTGCTTTCACGGGTATTGTCAAAAGAATTTTCAAACCGACAACCACATAGTCATTATTTCAAAGTGGATTTTTTTTTTTTTGGAGAAGATTCAAAGTGGATTATTTGATGTAAATTTTTAATTCATTTCTCGCCGTACGAATGAGTATAAGTACTAGCTAGAGAGAGCTTAGAATGTGTAATTTTCAAATACAATGAAACTTTATTATTTGTAAAAATATTGTAAATTATAACTTACCTCTTCGAAGTTGGACCGGAAAATTGGGACATAAATCGGTTAACTTGCTTGAAGCCGAAAGATTAGAATGGGTATTGAACCCGTAAAAAAAAGCTTAACCAATACCTGACCAATAAAACATGTTGTGTTTGGGATTATTTATTTATTTTTCTAATTTATTATTGGATTTAAAGGTAATGTTTAATCTATGCCAAAAATTGTTATTGGTTCGATTTTAAAGTGATCAATTGACTTTTTTTTTTTGAGAAAATAGTTATAACATTTAAGATGTTAATTTCTTATTATTGCATGACTCATTGTATAATAAAGTTATATTAAATTTTTTATATTGTAGATGAAAATATTGATGATATTATTTATTAGCTTGAGCTGCGATTCTTAAATATGAATATTTTTAATATTGAGTATTTTTTTCATAAGTTACTAACCTTTGTTATATATATTAAAACTCTATATTTATAGGTGATTTAACTTTATTTAAGTTTTACATACGACATATGTAATTGACATTTGACACCTACAATATGAAATGTAGTTTTTCTTTTCCTCTTTTATGAAATCATTTGACTAGTGAACTTTGAAATTAATTATTAGTATCTAGACTTAAAAAAATTTTGTATTTTCTAACTTTCATTTTTTTTTTTTGAATAGTTTAATTTCAATGATACCTTATTTGTTATTGAAAGAAATATATTCAAATTTCTTACTTATTTATTTTTTGAATGTAAAAAACAAGTATGATCAACTAGCAAAATTTGGATAATTTAAAAAAAAAAAAAATCTGAAAATCTTTATTGAAAGAAACTTAAAAGGAACTAAGGGAGGAAACAGACATCCCAGGAGCTACGTCCTACTCAACGACATCAACAAAAACAGAAGGCCTTATTGTTCACGGATCTATCACCCCCACATGGGAATGGGAATTATGTAAGGGCCGGACTACAAATTCGTACATGGGCTGCTTGGTTTGCAGCTCTAGAAACCCAGCAAAATCTGGATAACTATCAGAAAAATAGCAACTCTTTCTTTCTGATACGAATCAAGCCGAGGCGAACATACATTCACCTGACCCAATCCATATGCCAAGTCTACTTATATGTAGTTCTAGCTACAGTTTTTGTCATCTTGGCCCAAGAAATTATACTGAACTTTCTTATAGTTTATATTAAATTTTATAATTTGGTGAACCAATCAAGAAAGCCATATAATATAAAGGAGCAATTATCAACGTAAATTTTAAGTTGTAAACTAAACAATATTATATAGATTTGCAAAAAGAATATAATATTGTACACATTTGTAAAAAAATGTACAATGTTATAAACATTTGTTTATTCTACAATGTAAATCTTATATATATACTGAGAGTATAATAAAAACTCATAATTTTTCATATATAAATTTAATATATTCTGTAAGGAGTATAAAATAATCGAGCATAGAAGAAAAAATAAAGTTTAAATTGCATTTTTTTTAGTAAACATTAATATTTATTAGAATATACATAAAAATAGTAATACTGGTGTTTTAAACTGGGTTTATAATACATTACATAACCAAAGTACAATTAATTAAATTGCACATTTGGTCTTCAAACTTTGTACCATGTTTCAAAATGATTTATATCCTTTAAAGTGTTTCATTTTAATCCCTATACTTTAATAATTGTTCCAAAAATGTACTTGGCATCAAGTTGTGAATGGAAAAGGGTGACGTGAAAAACACAAGTCATTTAATCCAAATAATTTTGTTGGCATGGAATTGATGTATCATTATACATTAAATAAAAAACCCTCAAAACCCTAACAAAAAAGAAAAAAAATTCCTTTACTTCTTCCTACATTTTTTTTGATGAAACAAATACTAAAATTTGAGCAAAATTTGAGAGGAGAGAGACATAAAAAAATTCCTTTATCTTGTTTCTCTTGCATTTTTGTTTTATTTTTTTTTGTTTTAGAAGGATAGAGAGATATAATTTGAACAAAAATACCTATTTACCCCTGATTTTAATAGAGGTGGGTTACGAAAAACAAACGGAATATACCTCAGGTAAGTAAAGTGACACTTTTTAAACCACGGGTAGGCTAGCAAAGTGATTTCAAGCCAAACCACAAGTGGGTTTAATGTAATTAAACCAAAAGAAAAAGTAATCACTTAGCTTTAAAACTTGGTTTAAGAGTATTAGCACCCAGTTTCTACAAATTATCTCATTTTACCATTTTAAAAGATATTTTATCTATTATACCATACTATTTTACAACATAAACAACATCTCAAACTATTTTATTTTCCATGTTATTTAAATATTCTTATTTATTTTTTTACTATTTCTCTCTATCTCTCTTCCTCTTCCTCTCTTTATCCCTCTTCCTTAAAGCAACCAACAACCATAACAATAATAACTTCACCACTATGCCCCACCACGCTAGAACCACACCACCGCACAACAACCCATTAAAAAAACCACCAAAAAAACACAACAACACATTGCCACCACCACCCCAGAACCATGCCACCGCCACACCACCATCACCGTACCATGAACCCACACCAACCACCACCACCATTAATCACCCATCCCCATTACTACGGCAATCCTTCACCACCTCCATGAACTTGACCCACAACACAACATCAAACACAGTGAAACCCACCCCCTACAACCAACACGGCAGCCCCCACCTCCACCACCATTAATCACCCACCACTATGTCAGTCCCCTACCACTACCATTACATCAGTCGCACCCACACCCACACCCACACTCATCAAACCCACGACCAAATCCGATTATAAAAACTCAGAACATGTCGATCTCGCCGCCTCAACAACCACGTCGCTCACCCCACCTTCAGGCAACACACCCACCACCCATTGCACCACCATGACAATGACCCACTCCAACACCACTGAAACCCACCTCACTTCGGTACCCAGGAAAAACTGAAACCCATTTCTAAAACTGATATTCACCCAAAACTGAAACCTAGTCGATCTGATGGAGTTGTCTCCATGCCGATTTGAGAGAGAGAGAAAAGAAGGAAGTTCTTAGGGTTTGAAGAGGAAAGAACATACTAATTTGAAGAGAAGGAAGAGAGAGAAATACAAATGAAATAATGGGGAGGCAAAGAGAACAAGAATCAGAAAATAATGGGGGGGTAAAAATTTTGCAATTGCAAGATCGGATAATGCATGTTTCTTGTACTTTGATGCTAAAATATAGCATATTATGCCTTTTCAAGGCCGGATACTGCTGCTCTTGACAAAGGTCAAAATTAAAGAGAAAACATTGGGTCCGAAACTGGTGTAAAACACTGGTTTTACGCCAGCCAATGAGACCACGCCACGTCACATGCTCAGCTAAACATTGCACAACTTAAAAAAAAAAAAAAAAAAAAATTTCAAGCTCACCCACCTCTGTAAGTTCAACAACCCCAACACCACCAAAATAAATAATAACAAAAACCCAGAACACAAAGAATGAAAAAAAAGTCAAAATTTTGCAATACAAAGAGCAAAAAAAAAAAAAAAAAAAAAAAAAAGAAAAAAAAGAGAGAAAGTAAGCAAAGCACAGAGGGCCACTCACAATGTGGTCCATGTGGGAATGGGAGATACAGAGAAAGTCTTGCTATAGAGCTTGGTAGGGACAGCGACCAATATCAAAGGCTATATTGAGAGAGAAGGGAAAATTATGCAGGTTACATGGCCTGCAATTGACAAACCCTTTACTGGGTACCCTTGTATATTCATAACACACTTGGCTTTGTTCGAGTTCTCTTTGTCTTCGGCCTACCCAGAATCTTTGGTTCCAGTTTCCATGGCTTTAACAAGGCGAGAAGTTGGTCTGGGTTGTAGAGTTGAGGAGGTTGTCTGGGTTCATGGGGCTTTAGATTTGTGGAGCCTATTGTACTTCTATTTCTCTCTCAACTAAACCTAAATCAGCAACTCACCTCCCTTGACAAACCTTCCATACCACCAGCAAGTTACCATGGCAGACCCAGAGTGACCACAAACCCATCTTCGTTTTCTTTGATTTAACTCATTCTTTAGAATTTTTTTTTTTCTCAACAACACACAGAACACCCACAAACCCACAATCACAACCCTCAAAAACACCAATTACAACCTACAAAGATCTCAACAACACAAATACACAACTTAAGAACCATATTGTGTTCTGGGTTTTTGTTATTATTTATTTTGGTGGTGTTGGGGCTGTTGAACTTGCAGAGGTGGGTGAGCGTGTGAGCGTGAAATGGTTTTTTTTTTTTAAGGTGTGAAATGTTTCTTTAAGCTGAGCGTGTGACGTGGTGTGGTCTCATTGGCTAGCGTAAAACATTGGTTTTACACCAGTTCCGGACCCAATGTTTTCTCAAAATTAAAATCCAACTATAACTAATAAGCAAACCATAAAAGTACAGAGTGAGCACAATATATTGGGACTATCTAGCCTTTTGCCCCTTTGGGGAAAAATATTTGGCATTATGCCCCTGTTTCGAAACTATATAGGAGCGTGCCTCTGTTTCAATACTTGACGACCACATAAGTGAGTTACTTAAATTACTCGACTAGAAAAAAGCCGAGTTCCAGGCAAGTTCTTTCCACGCTGGCACTCCAGCGTGGCTTTTGGGCAATAAAATATTCTCGCGTTATTGTGTGTAACTTGGTAATGGGGAAACCGAGTTACTGACGAGATTTCAAATCACTTAGTGAAGCTGAACCCGATGAATGGGAAATCGAGTTAAACGTTACTCAGTTCTAGTGTAATTGAGTTGTTCTGCTACATTCTGACCCCATTTCAAATCACGTAGTTGCATGTGAAGTTGAACTCGAATAATGGGAAATCGAGTTATAAAATTAGTTGTTCCTCAGCTCTGGTAAAATCGAGTTTTTCTGCTATTTACTCCTCCCTTCCACAAATTAGCTTCTCATGCAATTCTCCTCATCATTTTCAGATCAGCTTCTCCTCATTTTCAGAAGTTGGTGTTATTTCTCTATCATCTCAGGTGAGAAACTCATTTTCTTCTTTGATATCATAGAGAATTTTATTGTGTAGGTAAAAGTAGTTTTAGATATTATAAAAGTTTATCAACCATAATGTATGTTTTTGTTGGAGACGAATTTTAATTTAATAGTACTTTAAGACTTATGCTTTGGCATTTTCTTGTGATAGTAGATTAGAGTTAGAGTTATATTAGTTGTTTGGTATTGTTTGGTGCTACAAGAAATGTACAATAATCTATAGAAATGGTAATGAGTGTTATGTGTGTACATTGGGTTATTGCTGGTGTAAATTTCATTGACGAAAAAATAAAATTTGTTAGATTTGCTAAAACTAATGAACAGTTAATATTTATATTTGCAAAAGTTGAATGTACATACTCATCATTAGTCAAGACATTAACAACAATATCTTCTATTGTACACAATGTGTAGACATTAACAACAATGTCTAATGTTTATGGTCAAATTTGAGTGTTAGTATTTCATTTTTAGCATGTAATAGTACACAAATTTATGAATGTCTTTATCGTGTACCATCTTATGCAGCATTACATTATTTACCAACAGTTGATGCACACTATTAATTTGATCATTTGATGTTATTATATTCAACGTCAATGTCTGGTTCTGGCAACCCATTACTCTATAGGCCTCATGATGTGTTCAATGCTATGGGTCACTGCTTGGTATTGGAAGATGAGTTCAGCTATCCAATCAATCTGAATCTGCGAAATAGTGCTTACGTTCACAATACCATGAGACAGGAGTGGGCTTGGTTATTTCGTGAACAACAAATGTTTTATGATGAGTTTGTTAGTTTTAAGTTGCCAGTGCCTCGACAACTCGCATCGCAGATGCCCAGAGACACGATCGACGAACTTCGTAAAGCATTGAATCGCATAAGAGAAGAAAATAATCAAATGAAGATACGTCTTAATCGTTATCGGACCCAAGTCGAGATTCGAGAGTCAGTGGAGGGAGGGTGATACGAGCACGCACAATTCATGCAATCACTTCTTGCTGATCCCATTTATCAGTCAGACGTGGAGATGCCAAATGAAGAGTAATCGTGTCGTGGAGTAATTAGACTTTGTTGGAGAACTATTTTGCTTAAGTATATTTCAAATGTATGTGTGTCACTGTTGTTGCATTTGTACTATGTAAACCTTGTAAGGAGCACGCATGTTATTTGTAATATAGATTATTCCCACATAACGCATAGAAGTTAACTATTTCCACACATAATGTTTTTCAATAAGCACCTAGAACATAACACAGAAAACTTAAAAAAACTTACACAATGTCACCAATATACATGCATTGCATATTAAACAGTAACGCTACTAACAAAAAGTCCTTTACCCTAGACATAACACACATACGACATAGGTATTCACTCTGATAGGTAGTCCTCGTAGTTGAGGACATTGTTACATTTCGCCTGAGTGAGTTGCCTGTTTGTTGCGGTGGCTTGCTCTTTTGCCAGTTGTAGGAGGTGATACCTGGACCTATGCAGTATCATCAAATTGTTCTTTTTTTTTTTTTTTTAAAAATTTTTGTCACTGCACGCTTATATTGGTTCATGTTTTGCCTTGGCAGTGTGACTGAGATACGATCGACAAAAGATGCTCCAAGTTGCACGAGATCATCGTGCAGAGCGCTGGACTTGCTCACGCGAAAGTCCCACTCCCGCCGCAATCCGGCATAGTATTCCCTGTCGTTGGAATCTCTGTGCCTCCTATAGTTATCTGGAAAACGAGGTAGCATCCAAATGCGCATTGACATTGGAAAATGTGACTACTGATTGATATGTGTAGATGTTTTGCAATGGTAGATGTAAGTGAGACTTCGGTATGCGTAGGTGTTTTGCAAAGGTAGATGTAAATGGGACTTTATATAGGAGTTTTGCAAGGGTAAGTATTCACGTGAATAAAGATGATATGACTCGACAAGGTATTGTTCAGTGAGGTGTTAAGGAGCATATGGAAAACTGTGAACATGACTTGGCTATACAGTGGCACCTGTTGGTGCATGTGGTTTGCTGAGGTAGCTGTTTGATATGTCATAGCTTGTGCTACAGCAGCGTGATGGTGATGTGTATTGCAAAGGAGGTTGTGTATTTATTTACGTGAAGACTATTTAGCATTCTTATGCTTCATCTGACATGACTTGACGAGACAGTGCCGACTTGTGTTAAATGTATCATAAACTTTTTCAGGGATGCTTTGCATCCTTGAAAAAGGTGTATTGAAAAAGGATGCATATCTGTGTATCGATGTGTGTGTAGGTCATATGACTAGACAGGGTTCATGTGGAGACTATTCAGCATTCTTGTGCTTCATCTCACATGATTTGACGAGACAATGCTGAGCTGTGTTAAATGTATCATAAAATTTTTCAAGGATGCTCTGCCTCCTTGAAAATGCTGCATTACAAAAGAATGCATATCTGTGTATTGATGTGCGTGTAGATGATATGACTCGACAGGGTTGAACAGTGCTAAGTTGTTGAGCAGCACATGCAACACTGCAAACATTAGTGTAGTAATGGGGGATAGCTCACCCCCAAATTCGATGCATAAACACCCCACAGGATGCTCTGTGTTTTCACGTCAGTGTGTTTTCACTCGTAGCTACACTCACTACTCCCTATGGTGGTATTTGGCAAGTGGGATTGAAAAAAGCTGATAACAATATTTGGTTTTGTAATGGTAGGCAAGATTTCGTTGCATACCATTTTATCTGTTATGGTTATTTTTTATTCTTCAGATATCCATTGAGATTTAGTATCCACCCAGCAAGAACTGTAAATTGGAAGATCATTAGGTAGAAATAATAGACTTAGATGAACATGAAACAAACATATCCTTAGATGATTTGCCCACAAAACATGAAGTCGGAGAAAAGTTTGTTACGGACAAATTTTATTGTACATAACGACGAAGAGAAAATGAGTGGTTAGTCTAGTTTGGATGAGTCTGTATGTAATGTATCTGTATAAAGTAGTACACTAGCATAACTAAGATACACGGATACAGGTAAATGATACAGCGACTCACGATGTCATGTACATAAATTATTCGTATTATTGAATCATACGTGTGGTTGGTTTGTGTGGTTTGGATGAGTTTGTATGTATTGAATCAATTAAATTTTCCTACAAGTAATGTGCAATAAATCTAAATTTTCCTACAAGTAATGTGCAATAAATCTAAATTTTCCTACATTTCAAATTACACAGATAGAATATTGGAAATATCAACATATCTAAGGTTTTTCCTACACTACAAAGTAGAGGACATTGTCCAACCAAAGTATAATAATCATATGTAGCAACAAAGATCAACAGGCAAAAAATAAGCAAGTGATTTCATATACACTTAGCCAACCCATTGAAAACATTGCAACATACTGACATAGCAATGTAATACATTACTATTTTCATCTCACGCATGGTGGAAGGGAGTATTATTATGAGCAAGTGTGAGTGTCTACACCTCGGCAGTGATGGTCCCAATTGGGCGACACTCTACTCTGATGAGTCCTTGCTTTAGGAGCCATATGGTTTTCAAGTAGGACAGTGGTTGGTCTATGTGGGTTGGATGAGTATGTATGTATTGAATTTATGCATAAATATTCATATTAAATTTTCATATGTAGCAACAAAGAACACCAGGGAAAAAATGAGAAACTGATTTCATATAAACTTGGCCAAAATTAATGAACAGTTAATCTTTAGATTTGCAAAAGATAAACGTACATAATCATCATTTGTCAGATGTACTCTCAGATCTTCATATGGAAATTAAGTGAAAGTTAGCTATGCTCATTTTTTGTTATTTTTTTTTTCTTTCCCACAAGCGCGTATTTTCAGGTTCACCTCCCCTTCTACAATAATCAAAACCCAAAATCGTTCCTCTCCTACTCAGCCAATGGTGCATGTTCTCAGTTACCATACTGATTCACTTAAATAATAAAATGCAATTTTTTTCATTGTTTTATTTAATTATATGTTATATACGTTGTGCTTAATGTTGCTGCTCTCATGTTGTGCCACATCAGGTACCGCGTCATTTTCTTAAAAAAAAAAATCCTTCAATTTTTAAATGGTTTTTGCAATTTGCAGCCCTATAAATCTCAGCCTTATAAATGCAGCCCACTACTTATTTATTTACTCCCACTATCACTCTATAATAAATTTGTATAATTAATCCAGTCTATCTCTTATTTATTTAGTTTCACTATAAAGTCCAACCCAAAGCCTTTTAAGTTCAGCTTAAAGGAAAAAGAAATTAAAAATACCTAACATTCAAGCCGGTTTGGAAGAAGAAAAAAATACCAAAAAAGAAAAAAAAGAAAGGGGAAGTGTTCAGGTTTTGTTGCGTGACCAGATAGAAACGTGAGAAGAGAGAGAGTTTGAAATATGTAATGTAGAGGGAAGCTTAACGGCAGGGAAACAAATATTAAAAAAAAAAAAGTGTACACAACAAAACGTTGATGCCTTGACCAAATAGAAACGTGAGTAGAGAGAGAGAGAGAGAGAGAGAGAGAGTAAGAAAGCTTCAAGTATTGCGTGAGAAAACAGAGAGTAAGAAAGCTACCCACCTTCCTGCTCTACCGTTTCGTAGTAACGGCTGTCTATCTGATTTCCTTCCTCCCTTTCTTCCTTTCCACACGGTTTATAAATATTGATAGAACTTCCTTGCTTCAGTTGAGGTATCTCTACATGTCAATTCTTTTTTTTTGGATGCAAAACGTCTATGCTCTGTTTATATTAATATGAGACCCTTTTTTTGAGTTTGGTTATGTTCCGTAAACTAAGAAAAAGGGTCTCATATTTATATTGGCTTGGTTTCAAGTATAAACTCACTAGCTATTTATTCACTTCACTATATTTGATTTAACCCACTTATAGAATTTCACAACAACTAATCTAAAGAACAAATGACAAAGAAAAGAGGGATGCCATAGACACAACAAACCAAGTTGACTCTGTTTGGTACCAAACTGAGAATCAACTAATTAGAGCATTAATATTGGTATATTTTTTGACCATGGATGCATACTTAGATCTAAGCTTGCTCAGCTTTAACACTCGAGTACATGACTATATGGTATCTAATAATTATTAATGCTCTCTACGAATTTGATTTGATAGCAAGATTGTGTTTCTCTTGATACTCCTAAATTCATATGGAAAGCATGTTTCCTATCAAAGCTTTATGTAAAGTAGTTGGATTCTACAGCTCATGTCTTTATTCCCATTAAATTGTCTAGGCGTTTTTCATATGTTTGTTCAAGCTTTCAACAAGTTATTTGTTACAAGTTTTTTTAAAAAATATTTTTTATATTATTATTTTTGTTTTTTTAATGGAGTCACTTTAGTAGTAGCAAGTCTTCTTAGAGTTCAAAACTCTAGATGAGTCAGTATTGGGATGTTTTGTCACAAAGTGGCCAAGGGGGAGTTTGTTAGATTTTTAGTGTTTAACAATTCCATTAGATTTGTTTGTAATGACGAATTTAAAGTGTATTGGTGTTTTATCACAAAAATTTAGAAACTCACTAGATATTTGCTCAAGACTTGACTCACATTGTGGTTGAAGTACTCTTGGCATAAAGTAAGGGAATAGTAACAAATAGAAAAACATAAGGCCTTCAGCTATAAAATTAAAATTAAATATTAAGAAATAAAAGATTTGGAGTTTGATTACTTGATTTTCTTCCTTTTTTATTTTTGGAGATGAATTTTACTAAATCAAGTTTTGGACCTGATTTTTTCAGGGGGAAAAAAGGTGAAATCTATCACCTTACATAAATATTAATAAATTTTGAATTAAGACTGTGAGTTGCTTTCGTTTGAGGTTAGAAATGATCTAATTTGAGGCACCTAGGTTTGGTAGATCCAAATTTTGCTACTAAAGTTGAAATTCCTTTTTTTCTTTTTTGGAAAGGTTGGGGAGGGGGGCATTCATGTTGAGATGAATTTTCTCAATAGTGGTATATTGGAAGGTAAGAGTTAGACTTTGAACAATGTGGGAAGCTATCAACCGAAAAAATCTAGAACTAATCAATTTCCACATGGTTCTTATAGATGAACAGGTTAGATCTTCGAACAAGAATATATTTTGTCGTATTTTCTTTATTCGACTCGCACCTTAAAACAAAAATTGTGACTAACAAATTACTTATTTCAGTAATTTGATGACACAATACATGCGAGCGACTGTTTAAAAAAAACAATGTTAAGAAGTTTCAGGCACAACTACGAGAAGGACAATTATATTCATTGTCCAATTTTCGAGTAGATACTTAGATGGAAAAAGATAGCTATCGGCTTATAAGTAAAGACAAGAAGGTTAACTTTGTACGTACAACAGTTATTGAGGAACTAAAAGAGGCTGAAATTACTATCTCTCAGCATATATTTGAATTTGTTGATTACAGAACAATTGTGGATCGCTTTGACAATAACAAACAATTGACAGGTTGCCTAAAAACTGTCAACTTTATTTTCAATAATTAAGTTCCAAATAACTTAATCAACTTTATTTACTGCAGACATCATTGGAAAAATAGTTGGTGTTGGACCACTAGAAAATGTTCATGTTCAAGGATCTACTGTCCCAATGACAAATATAAATATCATGAGCATGGGATAAGCTTTGGCATGTATCATTGCATAATACTACTTCAAAATCTTTATCACTTACATATTTGTTTGCCACAGATAAATCAAAATAAGAATTATCTCTGAGGACTAACATCTAATGAAATCGAGGACAATCTTTACACCAACAATCCAGGACATATATAATGTTACAATACAATGCTACAATCTTTCCACATCTAATTCCAAGACAATTTGGGTTATCATCATGAATCCTATAATATATTGTTTATACATATATAATGCAACATTAGTAGTAATACATTCAAAAATATTTGGAAGGGTAACACGATCATAAAAAAAAAAAAAAAACCACGCGCAATTCATATTCCATTCTTTTCCATTAATTACATTATATATCAATTCCCATTCAAAAGCCTAAACCTTTATACCCACAAAAATTATTTTCGACACAGAGAAATCAATAACTCCACCAATATCCTTGGGAAATAAGTATACGAGGCCAAAATAAATATTTGGCTTTTCAGAGGATTTACTATTTCCATACCCAAAGCCACCACAAATCTTAATGCTCCACCAACCTAACCCAACCTATTAGGATTGGTGACCCTAATCTTAATGCCACTAAGTTCCCTTTTCAACCCCACATGTAGTAGATGATAATAAAAATAAATTTATGTACTTATTCAACAAACAGAACCCACAAATGACTGCTACTCAGGCACAAGACAGAAGCTTCATGAGATATTGAATTTAGGAATTTCAGCACTAAACTAGATTCTTGATGAGATATTGAATGTATTGATGGCTGTTTGGTATTAAAACAATAAAAAGAATAAAAAGAACATCAAATTAAGAAAGATAAAACACTGGGCAATCACACCTAGGCTTTCCTAAGCAGTCACAATTACGTAGGAGATAGCAGTCGCGCTTGAAAAAAGTTGGAATGTTATTGAAATCTATCAATATTATTGACTACAATAAAGCTATTATAGGCTATTTCTAAATCCTTTCTTAGAAAGACTAGGAATTCTAATAACAAAAAAAAAAAAAAAAAAAAAAAACAAAAGACAAAAAACAAAAAAGTGTACTTTAAGAACTTCTAAGACAATTCTCTAGTCTCTTAAGACAATCAATTCTGTATCTATACACAAAATGTAACAGACTTTCAACTGATGTGGTAAGTTTATATGTTGCCATTTGATATTACAAGGATAATGACATGAAACCAACAAAAAAAAAAAAAAAAACAAAAAAAAAGCCTAAGATGTTGAATAAAAACAAAGGTTTTAGGAACCCAAAACAGTAGATATACAGGGCATTTATGAGTTCAATTTAGTTCAGTGACAGTGGATGCCCGTGATGTACATTTTATGGTCTGTGTGTAGATATATGTGTGCATATCCATTATACACACATTATATCTATTCTATTAATAACTTAACAGAGTGGAAGCTTGTAAAACCTAGTAAGTTTGAAGCTTGTAAAACCAATAGCTTCTCAATTCAAGATCATTTAGCATTGAATTAAAAAGCAATTTCCCCTAATTCAAAATCATGACATAACTTATGACATAATTTGTTGAAATTATAGAGTTTGATTTGATATCAAACTATATGAATTAAAAAGCATTTCCCCTAACAATGAACACCGTTGTCATGCTAACTGTATTTTACAATAATTTCTACCCCATATGTGCATCAAAACCCAGGTCAAAACCAAACCCAACAAAGCTAAAACAGCAACAATAATAATGAATAGAGATAGAGAAAAATTTAACAGAGAAAAACTTAAAAGCCACACTCAAATCAGAGTACATGCACAAGCAACACTTAACTTAGATTACATGCAAAGGGAAAAAAAGAAAATTTGAACTCAGCATTTAGAAATTACCTTAATACGTTTCCACTCCTTTAACTCTGAAGATGGATTGGGTTAAGCTTCGGCTATGGTGAGAGAGAAAAGGTGTGGGTTTGGGTCTGGGTTTCGGAAAGGGTCTACTGAACGGTTTGGTTTGGGTACAGGTAGAAATAGGAGAACTAGAAGATTCAATGAACTTGGGAAGCCTCTACTGAACGGACTAACAGTGGCTACTGATCAGACTGAGGAAGGGAGAGAAACTATTGAAGGAAGGAAGACAAATTGTTTTAGAGACGTTACATTCAAAACTAGATGATATTCTGCACATAACTCGGTTTTCCCATTGCTGAGTTACACACAGTAACGCGGGAATATTTTATTGCCCAAAAGCCACACTGGAGTGCTAGCGTGGGAAGAACTTGCCTAGAACTCAGCTTTTGGCTAGTCGAGTAATTTAAGTAACTTGCTTATACGGTCATCGAGTATCAAAATAGGGGCACACTCTTATATAGTTTTGAAACAGGGGCATAATGCCAAATATTTTTACCTAAAAGGGCAAAAGGCTAGATAGTCCCAATATATTGACCATTAAAATGATGTGAAATCATACAAGGACAGCACATAACCTAAAAGTTTATGTTTATGGGTTTGACTGTCCAATTATATTTTAATAATCACTCACTCCTTTTGTCATTGTTCAATGTGGGATTATACTCACAAATGAATATTTTAATAGAAGCAATTCCCTTCTATGTCCAAGTGGCATTTGATTTCACCCAAGCTTTCTAATAGAGTTTATTATAGTCATAATACTTACCGCTGAAACATGAAAATCTTAGAGTCAATTTGGTTCAACTTTATGTTTAACTAGTCTCTAACTCATGCGATACACGAGATAGTTAAATAAAAATCAAAGTTATTTATTTTGCTTAAAGGTCTATGACTTGACTTAAAAAAAATGTATAACTTAAAAATGAATGAAAATAAGTAATATTTTGTTCAATATAATGATTTAGAAAAATTCTTTTTCTTTCATATTATTAGTTTCACATAACACATCTCGGCGTGGGCTATTTTATGGTGATGACTTTATACAATACTCAATTGCAATCAAAGGAAATATGATAGAATTTTTTTTTTTTTAAATGTCATCACATATATAAAAACCAAAGCCTTTGACTTTTGGTTGACCTCTCCACAATTTTCCATGTCAACATTTTTTATTTATATTTTTTAATTTGATTTAATTCTTTTGATTTTGTAGCACCAAATTGCAGAAATTTTATTAAATTTCTTTTTAAAAAATTTAAATTTAGTTGTTTGGTGCCATACTATCACTATAATATAAATCTATCCCAAAAAAGGGAATATATTACCATTAATTTGATAATTTCTACGCTGATGACATTAAAAAAAAAAAAAAAAATTCTATCATATTTCCTTTAATTGTAGTTGAGTATTGTGTGAAGTCCAAAGAGTTTATGGTCTCACTCGCAAAGAATTCCATAAAGATGATGCCAGAGATGTTCCTGAAAGTGCAGAAGTACATGAACGTCGAAGATGCCTTAGTGGTGATAAAAGACGTAGAGAAGTCCAATGAGAAGGGAAGGAAGGAAGACAATCGGAGAGGACGAAAAAGGGAGCGTACAGATCGTCAGAGTCTTGACAGGAGTAAAAGGAAAGATGATAAAGCTCCTCGGACGGTAAAATTCACTCCTTTAATTATGCTTGTTGACAAAATTTT
Source organism: Quercus variabilis (assembly GCA_030445155.1). Classification (NCBI taxonomy): domain Eukaryota; kingdom Viridiplantae; phylum Streptophyta; class Magnoliopsida; order Fagales; family Fagaceae; genus Quercus; species Quercus variabilis. Next base: position 45,482,571 of record CP129452.1, on the reverse strand, counting down.
GGCATAGATTAAAGATGAGCACTACCTCATGTTAGGACATATGTGATTCACTTGTTAGGAACATATGTCACTATTTTATGTAATTGGCTAATTCTTTGACAAAACGCACTTTACTTGTATTTGGGTAGATCTAGGATAAGTTTAATACTTTAAGAAACTGTGTTTCAAGATCAAGTGTTGAAGTTATGCAAGTCTGTCCAAGATTCAAGTCTAAAAAGTGTTTGTCATTAAAGCTCGACAGGTAGCCATCTATCGAGCTTTAAGAGCTGTTCTAACCCTGTGGCTCGACAGTTGCTCGACAGATGGCTATCTATCGAGGTTTATGAAAAACAGAATTTTAGATCTGTTTTGACTCTAATCCGTGATTATGTATTTGGAATTTCTTTTCTCACAACCCTAGACATATAAAATGATTATTTTAAGAGCCGTTAAAGAGGACACAAGTTGCACAAGTATTGAGCAAAGTTTATTCAAACAAATTGTGACCGGAGATAAAGTTTTGCCCTAGTTCATCATTCTTGTGAAGAAGTTGCTGTATTTGTGCATCGTAGGGTTTTGTAACCAAGCATCTTCTTGATCTTCATTGTATAGATGAACTGAAGAACTTTGTAGCCAACTACCTTTTCTAGTTGGTGATTGAAGTCGCGTACTAGGAACCGTGCATCAAAAAGAGAAATTCTCACTACAGAACAAGTCCAATTAGGTATTGGGGTAAAGGTTCAATTGTAGGTTGGTATAAGATACTGGGATTCCTTTACTTGTAACTGCTTGTTGTGATAATAGTGGAATTTTGGGAGTGGTGACCTTAAAATCACCTGATGGGGTTTTTACTGTATTGGTTTTCCCCATTCGTAAACAAATCACCGTGTCAATTTATTTTCCGCTGCATACTTAGTTTAATTGGTGATTTGTTTGTACTACCACGCGTTTGCATGTTAACTTGATTAATTAATTAAACTTGACTAATTAATCAATTAAATCATTACAAGGGGTCAATTCGTTTTTGGCCTATCATCTCAAATGGCCAAGGTCGTTACATTCGTCACCCAATGTACATGACAAGAAGAAATATTGTCGTTTCCACATGGATCACGACCATTACACAGAAGATTGCAAGGACCTGAAGGAGCAGATAGAGAAACTCATATGAAAAGGTAAGTTGCAAAGGTTTGTAAAGAATGGAGAACTCCATAGGTCCAGGGATGATAACAAGGACAAGCGCGAGGCCTCACCAAGGGACGAAGACCACACGTCCCAATATCTACCAAGTGTGATTGGGGAAATAAAGACAATCACAGGTGGGCCATCCATGGGTGGGTCGTTCAGATCCCTCAAGAAATCATATCAGAGGTAGGTGAACAGCATCCATAGGATACCACCCTTGAAGCAAAGACGGATGAACATGGACATGTTTTTCTCGGAAGAAGACGCTAGAGGAGTGAAGCAGCCACATGACAACCCCTTGGTCATAATGCTTACGATAGAGGGGTTCAATACCAAGAGGATCCTCGTGGATAATGGCAGCTTTGTAGACATCATCTACCTCTCTGCTTTTTAATAGTTAAAGTTGGATCTAGGATGGCTACGCCCTTTTGAGTCCCCTCTTGTCAGCTTCAGTAGGAACAGGGTGTATCCCAAAGGTAAAGTGATGTTGACGGTCACCATGGGGTCTTATCCGCGATAATTGACTCGTCAGTTAGACTTTCTAATGGTAGATTGTCCCTTTTCATACAATGGGATCATTGGAAGGGCCACACTTAATTGTTGGAAGGCAGCCACATCCACTTAGGGGTGTGCAAAAAATCGATGAACCGAAAAAACCAGCCGAAATCGACCGAACCGAGTTCAATTTTTCAGTTCGGTTTCGGTTTGAATTTTAGAAAACCGAAACATTTTGGTTCGGTTTCGGTGCTGGATTTTGTCACCCAAAACCGACCGAACCGAACCGATTTATATATATGTATATATTTATGTAACTTTAGAAAATAAAGGATCAGTAGCTTAGTGGTATGCTTTTTGCGTTTTGGCTAACTGATCCTTAGTTTGAGCCTTCGCGCATGCTTTTTTGCTATTTAATGTTTTAAAACCCTAATAGCATGATATAAATACTCTCACATAATCCTCTTCTTTCATTTTCTTCAGCCGTCCCCTTCCCCAGCGCCTCTCATTCTTTTCTTTTTTTTTTTTTTTTTTTTTCCTTTTCTTTTCTTCAGCCATCCCCTTCCCTAGATCAACACCTCTCCTTCTTTTTTTTTTCTTTTCTTTTCTTCAGCCGTCCCCTTCCCCCTCATTCTTTTCTTTCTTTACTTTTTTTTTCTTTTCTTTTCTTTCTTTACTTTTTTTTTCTTTTCTTTTCTTCAGCCATCCCTTTCCCCAGATCAACGCCTCTCCTTTTTTTTTTTTTTTTTTTTTTTTTCCTTTAGCCGTCCCCTTCCCCCTTATTCTTTTCTTTCTTTACTTTTTTTTTTCTTTTTTGTTTTCTTCAGCCATCCCCTTCCCCAGATCAGCACCTTTCATTCTTTTTTTTTTTTTTTTCTTTTCTTCAGCCGTCCCCTTCCCCAGATCAGTTCCTCCTCATTCTTTTTTTTTTCTTTCTCTGAGCCCATGGACCATGGCCATGCCTCTCTCTTCTCTCTGATCTGAGTCACATATCTTTGTTCTTTATTGAAAAAATACTACAGAGACATGGTGGTAGGCTCAAGCATGGTGTTAGGCTCTTGCTATGGTGCAGCAACGGTAAAGTTTTGTCTAGACCCTTTTGCTAATTCAAAATATTTTCAATTTTATGTTGGAATCTGGGTGTAAATTTTTGAACAAATATTGTTGGAAGTTTTTCTTTCTCTGTTGTTTTGATTTGTTCAACAACTCTTTCTTTGTTGCTCTATTGCTTTGTTTTTTATATGTGATTAAAGTTAGGGACTTAGGGTTTTGAAAATCTCAATAACCCTCTCTTTAGAAAACTGAAAACCGACCGAAACTGAAATACACCGAAACCGATTGGTTTCCAGCCATTTTGGTTGGTTTCGGTTGAGAATTTTACAAACCGAAATATTCGGTTTCGGTTGGTCATACTTATGAAAACCGACCCGAACCGAACCGAGCACACCCCTACATCCACTTACTGCCTGAAGGTAAAATTTCCAATGGAAAATGGTTTAAGTGAAGTAAAAAGAGATTAAGTACTGGCTAGGGAGTGCTAGCAAGCAGTGTTGGCTACAAAGGAAAACCATACGTGGATGATTGAGGAAAAAGAAGAGGAGAAGGTAGAAGCCCTAGAAATTGTGGAGCTAGTAGATGGAGAGCCAATGAAGACTACAAGAGTAGGGGCGACCATGAGTACAGACATGAAGAAGAAAGTAGTCCAATTCCTTAAGGAGAACTTGGACAACATCGCTTGGAGCCACGAGGACATGCCAAGCATATCCACAAAGATCATCTAGCACAAGTTAAATGTTGACCTCAAGAAAAAGCTTGTCTAGCAGAGATGACGAGTGTTTGCTCCAGAATGAAACTAGTGATTATGGACGAAGTAAATAAACTACTAACAGCAGGCTTCATCCGCGAGATCTACTACCCTGACTGGCTGACCAATGTCATCCTTGTAAAGAAGGCAAATGGGAAATGGAGAATGTGCGTGGACTTCATAGATTTGAACAAGGCCTGCCCAAAGGACAACTTCCCCTTGCTGAGGATAGATTAGCTAGTGGATTCCACAGCATGACACAAGCTCCTGACTTTTGTGGATGCATTCTTGGGGTACAACTAGATAAAAATGGCAGAGGAAGACTAGGAGAAAATTTCCTTCATCACAAGCCAAGGGCTCTACTGCTACAAGGTGATGCCTTTTGGGCTGAAAAATGTAGGAGCAACCTATCAAAAGTTAGTAAACAAAATGTTCAGTAAACAGATCGGGAGGAACATGGAAGTGTACATGGACGACATGCTCGTCAAGAGTAAAGAAGAGTCTGCTCACCTGGACGACCACTAAGAAACATTCACGACTCTCAAATAATATCAGATGAAGTTAAACCCCAGCAAGTGTGCCTTTGGGGTGGCGTCAGGGAAGTTTTTAGAGTTTATGGTGTCCCAAAGAGGAATAAAAGCAAACTCAGAGAAGGTACAAGCCATACTAGAGATGGCATCACCCAAGACTGTGAAAGAAGTTTAGAAGCTCACAGGAAGGATAGCAGCACTCAACAAATTCATCTCGAAAGCAACGGACAAGTGCTTGCCCTTCTTCAAGACGCTGAAGCAGGCTTTCGCTTGGACAGACAAGTGTGAGAAAGATTTCTAGGAATTCAAGCACTACCTAAGCAATCCACCCTTCTGAGCCTATCCAAGGAGGGATAAAACCTATATTTATACTTAGCAGTGCCAGCTACAGTTGTGAGCGTAACTTTGATTTGAGAAGAAAACAGAAGACAGCTCCCAGTTTACTATGTCAGCCAGGCCTTCCAAGGGATAGAAGCTAAATACCCACGCATAGAGAAGATTGCATTCACTTTGATTGTAGCTTTACGTAAGTTGCGCCCCTACTTTCAAGCGAACCCTATCTTGGTGATGATAGACCAACCCATAAAGAAGTTGATGAACAAGCCCGAGGTTGCAGGAAGGATGATCCAGTGGGCTATTAAGCTCAGCCAATTCGACATTGAGTACCACCCTAGGATAGCTATTCAGGCACAGGCATTGGCAGACTTCATCACTGAATTTAAAATCCTAGACGAGAAAGGAGCAATAGACGAAGCGAAAAGATGGATGATTCAGACTGATTGTTCGTCAGCCTGAAAGAGGGGTAGAGTAAGGGTCATTATCATGACCCTAAAAGGATAGACGCTCAAATATGGAGTTCAGCTAACATTCTTGGCCACCAACAATGAAGTTGAATACGAAGGAGTACTGATAGAACTAATGGTCGGGAAGGCGCTAGGAGTCAAAAACTTGCTCCTTTAGAGTGATTCAAAGCTCATCGTTGGTCAGATAAAGGGGGAATTTGAAGCAAAGGAGGAAAGGATGCAAAAATACTTAAAGTTGACAAAACTTTTGACACAGGAGTTTGATTAGGTGTTCAGACAGATCCCTAAAAGCTATAATATGGGGGTAGAAAAGCTAGCGAAGCAGGAGTCATTAGAAGTAGGACCAATGAATATAGACTTGAAGATTGAAGCCCAAAAATGTTCCAGCATTGAAGAGGTCTTCACCTTTGCAATCCAGAGTGAAAGCAGCTGGATGAACCCAATCCTATCCTTCCTTTAGGACGGATGGCTTCCACAGGACGTCGAGAAGGCCAGGAAGGTCAGGAAAAAGGCTGCAAGGTTTACGATCCTGAATGACACCCTGTACAAAAGAGGCTACCTTGAAGTTCGTTAACGAGGAGGAAGCCAAATATATTCTGGAGGAGATCCATGAAGTAATTTGTGGAGACCATGCAGGTCCAAGATCCCTGATTAGCAAAGTTATCCGAATGGGTTACTTTTGGCCTACTTTGCAAAAGATTGCAAAAGAGTTTGTCAAGAGGTGCGACAAATGCCAAAGGTTTGGGAACGTCTAAGGCATCCCATCAGAGAAACTAACAACAATAGCCTCCTTATGGCCATTTGCACAGTGGAGACTTGACATCGTCTGCTCGTTTCCCCAAGGTAAAAGACAGGTAAAATTTTTACTAGTTGCCATTGATTATTTCACAAAATGGGTTGAAGCAAAAGCACTATCAACCATAACGGAGGCAAAGGTCCAGAACTTCATGTGGAAGAATATAGTTTGCTAATTTGAGATGCCACGGACAATCATATCAGACAACAGGTGGCAGTTTGACAATCGAGGTTTTAAGGACTTCTACTCGGAGTTAGGAATCAAGAACCAATTCTCGTCACCTGGTCACCCCCAAGCTAACGGCTAGACGAAAGTGACGAACTGGACCTTGCTCAAGATCATCAAGGCTCAGTTAAACGAGGCAAAGGGTGCGTGGCCAGAAGATTTGCCCCACGTTCTGTAGGTGTACAAGACTACAACGAGAACCCTGACAAGAGAGACCCCCTTTAGTCTCACATATGGCATCGAAGCAGTAATCCCAATCGAAGTAGGAATCACCAGCATGAGACAAGAAGCCTTCCATGAAGGCAGCAATGACGATCAACTAAGAGTTAACTTGGATTGCTTGGACGAATCCAGAGACAAAGTATCCCGTAAGATGGTAGAGTACCAGCAGAAGATGATCGAGTATTACAACAATAGAGTGAAGCTTATACTACTTAACATAGGAGATCTTGTCCTGCAAAAAGTTACACTTGCTACCAAAGACCCAACCTAGGGGAAGCTTGGCTCGACCTAGGAAGAACCCTACAGTGTCACCTATTATTCTAGACAAGGCAACTATCACCTGGAAACGTTGGACGGAATGAGACTGCCACGACCATGAAATATTGAGCATTTGAAACAATACCATCAATAAATGTAATGGAAAGTTGTATTCATGTTTGAAATAAAGCAATAAAAGGATTATTCAGCCAACGTGATGTGTGCAAAGCTAGGAGCCAAAAAAAGAAAAGAAAAAGAAAATTGGCTAAGTAACAAGATTCCACCTAGACAGATGTAAGTTATTGACGAAACCAAATGACAAGATCCCTTCAATGGGTGTAAGTCACGAAAAATTGGCTAAGTAATAAGATTCCGCTTAGATGGATGTAAGTTACTAATGAAGCCAAATGACAAGATCCCTTCAATGGGTATAAGTCACAAAAAATTGGCTAAATAACAAAATTCCACCTAGACGGATGTAAGTTACTGACGAAGCCAAATGACAAGATACCTTTAATGGGTGTAAGTCACGAAAAATTGGCTAAGTAACAAGAATCTGCCTAGACGGACATAAGTTACTGATGATACCTAAACGGGTCTAAGCCGCCTAAAAATTGGCTAAGTGATGAAAGTTCGCCTGGACATACATAACTCACTAAAATTGAATAAGCCCCTTACAAACAAGGAGGGTTCTGATGAAAACACAAGTCACAAGTAGGCAAAATAAAGAACAAACCAATGAAAGCATAAAGACAAACGGTGAGTATAAATACATTTTGCCTGAAGAAAAAGCCCAAAAAACATTTGGCAAGAAACATTGTTCTGGAATTAGAATAAAAATATTGTTCTAGAACTAGAATAAAGAGCCCAAAGACACACTGGGCACCTAAAAGAAGAACTAATAAAACACGAAACATATACTTAGAAATGATAAACAAGTTCAAGCAGTAGCCTCGTCATCACCATTAGAAGGGGGCACTGGAGCATCTCCAAGAGCATCACTAGCAAGAGCAGCTGTAGTAGACTGAGAGGCCTCGTTCATCGCCATCTCCTGGTCTACCTCTTCCAGGTCCAAGTTCTCCAAGTCTACTTCAGAGGGATGCTTGACCAAGTACCAACGAAGGAGCTCAAAGCCCTTGTAGTACCAACTAAAGAGCATAGTGTTGTATTCCTCAGTTTGCTGGAAAGCCTCAATGGACTTGGCAGCAACGATCTTTATCTTCTCCTTCATAGCCTAGAGTTGCTCATCCTTCTCTAGAGTCAGCTGCCTCTTAGCTCTAAGGTTGTCCCCTAAGACCTTGACTTTCTCCTTGATGGTATTGGCCTTGTCCATGGCAAAAATGAGGTCCTTCTTCAGTTTAGAATTCTCTGCCTCCAAAGCCTCCATCTTAGACACCGTTGACGTGACCTTTGCCTCATGGCTTAGGTACTCCAAAGTAATATGAATGCTTTCCCCTAGTACCTAAAAAGAAGACCCAACTTTCAGAACAATACAAAAAGAAGAAAAAGGAAAGGGTGAAATTTCACAAGTACACTACTTGGACGAGTTTGTGGATAAGATGACCCACAACCTTGTTAGAGGACATGCCAGAGAAGACCCCAAGCTCTTTAGCAGAGAAGGCATCTTGTGCCCTTTCTAGCTCAAAGCCAGCATTGTCCCAAACGCTAAACGAGTGGGAATCTGCCTTATCTTTCCCCTTGTCCACGCATTGCTTCTCCCGAAGTGGAGTAATCTCTTCAACCGAGGTAGCCGGGGAAGTTGTCCTCGTCATCTCAATGACGGGGGTAGCTGGAGTGACGGAGACCTCCTTCTCCACAACACGAACCACCCTCTTCCTGAGAGTGGAAAGGGACTCGTTCTTCTTGGCCCTCATTTTTGAATACATCCCTTGGTTAAATTTCATCATCATTTATGGAAAAGGAAAACATTTGTAAAAAATTAAAAAAAAAAAAGGGAAAAAGAGAGGGAAAGGGAGAGATAGTGACGAGCTAAGTACTTACTCTTTTTCTCCTCAATCTCTATGGTGCGCAGGACATAGGCAGAAGGCTTTAGACCAAGGCAGTGCAGAGCTAAGGTATGAGGATTGACCAGATCATTGAAGTCGTCAATTTTTTTTTTTTTTTTTTTTTTTTTGCGTACTCAATAGCTACCTCAATAGGTTGCCTGTACTTGCTCTTGAGTTTTGGCCGTCTCTTAACTGCACAAGAGACAATAAATAGGAGAGTTAGCAACAATAGAATGTATACAAAAGAACGAAGGATGAAGGACTTTCAAAAAAGATGAAGCACCTAGAGTTGGGGTTCTCCATCGACGAAGCAACCTAGGGAGATCACCCCAAACTTCGTCAGAAGGAGTTTCCCACTCGTCCCCAGACATAAAAAAGAATCGAGATTTCCAATATCTGAATGACGAGAGTAGGTCCTTGACGATCCTATCCTTCCTCACCCAAGGCACCAATTCATATACCCATATTCCTTGGACTCCTTTAAATGGTACAAGTAAGTAAACTCGTCCACCTTGATCATATCTCCTTTAGTGGCAGCTAGCCATATCTCCATACAGTTGATCACTATCTTCCATGAATTTGGCATAAGTTACCTGGGAGCAATGTTCAAATGATCGAAAAGCTCCATGATGAAGGGGTCGACAGGGAATCTAAGCCCGCACAAGAAGGCAGCCTCGTAGAAGCACACCTTCCCGGGTGAAAAGTGAAAAGCTCGTTCCTCCCTGCGAGGTAGACAAACCCTAACCCTCTTAGGTGATTGGAGCCTATCCCTAGACCTGGAGAGTGTCTCAGTGTCTAGGCCACATACCTTCCTAAGGGCGTGAAAAGCCCTAATATCCTGTGGGGCAGAAGCCGGGGTGTCCTCATCCATTTCCACAGGATCGTCACTAGACGACAACCCCGTCTCGAGTTCACTAGATCTCACCTCTGACATCTCTCTTCGCTCAATTACTAAATCCTCGAACCAATCAACTAACTAACGAAGTAAGGGGAACAAATCAGCCAACACTACGCTTAGGCTACTACCCTAAAAAACAAAGCCTTCAACCAAAGGGGAAAAGGTACGGGAAACACCTAAAGAAGCCCCAAATGCACAAAAAGGAGCGAAATAAAGGGGCAAACTATCCTAACTTCAGAGCTACTAACCGTGGAACCCTAGAAAACAAGGAAATAGAGACAAAATCCTAAAAACCCAAAACAAAAAAGAAAATCAGAAACCCATACTACAAAGAGCAAAGGAAGAGGGAAAAAAGACATACCTCAAAGAAAAGCAACCACAAAAAGGAAAAGCTTAAGAAAATCACAGAGCGGAACATCTCGAAAAAGAAGAAGCACAGAGCAATAGTGGCGAAAAAGTGGGAAAAAGGAAAAGAGAAAATAAAGGAAGTTTAAAAACTAGGCATAAAAACTGAAAACCAGCGGAAAACTCAAGAGTCACACAAGTGGGGCATTAACTCCACTAGTTAGAGCACGCCACATGGCCACGATGTGTATGACGCCGCCAATACGCATTAAATGTGGAACGAAATTCCAAAAGCCATGTTTGGGCAGAAAACCTTTCACCTTCTGGTGGCCGTCATGACATGCAGTGACGACCACAGAACCTAGGAGGGCAATTGATGTGATTGACAAACTCTTTTGCCTAGACGACCTCATCAAGTACATTCGTCGACCTTTCCATGACATGGATGAATGCAGGTGAGTCATTAATTAGAAGTTTCAATCTCAAACAGTTACCAATTAGTTGTCAAACCGTTGGAAGCTCATCAAAACCCACATTAATAAGCCCCAGGGGTGGAGGCAAGGGGGGTCGAGGGGGGGGGGGGGGCAGTTGCCCCCCTGACCTTCCCAAAAAAAATCCTATATAGTATGCAATTTACAATACCTGCCATTTTGACCTCAAACGTTCTACACTCAGAGAACAAATAACACTATTTTGTCTTTTTCTATATATAGGTTCCATAAGAAATAACACAAAGGTTCCATAGGTTTATTTGTCTTTTTAAACAAAACAATGTTTTTTAGGTCCCACTTAAAAACCATATTCCTTCTTCCTTTTTTTTTTTTTTTTTTTCCTGCCGCATGTTCTTAAGCAACTGCAAATTTTTTTTCCCCCTGGTGCCTTTGTCACACAATTATTTCCTTTGAATTAGGGTATCCACATCATCATAATAATAAAAAATAATATTTAAGACCTTTTATATCAAACTAAAACCCTAGCCTCCTAATTGTTTTCTCTTCTATCTTAACCTTTTCACAGTTTCAAACAATTTATTTTTGCCATAGACCAAAATTTTAACTTCTTAGTTCTTACCACTTAAAAGAATAGAGAAAGAAATGTTGAATTTTACATAACTTTTTAAGAGTATTCAAGGCCAAGAAAGTACAACTTTGCAGGTATATTTTTATATCCTTAACACTTTTACATTGATTTATTTTAAGGAATCAAATCACATGTTTAACTTCTATGTCTTTAGATTAATTTTACTTTCAATCTAGTCTTTCAATTTTGCCCCCCTTGAACTAAAATCCTGGCTCCGCCACTGATAAGCCCTAAGGCGTTACGAAAAGAGCACTAAAGCAACGGCTAGAAATTGTAAAGCTATATATATACACGCTCATCAGAACTAGAAAAGGTACATAGACACAAACCCAAGAATTTTCTAGTAAACTTAACTCTAACATTCCAAATTTTCTTACTTCCAAACAAAGTTTCTATACACTAACTTTATTATCAAAGACTTTGTGGCAGATACCACACTAGTGACTACCTAAGGAAAGTTTTCCACCTTACCTGTAGGTACATTGACGAGGTCCCAACTTCATCTGGACGAACCTACATTCCTGACGAATCTCGCATCATCAGGAAACGTTTTGAGTATGCCAAATACTCCAAGCCACAAAGGCAAATCTCTCCGCTAAGTGATGCTCGTCGCTACTTGTACTTCCAGTCCATAAATCACGAAAGTCCACATGAGCTGGTTTCTAAGGCATGGTTCTTCCCACCAAACTTCTTTTAATGCCTGATAGCCCCATAACACATGGGTTACATCCTCCACAGCCTCCCAGCACAAGTCATAGGTGCTATTTTGGGTCACATTCCTAGTGTAGAGGTTCTTTTTTTTTGGGGAGCAATTCACGGCATGCTCACCAAATAAAATGGTTAATCTTATTTGGGATTGCCAATGCCCAAATATTCTTCTAGAACCTGCTATGAGCCGACAGATTTGATGGGCCAGAACTGGGAGCTTCGGATAGGATTTTATATGCACTCTTGGTCAAATATCGCCCTGATTTTGTACCAGTCTAGATGAGTGTATCTAGTGTTTGCTAAGAGTTGAGTTGAACGTCAAGAATGGTCACTGCTTCATGAGGAAAAAATTTAGACCATACCCGTTCCTCATCCCAGTGAGGACCATTATCGTCAATGAGAGAGCAAACTAGAGCATTGCTAGGTAGGTTTGTTAGTGGAGATAAGATGTGGCTTGAGTGCAGATCAAGAAGCCATTTATCTCCACGTATGCGAACCTACCTCCCATCACCAATGCGCCAGGCCGAGCCCCGTTGCACCACTATTCTCGCTTTTAGGATTCTTTGCCAAGCACGGGAACCAATGAGCTTCACCTCACTGTCCAACATAGAGCAGTTGGGAAATAATTTTTCCTTGAAGACTTTATAGAATAAAGACTTTAGTGTTATGAACATGCCGCCAAACCTGTTTGCCCAATAAAGCAAGATTGAAGTTCTTAATGTCTCTAAATCCCAAAATGCCTTGACATTTTAGTAAACATAATTTGTCCCAAGCTATCCAGTGAATTTTCCTTACTTCTCCCTTATATCCCCACCAAAGCTTTTGGATTAGAGATTCAATGTCTTTGCATAGGCTTTTTGGTAGTTTGAAGTAGCCCGTAGTGAAAGTTGGCATTGCTTGTAGCACGGATTTAATGAGAACTTCGTGGCCTGCTTGGGACAAAAGTTTTTCTATCCACCCTTGTATTTTGTGCCAAACTCACTCTCTTATATAGTAGAAACTCTTTGTTTTTGCTCTCCCCACAAAGGATGGGAGGCCTAAATATTTTTCATATTGAGAAGTAACCGAGGCACCAAACAAATCTAAAATTCTGATTTTTGTATGAAAATTTGTATTCATATTAAAAAACAATTGGGTTTTACCATTGTTGATCTACTGGCCCGAGGCTTGTTCATATGTTGCAAGGATGTCCAAAATTGTTTGACAATCATTATCATTTGCTTGGCAAAAGAGCAAACTGTCAATGGCAAAGACACATACACATGCATAGGTTAAATCCTTGAATATCTATATATGTATCAACCTATTTAATAAACATCCAGATGTGACGGTTCACCTTCTAAAATATATCATCAATTTTTCTATTTTTGTAGAAAAAAGAAGTTTACCTACTTATGTAACAATAAATGTGATTGATATCATTTCAACAAAATCATGAATGTAATTGGTGTCATTTCTATAAAACAACAAATAAGTATTTAAATTAATTTTTTTTTTATTTTTATGTTTGGTGATAAATTTATATGACTTATATAGTAAAATTTATAACATTCCTAACTTTATTCATTCCATATTTAAAACACAAATGTCAAATTTATAGCTAAATTTTTAACAACAACCAGCTAGGTCAAATCCACATGCATAGGTTAAATGGACAATGTTTATTACTTATGTGTATCTACACAAGTGTGTAATAACACTAAATCATGACATGAATTAAATTCATGATTTTAATGTTATTTAACATTTGTCTGTATACACACTAATGTGTAAACATGGTTTTCTATCCCAAACTGGACCATATGGTCCGGCCCGATTAACCGTGAACCTCTCATAAACACGGTTCTTTTAATCCTAAGAACTAGTCTACACCAAAAAAGCAGGGAATCGTTTGAACCATTTCCAACCGTACGGTTCTCACAGTTCATTACTTCCCTTTGAATCTGTAGACCAAAAAACTTTAAAAAATAAAAATATAAAAAAAAAAAAAAAGAAAGGAAAAGAAACATAGCTACTGGGAAACATTTCGAATTTGGCGAGATAAAGTAATTCTGACGGTAAGAAAAACAAGGGAAACTATAAAAAGATAAAAATAAAATAACACACATGAAACAACTTACGTCGATCGCTCTGCCATTGACTTCTGCGAAGAGCATGCCTTTGTGTTTCTTATTCTTTCGTGAAGACTAGAGTCACACCCTCTATTTTTGTAGTGTATGGTAGGGGTGGCAAAATCTGGCATGACTTGCGAACCCGACATAACTAACCTGTTTATAAACAGGTCATGGGTTGAGGCTAAATGAGTTTGAGTCATATTCAGGTTGACACTGCTAACCCGTTTAATAAACGAGTCGTGTTCATGTTCAACATGTGAACCCATTTGACTCATTTAGCTTATAAAGTTATTAGTTATTTTGATATTATTGCTTAATTATTTGTTGTTTTTATATGTTTATTACTATATTTATATTTATTGTTGTAATTATATATTAATTTTAAATATATGGAAATCGATAAAAATTATATAGGTTTAGTATGACTTATTAATCGAATAGATTATTAAATAGGCCATTTGTACTAATCTTTACATGACTTGTTAATTAAATGAGTTAAACGTGTCAAGTCAACCTATTTAATAACTAGATCGTGTTCGAGTTGAGGATTTTGACATGTTACTAAATATGTTGGATTCGAGTCAACCCATATAGCCAAATACTCATAACTCGACATGACACAAATCCGATCTAGGAACACGAATGACCACCCTAGTGTGTGGTGCACAATTCATTTCTTTTCTTTTTAACTTAATTTTGAGTCTTTTTCTTAAGTATGCAGCGTATAGTGTGCTAGTGCCTATAGCTAGCCTACTGAGCCACCCACCCACGTGCTTTGATTGCACAACGCTACTTCAATTCAAAATTTTGTACTATAAGTCTATTATTGCCATGAATCTGTCAACATGGAACAAAAAGCTTTTTATATTATTATTATTATTATTATTATATTTCAATTTTTGTTGAAAATGTCTAAGTGCATCTATTGTTTTGTTTTTGTTAATGAGATGATGACATTTTATCTAGGCACTAGCATGTTAAATAAGTTATGAAATTTTTATGAAAAATACATTTAATTTGATTATTTTATTTTATTTTTCAATTTGTATTAATTTAATATATTTATTTATATTTTAAATAATTATTAAATTAATTATGATGTTATAACGGTTCGACTCTGGTCTGACCTTTAAAATCTTGAATCTCTTACGTTAATGGTTTTATTGAATTGTCCGGTTTGAAATCTGTTGGGAAAAAATCATAAATCCCCTCTATGTCTATGTGTACATTAATATATATATATATATATATATATATATATATATATATATCTACCAAGCAATTGCAATATTATGGAGACAAAAAAATTCCAGCAAGCATCACATAAACATAACCACACAAGAACACCAAATCTTACATGGAAAACCCTCTAATGTAGACGGAAAAACCATGGAGCGTCTCCGAAAAATATCAACTATAACATAGAGATTACAACTATTAAGTTTGTGCTAAACTTGAGTCCACAATAAATTGGATACACAAAAAATTAAATCTCAAAGAGTAAAATACAATCTCACCACAATACTAGTAGCAAAATTTTCCTCTGGATACTCCAAGAGAACTCTGCCAATTTATCTTCCATGTGTGTAGCTTGAGTAAAGAAAAATGTCTCATTTTTCTTTTTCACACTCTCATTGTATTTCTCTCTATCTTTTAGATTGCACCTCTCAAGTTGAAATTCTCTCTTTTTTTTTTTTTTTTTTTTTTTGTGTTTTTTGCTCACTCTAGAACTCATGTCCAAAATGGCTCTCTGTTTGCTTTAGCTTCCCACAAGGCCAAATGGCCTTAAGAGCATTCCCATCAACACTTTTAAAAAGTTTAGCATTTACCATCTCAAAAACTAATTTTATAATATATAACACATCACTTTACAATATTCCTTCCATCAAAACTTCTATTTTTTTAACACTCCATTTAAATATTCTTTCTTTATTAATTTTTATAAATTTTTTATTTTTCCTCTCTCTCTCTCCTCTGTCTCTCTATTTCTCAACCCAATTATTCTCAGCATCGTCGGCCACCACATCCACCATTGGACCAAAAAAAAAAAAAAAAATCAACAGTAATTGGAACAAATCACCACCAACCACAGCAAGGAAAAAAAGGAAAAAAACCCATCCACCGTTGAACCAAAAAAAAATCAACAGCAATTGGACCAAATCACCACCAACCATAGTAAAAAAAAAAAAAAAAAAATGAAAAAAACTCACAAACCATGGCCAAATCAGACCACAACCCATAGCCAAAAAAAACCCACAAACCAAATCGGACGACGACTCCTTCGATCCATGCTCTGACCCACAAACAATCAGACCCATGCTTCGATTCATGCTCACGACTCCTTCGATCCATGCTCCAAACCAAAAACCCACACTCTGACGCACGACTCCTTCGATCCACGCAGACCCCTGAAGAGAGAACAAAGAACAAAGAATAGAGAATAGAGACGGGTTTGGCGGTGTGGGTTGGGGGAAGGGAAGAGCGGCTTGGGTTGAGGGAGAACGAAGGAAAAAAAAAAAAAAAAAAAAAAAAAAAAAAGAAAAAGGAGAGGAGGTAGAGGCGTAGGTGTGGGAGAAAGAGAGAACCAGAAAGAAAATGAGGGAAAATAAGAGGAGATAGGCGCAAAAAGGGAAGCGTGTGAGAGGGAAAGTGAAACATGTTTTATTAAACAAAATTTTTATTTTTTATTTTATTTTATTTTTTTTACAATCTTGCTATAATGGGTTGCTAGAAATAACAATCCACTGTAGCTGGATTGCAAAATTAATAGGATTTAAGAGCTTTGATGGAGTATGTTTTTTGATCTTTTGATGCCAAAATTTAGCATTTATAGCATTTAGCATTCTTAGTTTCCTTTTTTTTTCTTTTTCCCTTCTTTTCTTTTACTTCAGCGTGTCCCACACGCCTTGCATAACTTCTCATTAAGAGAAGTCAGACCTCTCCCAAGCTTTGGTCATTTCTCAATAAATGAAAGAGCTAATTTTGAAGAGTTTTGGAACAAGCTCATAAATGAGCTTTGACAAATGCATGTGTTGGAATCCAAGGGTGTCACGTGCACCCAACAAAAACCATGTATGTATGGAAATTGTTTTTATTTTTTTGATAAACTGTATGGAAAATGTTAACAAGCACCACTTGGTGCTTGTATGGAAAATGTTAACAACCGCTTGGTGCTTGTATGGAAAATGCTAACAAGCACCGCTTGGTGCTTATATTGAAAATGTTAAAAACCGCTTGGTACTTGTATGGAAAATGTTATAACAAGCACCGCTTGGTGCTTGGTGCTTGTATGAAAAATGTTAACAAGCACCGCCTGGTGCTTGTTAAGTACATAAAATGAGCTTTGACAAATGTGTGCTGGAATCCAAGGGTGTCATGTGCACCCAACAAAAACCATGCATGAATGGAAAATGTTTTTTTTTGTTTTTTGTTTTTTGTTTTTGTTTTTTTGTTTTGGGTAAACTGTATGGAAAATGTTACCAAGCACCGCTTGGTGCTTGTTAAGTACAAAAAAATACAAAGAAATTTGTCAAAAATAGTCAAAAAGACACCAAATAGTACCTATAAAACTGAAAAAAAATAACATAAACAGCAAAAAAAACAAAAAAACAAAAATTTTGTCAGAAAAAAAGTAAAAAATATTGTGGTTAATGGGCACCGCAAGGGTTGTGTTAACGAGCAAGGGTTATGTTTTGCGGTGCTCGTTAACACATCCCAATAAGTTTTACCCATTCTTGAATGCCTATATATATATATATATATATCAACCATTCGATTAAATATCTAGTACGTGAAGAAAACAAATAAGAGTTCAGTTCACTTTTAGTCCTAGTATTATGGCATTTCTAAAAGAGTCCAATCCAAGAAATCTTGATAATGATCAAAGAGAAGAAAATAGTTTCTCATGTGCCATGCAGCTCTCGACCTCTATTGTGCTGCCTATGGTCTTGCACTCGGCCATTGAGCTTGGGGTTTTTGATATCTTAACCAAAGCGGGTCCTGGAGCCAAGCTCTCTCCCTCGCAGATTGTAGCTCAGATGCCCACCAAGAACCCTGACGCAGCCATGATGCTGGACCGCATTCTCAAGCTGTTGGTCAGCCACTCTGTGCTTGGTTGCACCGTGGTTGCTAATGAGGACTTTGGTTCTTTCCGGAGGCTTTACAGTCTTACTCCTTTGTCTGAGTACTTTGTCACTAATGAAGATGGCGTGTCATTGGGTCCCTTCATGGCCTTGATTCAAGACCAAGTCTATATAAAAAGCTGGTTGGTTTTTTTTTTATTATTATTTTTTTTCCTTTCTTATTTTGAATTTTAAAAATTGTATAATTATAAACTATTTTACAACATTTTTTTTTTAATATGATGAATGGTTATTGGTAAGTAAAAGAATGATATTAACGATAAACCCAAATGAAAACTAATAAGAATTGACTATGTTAATATTTTGTAAAAAATGTTATAAAATAATTTGTAGTTATAAAATTACTTTTTTTTTATTTTACCTTTACTTCGTCTTCATTGGTTGTTTGATTTATTTTTGCTTATTACCTTTGGTAATGGTTACGAATGTGTGAGGTAAGAGAGAATCTAAACCATGTTTTTTTTTTTTTTTTTTTTGCCGTAACTTATTTTATTATAACACTTTATTATTATTATTATTATTATTGTTATATAATATAATTTGATAATTAGGGTAGAGATGATTTGAATCTTGAATGTTTTTATTTAAAATATTAGGAGGTGCCAACCAGTGAAATTACAAAATTCTCAAAACATTATAACACTTTTAAACTATATAAATGGTGGTTAATATAATTAAACATTGAATTAAATTTGAAATTAAGGTCAAAGTCTACTATCTGTAATATGCATATATGTAATTGCCCCTATATTTTACTATTTTTATTATGGTAGGCTTTATGCCCTTTTAACAACTTCGTTTCTTGCTTAATTTGGGTCAAATAATTACATTTGATATCAACAAAACTTGGTATCGAAAAAAATTGGGTCAAATAATTGATGGGCAAAAGCAAAACAATGTTTTGTTTAGTTGTATGGGAAAGCCATGTAGACAGGCCCAAAGGCCCATGCCGAGGACCACCTGGGATCCGAGGACGTGTCTAAGGTTCGAGGACAAAGCGCGAAGGCCTTGTAGTCCAAGAAGCCACGCCGAGGATGATTACATCCTCGGAAGTCCGAAGTCAGGAAATACGCAAGCCGCAGTCCCCCAAGGAGAATCTCCCAGGGTATCCAAGGAGCGTATAGTAGGTGCCAAGCACCGGACATGGAAGCATGGTGGAGGAGCAAGTCCCAGACGAACTGTCACCTCCACATTAAATGCCCCCAACTAACGTCCTGGCCGCATTAATGAGGATAGGACCTCTGAACAGCACCATCTTGGGTGCCACAACCCACAGAGAGATGGGAATGCGGCTGATAGGACAGGCACTCAAGTGGAGACCGGATTGATCGACAAATGTAGGGCTAAGATCAGCTGAGAGAGGGATATATAATGTAAGAAGTCTCCCTTGAGAGGGGGACGGGGGAAGGACCAGAGAGAGATATATGCTGTAACAGTGCGTTTCCTTTCAGTGACTGGTAAACGTATTTGAGTGAAATAAGAACAACTACAATCTCCGTAATACGTCCGAGAAGCCCTGTTGTGTCCCTCTAGCCCATATTTAGATTATCATAGCCCACGAATAACCATGCATGGCCGTTGCATTCTTTACTAGGGCCTAGTTCTTGAGCCCACTCTCTACAAATTCATTGTCGGGGGTGCCCTTCCGAAAACGGAGCCCCTACAATTGGCGCCGTCTGTGGGGAGAACTTGTGCGCTAGTAAGGACGATAGTCAAGCATGGTAGGATCAGGCCCTCACCAAAGTACTCCCAATCGACCCGAACCGGCGAAGTCGCGGCATCAGGGCAATTATGGCGACCTCGGGGGCGGTCAGAACGACAACGGGCGATTTCGGGAAGGAAGCGTGCATACTTCAACCGCGGACGGAAGCCAAACCCGCCGGGAGGGGTACGTTCCCCAGAAGCGCGACGATGGCCAGGCCGCGCGATCGCAAGAGGCCCACAGCCACACTCCCCATAGAGGGGATGATAAGGTGGCCATGCAGCGGGAGATAGATGATCTGAAGAGGAAGCTGCGCCGTGTGTAGCGAAGACGGTCCGAGCCCAGCCCTGACCCATTCTCCGACGACGAAAGCGATGATGAATACCGGCAAAGGTCAAGGACGCCCCCCAGCGAGAATTTCTCCCACTAGGAGGAGCGCTACCAGAGGCGTAGGCGTGCCAATCCAACCCCCAGGGGCTTAGGAGGCGACGCCATGAGCAGGGCGCTGGACCAGCTTTCCAAGTCGCCCTTCACGCATCGCATAGAGGAGGCGGAGCTTCCTCGGCGGTTCCAGCAGCCAACCTTCATTGCCTATAACGGCAAGACGGACCCCGTGGAGCACGTGACCCAGTTCAACCAAAGAATGGCTGTCCACTCCAAGAATGAAGCGCTGATGTGCAAAGTCTTCCCATCCAGCCTGGGACCTGTGGCAATGAGGTGGTTCAACGGTCTAAGGTCGAGCTCCATAGACTCGTATAGGCAGCTGACCCAGGCTTTCGGTTCCCGCTTTGTCACAAATAGCAGGCCTCCTCGGCCCATGAGCGTGTTGCTATCCCTGTCCATGCGCGAAGGGGAGACCCTCAAAGCTTACTCGGACAAGTACTGGGAGATTTACAATGACCTGGACGGCAAGTACGACACTGTCGCAATCAATACATTCCAGAACGGACTACCAATGGGGCACGGCCTGAGGAAGTCCTTAACTGGTAAGCCCGCCACCAGCGTGCGGCAACTGATGGATCGGATCGACAAGTACAAGCGGGTAGAAGAAGACCTACTACAGGGCAAGGGGAAGGAGAAGGCTATCCCTCAGGAGAGGAGGGATTTCAGGTCGGACCGTTATGATAATGCCCATCCGAGGAGGGATTTCGGCGGGCAATCTGGAACAACCAACACACAAACGGTCGGCGCCGTGTTCCGAGAACCCGTACACAGGGTGCTAGAGCAGATAAAGAACGAACCGTACTTCAGGTGGCCGACCAAGATGGCGGGGGAGCCTGATAAGCGCAATCAGAACCGCTACTGCCAGTACCACCAGGACCACGGACATAATACGGAGGACTGCAGGAACCTCTGGAACCACCTGGACCAGCTAGTCCGGGAGGGAAGGTTGAAGCACCTCCTCCACCATTCCAGCGGCCAGCAAAACCAGAACTTCCAGGAACCTCGGAGGGACCTCGCCATGGGGCGGCCCACAGGGACGATCAATGTCATCCTGGCGGCACCAGGAAGAACAGGCACGCAACCCACGCGGGTGCTGTCTATAGTTCGACAGCCCGCCGAGGATTCCTGGACAGAGCCAAAGAGGGCCAGGAGGAATTGTCCACCAGTCTTGAGTTTCTCGGAGGAAGACAAGACGGGAACCATCCAGCCCCACGATGACGCTCTAATTGTTACCCTCAGAATTGGGGGCTACGACGTGAGAAGAGTGATGGTGGATGGGGGCAGCGCGGCCGAGGTCATGTACCCAGATCTCTACAAGGGGCTGGGGCTAAAACCGGAGGATCTGACGCCCTATAGCTCCCCCCTAATGACTTTCGACGGAAAGCTTGTCACCCCAAAGGGCATGATCAGGCTACCCATACAGACGGGCCCAGAAGTGGTGGAGGCGAACTTCGTGGTGGTGGACACATACTCCCCCTACACAGCCATCGTGGGGAGGCCCTGGCTCCACACTTTAGGGGGAGTTGCCTCCACCTTGCACCAGAAGGTGAAATTCCCATCCGGGGATCAGGTCCTGGAGATCCGAGGTTGCCAGCCCACGGCTAGGCAGTGCACGGTCGCCGCCATATCCTACCAGCTTGATGCACAGCCCTCGGCTCACGCCGAGGAAGGTTTATAGCAGTCAAAGATCCCGGTGGCGCCTCCTAATGCACCTGCCGATGGTGCTAGGTGCGAGAACCTGGAAAAGGTGTTGATCGGCGATAGCCCGGAGAAGTTCTTCCAGGTCGGAACCTAACTGCCTCTACAGGAAAAGGAGGAATTGCTTGAGTTCCTCAAAAGGAACCTTGATGTGTTCACGTGGGACCCCTGCGATGCCCCTGGGGTTGATCCCTCTTTCATCTGCCATCACCTTAACGTCAATCCATCTGCGACCCCGAGGCAACAGCCACCTCGGCACCCGTCGAAAGAACACGCTGATGCGATCAAGGAAGAGGTCAATAAGCTTAAGCGTGCGGGAGCCATCAAAGAGGTCTTTTACCCCAAATGGTTGGCCAACACTGTGGTGGTCAAGAAGAAGAGCGGAAAGTGGAGAGTTTGTGTGGACTTCACAGACCTAAACAAAGCATGTCCGAAGGACCCCTTCCCAATGCCACAGATAGACCAGCTAGTAGACGCCACGACAGGCCACCCTCGGATGAGCTTCCTTGATGCCTTTCAGGGCTACCATCAAATCCCACTGGCCTTGGAAGACCAAGAGAAGACAGCCTTTGTCACGCCCATCGGGAACTACCACTACAAGGTCATGCCGTTTGGCCTGAAAAACGCCGGATCCACCTACCAAAGGATGATGACAAGAATGTTCGAGCCGATGTTGGGCAAGAGCATCGAGGTCTATGTCGACGATATGGTGGTAAAGAGCAAGCAGGTGTCCAAGCACTTAGAGGACCTCGGCTTCATGTTTGACGTCCTAAGGGAGCACAAGCTGCGCCTTAATGCCTTAAAATGCTCTTTTGGCGTTAGCTCTGGCAAATTCTTGGGGTACATGATCACCCACCGTGGGATCGAAGTTGACCCTGACCAAATCAAGGCCATCCACAACTTGAAGCCTCTGCAGAACCCCAAAGAGATCCAAAAGCTTGCTGGGATGATCGCAGCGCTGAACCGATTTATTTCCAGGTCGGCTGACAGGTGCAGGCCCTTCTACCGCCTGATCAACAAATGGAAAGGATTTGAGTGGTCCGAGGAATGTGTCGAGGCTTTCCGGCAACTCAAGGAGTATCTCTCTCGGCCGCCTATCATGTCCCATCCAGAGGCCGACGAGGTCCTATACGCATACCTTGCTGTGACACCCCATGCGATAAGTCTAGTATTGATACGAGAGGATGGCGGCGTTAAAAGCCAGTTTACTACGCCAGTAAGTCGCTGCACGAAGCGGAGGTGAGATACCTACCCCTGGAGAAGGCCATCCTGGCTGTGGTCCACGCCACGAGAAAGCTCCCCCATTATTTCCAAGCTCACACCGTGGTTGTCCTAACCCAATTGCCTTTGAAATCTGTGCTCCGAACCGCCGACTACACGGGAAGAATCGCGAAGTGGAATACGATTCTAGGGGCTTTCGACATCGGGTACATGCCTCGGACCTCCATAAAAGGCCAGATTCTGGCAGATTTGACAGCCGAGTTCGCCGAACCAGCTGTGGAGGTTATAGTCGAGGAGGAGAGTCATGGTGAGAAGTTAGTTGGGGCAATCTCCACCCCAGAATCACCATGCTAGAAGGTATATGTCGATGGCGCGGCTAACCAGCGAGGTTCAGGAGTGGGACTAGTCCTAGTGTCCCCTGAAGATCACGTCATAGAGAAGTCTCTGAGACTCGGATTCACGGCCACAAACAACGAGGCCGAGTACGAGGCATTAATACAAGGGATGACCATGGTGCAAAAGATGGGAGGAAAGTCGATAGAGATGTTCTCGGATTCGGGGTTGGTGGTAGGACAGGTGAATGGGGAGATGGAGGCCAGGGATCCACGAATGCAAGAATACTTGGGCCAAGTTAAGCGCTTGCGGTTGGGGTTTAGCCCTTACAGTTTGTCTTACATCCCCAGAAGCGGGAACAGCCATGCCGACTCATTGGCCACGCTCGCAACCTCCTCGGCAGGGTCTCTGCCTCGGATAATACTTGTGGAGCACTTGGGAAGGGCAAGTGAAGCGCCAAGGGGAGGGATCCCCGTCCATCAGATCGAGGTGGGTTCCAGCTGGATGGACCCCATAGTGAGATTCCTCAAAGATGACATCTTGCCCGAGGACAAGTCAGAAGCTGAAAAAATTAGGAGGAAAGCTACTCGGTTCTGGTTGTCCGAGGATCACAAGCTGTATAAACGCTCCTACTCTGGACCATACCTGCTGTGCGTCCACCCCGAAGCGGCGGAATCGTTACTCGAAGAGCTGCACGAGGGAATATGTGGAAGTCACACAGGGGGGAGGTCCTTGTCCCACCGAGCCATCACACAAGGCTATTGGTGGCCAGGGATGCAGCAGGAGGCCTAGGAATATGTCAAGAAGTGCGACCAGTGCCAAAGATTCGCCCCGAGTATTCATCAGCTAGGTGGGGTCCTAAATCCCTTGTCCAGCCCATGGCCATTCGCCCAGTGGGGCTTGGACATTGTGGGGCCTTTCCCCAAGGCACCAGGGAATAAGAAGTATTTGTTGGTGGCCACGGACTACTTCACCAAGTGGGTCGAGGCCGAGCCGCTGGCCAATATCAGGGACGTAGACGCAAAGAAATTCCTTTGGAGGAACATTGTTACGCGATTCGGGGCTCCTCACACCCTCATCTCGGACAATGGGCTCCAATTCGACAGCAAGGCCTTCAGGGAGTACTGTAGCGAACTTGGGATCACAAACAGCTACTCGACGCCGGCTTACCCCCAGGGGAACGGACAGGCCGAGGCTGTTAATAAGGTCATCGTGAATGGACTTAAGAAAAGACTAGACAATGCCAAGGGGAGATGGGTAGAAGAACTACCCCATGTGCTATGGACGTACCGAACCACGCCTCGGCGATCAACGGGGGAAACGCCTTTCGCCATGACTTATGGCGCCGAAGCAGTGATCCCCCTGGAAACAAATCTCCCGACACTAAGGACGAGCTCTTTCACTCCAGCCAGCAATGATGGACTGCTGGAGCGGAGCCTGGACCTGGTGGACGAGCGAAGGGAGCGAGCGATGATACAATTAGCCCACTACCAGCAGAAGCTCAAACAAGGATACGACGCCAATGTGAAACTCAGACCGCTAGCACCGGGGGACCTGGTGCTGAGGAAGGTTGTTGGGGCTGCCAAGAATCCTTCTTGGGGAAAGCTGGGACCCAACTGGGAAGGGCCCTACCGGATTACCTCAATAGCAGGGATAGGAGCATACTACTTGGAGGATCTAGATGACAAGCCTGTACCTCGTCCATGGAATGTAAATAACCTGAAAAGGTACTACTATTAATAAAGAAACTATTTCGATTCATATTGTTAGCTTCTTTTAGTTATGTGCCTCGCATCCCAACCATTTAAAAAAAAAAAGAGAAAACTGAGTGTTAGACAGAACCAAGGAACTGCATGGTCCTCGGACTCAGTCCTATGGGGAAACTAACCAGTTTAAAAGAAAACTAAGTGTTAGACAGAACCAAGGAACTGCATGGTCCTCGGACTCAGTCCTATGGGGAAACTAACCAGTTTAAAAGAAAACTAAGTGTTAGACAGAACCAAGGAACTGCATGGTCCTCAGACTCAGTCCTATGGGGAAACTACCTACTTAAGAACGCTAAGCGTTAGACAGAACCAAGGAACTGCATGGTCCACGGACTCAGTCCTATGGGGAAACTAATTGCTTTAGAAAACTTAAGTGTTAGACAGAACCAAAGAACTGCGTGGTCCTCGGACTCAGTCCTGTGGGGAAGCTTTCTACTTCAAAAGAATCTAAGTGTCTACTTCGAAAATTCTACCTGTTCCTTAGGACATGTTATAACAATTGATACAACCCACGATTGGCAGAGATATAATTTAAGTTATAAACTATACGAGTAAACAAAAATGGATAATATACAAGCAAGGAAACAGCCACAACACAGAAAAAGAAACAAAACTCTCATTTCATTAAGTCCAAAAAGATTATACAAGAGGAGTCACATTACAAAAAAAAAAAAAAAAAAAAAAAAAAAAAAAAAAAAAAAAAAAAAAAAAAAAGAAAAGAGGGGTGCCTCATTCTAGTCGCCCGCTTCGCTGGAAGGCACGGCAGGAACGGCTGCTCCCTCAACAGATGGGGCCTGAGTGTCAGGGGCAGACTCCACGACCTGCTGGGGATTGTCCTCATCAGAGCCGCCGCCCAACTCGATCACCGGGGAGGGATCACTCCCTTGGACTGGCTCGCCAGTGGCCCCAGCATCCAAGGCCCCCTCCCCTGGAGTTGCAGCAGTTTCCACAGTGGCCTCCTCGACCTCCGAGCCACCTGTGGCAGCCTCGCGGATGACGGGGGGGGGGGGTAGTATACGTTTTCCTCCTTCCACAGGGCAGAAGAGGCCTCCACCCCAGCTTGTTTCAGGGCCTCGCTCCAAGTTCAGAGCAGTAGCGCCTACATAACCCGGGGACTTGGGATTTGTAGGCAGCTGCTGTCTCAGTTGCCCCAGCCTCATAGGCTGCCTCCTCGGCATCCTCCTTGCTGGCCAGGGCCTGCTCCCTCCCCTTCTTCGCCTCAAGCTTGGCCTCCTCGGCAGCAGCCTTCTCCTTCTTGAGGTCATCTATCAGCTCTCGGGCGATCTTGAGCTGCTCCTCGGCCTTACCTAGACGCCTCGTCTGCTCCACGGCCTGCCTCTGGGCACCCTCAAGGCCAGATATCGCGTTGTCCCGTTCTTTGGCCATCGCCTTAAGCTGCTCCCTGGCCTTGGCAAGGTCTTCCTCGGAGACCTTGAGGACCCAGGTGGCCTCCAAGCGCCTCTCCCGCTCAGCGTCCATGGCCCTCCTGTGGTCGTTGGCCGCCTCCTCCAACCTGTAAGTAGCCTGGACAGCCTGCCAAACAAAACGGGTACAAAGCAAGTTGAGCTCAAAGAGAAAGGAAGACAAAGCTAAAAACAGATAAAGCACAAGTGTTTAAGATCTTACCATCCCCAAGTATCGCTTGAGGCAGAGGAAGACCTCCCTGCTCCTCATGGTCCCCAGCTGCGCCATGTCCGCAGGAAGCAGTAGGCACCTCTCCACCGCGTCGGCCACATACGCGCCCTCGCCCTCCCTGAAATCCCTGAGGCAGGCGTCATCCCTCAAAGGACTCCCACGGAGCATTGGGGCGGGGAGCCATGCCTGAACCTCAGGTTGGTTCTCGACCTGCTTGTCCTGTTCTTTGTGGCCAATCTTCAGCTGCTTTGATGGCCGCCGAGTATCGTCGCCCTCCCGCATGGGCCCAGACTTCTCCTCCATAACCCTCTTGCCCTTATCCTTTTTCTGCTTAGGATCGGCAGGTTCGCGCCTTGACGGCGAGGTCGTCTGAGGCGGAGAGGGAGGTAGCCGAGACTGGGATGAGCTCGACCTGGTGTGGGCAGCGCGGGTCTTGGGGGGAGGAGGAGGCAGCTTTGGCTTAGACTTCCCCGGCTGTCCCTCGATCAACTCGGACAAACTGGGTTGGAACTTCTTTTTGTAACCCATTTTAGGCCGAGAAGATGTCCCTGTCTCTAGAAGTTCTGCTTCGGATAGATGAGGATCACCCAAGTCTCCAGAGGGGTCCTCGGACTGATGAAGCTACTCGAAAACGCCGAAGTCTTCCTCGGCAAAACCAGGGTCGGCAGCTTCCCCTTCTCTCTCTAGATCCTCTCCCGCGACCCCTAAGAATGTGTGGGAAGGGGGAGGGATTGCTACTGTGACGCCTTCGGAAGTGGACGGATCCTCGGGAAACTTAAACCCTTCCTCGGTTACTTCTATTTTCGATAGCCGAGGATCGTCCGCTTTGATCACGTACTTGGGGGCCGCAAATGACTTTTGGAGCGGGGTGTACCCCAAGATCTTATGAGCAGCCCTGACTTGGTGGTCTGCCTCGTTTTCAAAATCTGCAGACCTGAGCACCGTCTGCAGATCTTCCTTGTTAACCAAACTGAAGTTGGGCTCGAGGGCGTGCGGATCTGCAAAAGGAAAGCACATCCACGTTAGTTACCAAGCAGAACAAAAAGGAATGACACGGTAAACAAGTTAGAATCTTTGAACCCCCTCCTATTCCCACTGCCCCACCTGGTGTTCCTTCTGTCGTCGGACAGTGAAGGC
Source organism: Quercus variabilis (assembly GCA_030445155.1). Taxonomy (NCBI): domain Eukaryota; kingdom Viridiplantae; phylum Streptophyta; class Magnoliopsida; order Fagales; family Fagaceae; genus Quercus; species Quercus variabilis. The sequence continues at coordinate 45,455,045 of CP129452.1, read as the reverse complement.
CATCGTGCCACTCTCCAGACACGATGAGAAAATCTTCGTTCATCCCCTTGTTGGACTCGGGGAGGCACTAGATAAGCCGGACCCTGTCGTCCCTCGTCCTCATGTAGTAGGACTTGCCCTTCAGATGTTGAAGATTGTAGCAATAATTTACATCATGATGGGTCAGCCTTAGACCCATCTTCTCGTTGAGGGCATCCACACTGCCTAGAATTCTGAACATGTTGGAGGTGCATTGGGTGGGGGCTAACCGGAAGTATATAAGGTAACCCCTCATGACCGGCCCCATGGGGATCCTTATCCCCCCTTCAAGGAAGGCGATAATTGGTATCGCCACCTCGCCCGTCCGCCTCCGGAGCAACCACTCCCCATCCTCACAATACCTTAAGCCCACGTTGGCCGGTATCTTGTAGGCGGCGATGAATTCCTCCATCGCCTCCTCAGTAAAAACGTACTTCTTAAGTCTACCCATCCCAAACAACGCCTTAAGGGACTAATGGGGAAAGCGAGTCAAAGAAGGAGGAAAAGAAAGGAAAAAACTCAGAGAGGGATAGAGCGACTTACAGGAATGAGGAGGAGCTCCTTGGACTGGCTTTTTATGCTGGAAGTATAGGTGGAGATTTGGCTGGACTCTGATCGAAGGTGCAAGAGTTCGTGATTATGAATGGGAAGGGAAAAAGCGGTTCAAATGGGTATTTATACCCTAGGCGGAAGAGCCGCGCGAGTTTTCCCGCCCATAAATGCCAGGTCCATCCCCACCGTTAGATCGCCATCTACCCGTTGAACGTGGGGAGCATAAAGCCGCCTGAATTTAATGCAAGGCACGATACCCACGTCGAAGCGCCAGTAACGCGCCTCGAGCAAGCGAAAAGTCCTCAACGCTGACGAAGAACAGGACTCGATGGGACGTGGGACAGATCCGAGGGTGTCAAAATCCTCCTCTCCGCCCGAGGATGCAGACAGCAAGATTTTGAGGGGCTATTGTGGGGCCACAAAGAGTTGGCAACCCCGGCCCACTTTGAATCAGGCCCAAAGGCCCATGCCGAGGACCACCTGGGATCCGAGGACGTGTTTAAGGTCCGAGGACAAAGCGCGAAGGCCTTGTAGTCCAAGAAGCCATGCCGAGGATGATTACATCCTCGGAAGTCCGAAGTCAGGAAATACGCAAGCCGCAGTCCCTCAAGGAGAATCTCCCAGGGTATCCAAGGAGCGTATAGTAGGTGCCAAGCACCGGACATGGAAGCATGGTGGAGGAGCAAGTCCTAGACGAACTGTCACCTCCACATTAAATGCCCCCAACTAACGTCCTGGCCGCATTAATGAGGATAGGACCTCTAAACAGCGTCATCTTGGGCGCCGCAACCCACAGAGAGATGGGAATGCGGCTGATAGGACAGGCACTCAAGTGGAGACCGGATTGATCGACAAATGTAGGGCTAAGATCAGCTGAGAGAGGGATATATAATGTAAGAAGTCTCCCTTGAGAGGGGGACGGGGGAAGGACCAGAGAGAGATATATGCTGTAACAGTGCGTTTCCTTTCAGTGACTGGTAAACGTATTTGAGTGAAATAAGAACAACTACAATCTCCGTAATACGTCCGAGAAGCCCTGTTGTGTCCCCCTAGCCCATATTTAGATTATCATAGCCCACGAATAACCATGCATGGCCGTTGCATTCCTTACTAGGGCCTAGTTCTTGAGCCCACTCTCTATAAATTCATTGTCGGGGGTGCCCTTCCGAAAACGGAGCCCCTACAACAATTATTTTTATGTTTTCAAAATTTAGTCTAAAAAAATAAGAGTTGGCCCCTCCAAATATTTGAATTAGTCCAATAATGCTCTTAAAAAAAATAATTGGTCTAATAGTTATAAAGATATAATTTTATTTTTCGCAATTCTATTTTTTATTGTAAAATGTGCTTTTATATCTGTTAAATATTTGATAAAATTTGGTATCAAATATGTTTAAATCTATATTTTTCAACCCGTTATGTGACGATTAACAAGTCATTGACTCATTAAAAAAAATTTGTCACTAAAACTACACATGAAATGTGTCTTTAGTTGCTATATAATGTGTTAAAGCAAGGTAGCTTTAAATATGTTTGGAGCCTAACTTATTTTTCCAAGTTTTGGATCATTCATATTTTTGAAAATTTCATTAGTTCAATTGATTACTTACTTTAGCATAAAATTTGATAATTTGTGTTTAAAATGAAACTTTTTAAGATTTTGACTATGAAAATGGAAAAAATGAATTTTATTTTAAGAAAGATTGCCGTCAAAAATAATTTTGATTGAAAATACTAAGATATATATATATATATATATTTTTGTTGGGTGTGTGTATATATATATGTGTGTGTGTGTTTGTGTGTGTGTGTATAATAAAAAGTGCGCGCGTGTGTATATATGTGTGTATGAGTGTGGAAGTTGTCTTGATAAATATATTAGCGTCGCAATTTGGCCCCCCCAAACAAAAATTCCTGGCTCTGTCCCTGTGTGTAGATACAGGAGATTTGCAACTTTGACTTTTCTTGAAAGTTTATAAATTTCTTTTGCTGAATAAAAGTTAATCATTATTCTTTTAATAGTAAAGAAAGTTAAGTATTTTTTATTAGTGTAAAGGACGAAATTCAAAACCAAAATTAAATTTCATGAAATGGAGACAGATATATCATATGGTCATTTATCGAGAGAAAAAATATATCTTATGAGATGCTGTTTTCATAACATGTGTATGTTCTATGCATATGGGTTCTACATAGAGAGAGGATGGTCTCATGAAACCATCTCATAAGATTTGGTAGTTCCGCTTATGTGGTCCAGTAGCACCTCAAAAGCATACCCAGTTCCCCAATCTAATTTTCAAAAATTAAATATGCTATAGTAATTGTGTAGCGCCCTTGAATCTTGGTAAATGAAAGATATGGTATCTAACTAAAGCTCTTCATAGGTCCCAACTGAACGATGCAATTCTTGAGGGAGGAATTCCATTCAATAGGACTTATGGCATGCATGCCTTCAAGTATCCAGACTTGGACCCCAGATTTAATAAGGCGTTTAACGCATCAATGTCCAACCAAACTACTATTGTCATCAAGAAGATCCTTGAGTCTTACAAAGGTTTTGAGCAACTCAGGCAATTAGTCGATGTTGGTGGTGGTCTAGGAGTTACCATTAACCTAATCACTACTAGATACCCCAATATCAAGGGCATTAATTTCGACTTGCCTCATGTTATACAACATGCTCCACCTTATCCTGGTATTATTTCAATTCATAATTTTCATTTTTTCAGTTGTTGTCTTGTTTCACCAAGTTAAAACATGACTTTCTCAAAAAAAAAAAAAAAAAGTTAAAACATGATTGATTCTCCCAAAAAGAAGAAGAAGAAGAAGAAGAAGAAGTTAAAAGTTAAAATTTGATCAAATATGTTTTAATGTTTTTGAGGAATAATAATACGCAATATATGTAGATAAGGTTTTAATTTATGTTACAGGTGTGGAACATGTAGAAGGAGATATGTTTGAGAACGTTCCTGAAGGGCATACCATTTTTATGAAGGTTAGTTTCATATCTAAAAGGCATTATGTTACCCTTGACATAAACCCAAATACATTACAAACTGATTTGTGTTGCATAGGAAATGCTTTTCTTCTTATTTGATTGTCTCAATTATTCCCCATCCAATTGATTTGGTAATGGCGCAAAATATTATAAGAAACTGGTTATTTATTAGGTAGAAATGATATATATATATATATATATATATATATATATATATAAAATTTATACTAAATAAATAATATATGGTGATGAAGTTGAAAAATCCACCAGTGAGCTACACGTACTCACACACTTAGAATGCAACCTGCACAACACAAGAAATGAGAAAGACCTAAACAGAGAGCACTGGTGTGGTGCCGGCCAAATACCCTCCGAATGTCAAGTTAGAATCTTTTACAACTCCAGAGTGCTAGAGAGGGTCAATTATGCGTACCTTGATTTGTGAGGGTCAATTATGCGTACCTTGATTTGTGAGGGTATTGGGGTTTTTATAGTAGTCAAAGGTAGACCTCTTTTACTTGGAATCGAAGTCCTTTTCTTGTAGAAATCCTGTTGAGAAGTCCAAAATATGATGGGCAAGTCTTTTCCATATAGAGAGGATCTTCATTAATGCACGCGGCTTCTAGAATCCTATTTGCACTCGGATTTCATTCTATGGTGTGTGCCGCAAGTATTCCCATCTAGGGTTTCTTGGAAATCATGTAATAACAGAGTCAGGTCCCTCCTGATTCCAGCACCCGTCTACGTGGAATCCGTCCAGGTACGGATCTGTCCAGTACATATAGAGGTCTGTCCATGTATGATTCGTCCATATGAAATTCTTCCTCTTCATATGATATAATTTTTCAAGAAAAATGATGCCATAATTGGATGATTTTTCAGTCGATACTTCATGATTGGAGTGACGAATACTGCTTGAAGCTGTTAAAAAATTGCTACAATGCTATCCCAAATGATGGAAAGGTTATTGTTGTAGAGGCAGTGATTCCAACTATCCCCAATGTTAGCACTTCTATGAAGAGCACCTATCAAATGGATATGTTTTTGATGACTCAATGCACAGGAGGAAAGGAAAGGACCCAAGAAGAATTCGTGGCCTTGGCAACCATGGCTGGATTTAGTGGCATCAAATTTGAATGTTCTGTCTGTGATTTTTGGGTTATGGAGTTTTTCAAGTAAACGACTTGCTTGTAATATTTACTATTTAGAGATGCCCCCTTTCCTTCTTTGAACTTTTATGTTGTGTCCAAACAAGGGATTTTGACGTGAGATTTATTCAAAGCTGTAATTTGAAATTTTCTAACGTTGATTTCCTTTGTTTGGGTTAATAAGAGAGTTGTTTCAATAAGTATGTGAAACCTTGATCTCCGTATTTTTAAGCATCAAAATCCCAAGTTTGAATTTTAAGAAGAATTGTGTCATTGTACGAATTCTATCAATAAAACCATTCTCATACCATTATCAGGACTCTTTACATGGTTAATGTTACCATTACCACTATTGTTGCTAATATCATCCCATATATCTATTACCACTACCATCATAATCACTGTTGTCGCCACCACCACTATCGTCACTATCATTATTGTCACTGTCACGCTCACCACCACTCTCACTAATTGCCAATAATACCTGGACGTTACTTATACTGTACCTGGTGACAGCTCTAAGCTTGATCACAACACTTCAGAAAATTGAGGGGTTTTTTAATCAACGGTAAGCAAGACATCTTTATTGCTTTCATGGTAATAGCAGTCTTTCCTGGTCTACCACGTTAGCTGTCTTGGCCTCTACTGTATTGCATTTTGTCCCTATTAACATAATGAAAGCAAGTCTATTATTTTCAAATTAAAAAAAAAAAAAAAAATTCGCATGTAATGAAAGCAAGTCTAGTAAAGGCATGAAAACCAATCCTTTGGTTAAGAACTTTATAATTTAATTAGTTCCTCTTGGTAATTCTAATGGAAACATTTAAAATTTACACCCTGCTCTCTAATTATCAAATTATCAAAACAAAATCAGTCGTTTATTTTTATTTATTTATTTAAGAACTCACTAAAAAAAAAAAAAGGCGATAGAGGCATAGAGGCTAGAGCTAAGCTTTTAGCTTAGGCAAACAAGACATTCAAAACGTAAGCATGAAACATATGATTAATTGACTTCACAAAAAGAAACATATAAATGATTCAACAAAAATTAAATAATATAATTAATAACATAAAGTAATTATAAAACAAGTGCTTTACTGTCATACAAAATATAATAGGTAATTTACATCTTGATGCATGCTTGTTTAGGATATAATTGAGATTGCGAAGATTCCTCATGATCTCAAGACATCAATTGGCAATTGCAACATTATTTGTTTATATATTTTAATTCAATAGGTTAGGGAGGAGAATTTGAACCTTAAACTATGAACTTTTTGGAAACATCAAGAAGTGCCAATAATATTAATAGATATTTTAACATACAACTTTATTAATTTACCTGTAGGGATAAAGGCCCAAAGTCACGTATTGGGCCTTGGGCTTGGTCCGAGGATAGGGGTGAATCCGAGAAGGGACAAATAATCTTGAGTAACTCCAATTTTAAAGGTTTCACAAGCAGAGAATGAACGGAAGGTGGTCCGAGGAGTAACTCCTCCTCGGACATGAAGTACGCAGCCCACTTCTGTACCCCGACGATCAAAGTGATCTTCTAGGAAGCTCCAACAGGAAGGATGGGCATCATATGCTTATGAAGAATGATGGGGACTTAGGAATACCTAAAAAAAAAAGGTTGTCATCACCACATTAAATGCATTGGAGCTACTTTTCTAGTCGCATTTATGTGGAGGAGACCCTTGAACAGGGTTGCCTTGATCACTGTGACTTACAGAGGGCCAGAGAGGGCATCTGATGGGACAGATAAGTAAGGGTTTAGATGATCAACAAGTGTAAGATCAAGATGGTTCGAAGGGGACTATATAATGTGAGAGACCAACCACAGGAAAAAGGGGGGGGGGGAATTAGAGAAAGAACACTGTAGCTACTAGAACTATAATTGTAACCAATTTCATTGATTTGTATAAACATTTGGCTCCTCGGCAATACGTTTGTGCAGTCTTATGTACCTTGTTCTTCCATGATTGTTTTTCAAACTCATCCTAGCCATTATTATATTTACCAGGGCTTGGTTCTTTAATCCACACTCTACAAATTTATTGTGTTGGGCTCATTTACCCACAATCTCTTACATATTAGGCTTGGGCTACAAATCGTGCCCTTACAATTGGTGCTGTCTGTGGGAAGAACTTGAGCGATAGTGAGTACAGCGGTTAATGATGGTAGGCTCAGGTCCACACCAAGCAGAGTCCTTGGGATCAAAGCATGGCGATCCCTTTGTCAACCTTGAATGGAGGGGTGATCGCGAAGGAAGTGTGCATACCACATAGACTGACAGAAGTAAACCTTGAGAAGGAAGCCATGTCTCCCAGCTAGAAATTAACCGACTAAAGAAGGAACTGCGCTATGCATGACGAAGGCAGACTCCCTTTAACTCTGACGTGTCCTCTGATGATGAAAGGGACGTCAGTTATAGGAGAAGATCCCGAACCCCGCCCAGTGAGTCTTTCTCCTATGAAGATGAGCGCCATCACGAGCGGAGGGTCAAAAGCCCGTCTCGTAAGGGCGTGGGAAACGACGTTGTGCGCAGGGCCTTGGACCAGATCTCTAAGTCACCCTTCATGCGTAAGATCGAGGGGGCTAGACTTCCTTAACGATTCACTCAACCTACCTTCACCATGTACAACGGTAAAACAGACCCTGTAGAACATGTGAGTCACTTCAACCAGTGAATGGCTGTCCATTCCGAGGACAAAGCCTTGATGTGCAAGGTTTACCCATCTAGTCTGGGACCTGTTGCCATGAGGTGGTTTGACAGCTTGAAGGCAGACTCCATAAGTTCCTTTAAGGAGCTCACTCAGGCATTTTGTTCCCGCTTTGTCACCTGTAGTAGACCTCTTCGGCCCTTGGCCTCCCTACTATCCTTGAGCATGCGAGAGGGAGAGACCCTGAAAGCGTATTCGGATAGGTACTGGGAGATGTTCAACGAAATAGATGGTGACTTTGATGATGTAGCCATTGGTACTTTCAAGCTTGGCCTCCCGTCCGAGCATGGATTGAGGAAATCTCTAACTGGCAAGCCCGTCACCAGTGTGCACTAGCTCATGGACCGGATTGATAAGTATAAAAGGGTCGAGGAAGACTAGTAGCAGGGTAAAGGAAAGGAGAAGGTTATCTCTCAGGAGAAGAGGGATTTCAGGTCAGATAACAGCAACCGGCCAATGAGGGACTTTATCGCGCTGTTAGGGTCTTTCCACCCTTAAGCAGTCAATGCCGTGTTCCAAGAACCAGTGCATCAAGTTTTGGAGAAGATTAGGAATGAGCCATTCTTTAAATGGCCAAGTAAAATGGTGGGAAACCCTGAAAGACACAATCACAACCTCTATTGCCAATACCACTGAGACCATGGACACATAACCAAAGATTGTAGAAGTTTGTGGGACCACCTGGACCAACTCGTTCGTGAAGGAAAGCTAAAGCAACTCTTGCACCACTCCTGCCCCTCCAAGGGGGCCAACGAATTTAGAATCCTGAAGAGATGACTTTTCAAGGCCCCCCTAGGAACAATAAATGTCATCTTCACTGCTCTAGGAAAAACTGGGTCCTGCCCCTCCAGAGTAATGTCTGTAGCTCAGCTACCCGCCGAGGACACTAATTGAGAGAGAAAGAAGGCTTGGTTGGAGGTCCAACCAATTTTAGGCTTCTCAGACGAGGGTAAGGTCAAAACCATTCAACCCTACGATGATGCCTTGGTGGTTACCTTCAGGATTGGAGGATACGATGTGAAAATGGTAATGGTAGACCAAGGCAGTGGCGCTGAGATAATGTACCCCGATCTGTATAAGGGGCTAAACTTGAGACCCAAGGACTTAGCACCCTACAGCTTGCCCCTAGTGAGTTTTAATGGGAAAGTCGTTATCCCAAAAGGCCAAATTAGACTACCCTTGCAGACTGGGTTATAAATTGTGGAGGTAGACTTCATCGTGATGGACGCTTATTCACCCTACATGGCCATTGTGGCCAGACCTTGGCTTCATACCCTCAAAGCCATCTCCTTTACTCTGCATCAAAAGGTGAAATACCCATCCGAGGGTCGGGTTAAGGAGATCTTGGGAAATCAGTCGATAGCCAGGCAATGCTTAGTGGCTGCCATCCAGCACCAACCTGAAGCTTAGCCCTCAGCTCATGTTAAAGGAAGTTTATAACAATCAAAGGCTTTGGCGTTGCCTGTCGGTGGGCCAACCGAGGGGGCTAAATGTGAGGATCTGGTAAATGTGGCTATCGGTAACGATCAAGAGAAATTCTTTCAGATTGGGGCTTAGTTACATCCCCCAAAGAAGGAAGAGATAGTAGAGTTTCTTAGAAGAAACGTAGATGTCTTCACATGGAGTGCTTATGAAGCCCTAGGGGTGTACCCGAACTTCATCTGTCATCATTTAAACATTAATCCGTCCATCACTCCAAAGAGACAACCTCCTCGGCGCTCATCCAAGGAGCACTCTAGTGCTGTCAGAGAAGAGGTGAAGAAACTAAAGCAGGCGGGGGCTATCAAGGAAGTTTTCTACCCTGAGTGGTTGGCCAATACCGTGGTGGTGAAGAAGAAGAGTGGGAAGTGGCGAGTGTGTGTACATTTTACAGATTTGAATAGAGCTTGCCCAAAGGATCCTTTCCCTGTGCCTAAGATAGACCAACTGGTGGATGTAACCGTAGGCCATCCTCAGATGAGCTTCCTAGACGCCTTTTAGAGTTACCACCAAATACCACTACCCTTAAGTGATCAGGAGAAGACGGCTTTCGTCACACCCATAGGAAATTACCACTACAAAATAATGCCATTTGGTTTGAAGAATATGGGTTCTACCTACCAGAGGATGATGACTAGGATGTTTGAGCCGTAGTTAGGCAAGAGTATTAAGGTCTATATAGATAACATAGTGGTAAAGAGTAAGGTAGCGTCCGAGCACTTGGGTGATCTTGGAGATATATTCAAAGTTCTAAGGAAACACAGGCTGCGCCTTAACGCTTCCAAGTGCTCCTTTGGTGTGGGGTTAGGCAAATTCCTAGGCTACATGGTAACCCATAGGAGAATAGAAGTTAACCCGGACCAAATTAAAGCAATCAACAATCTATAACCACTTCAAAATCCCAAGGAGGTCCAGAAACTAACCGGAATGACTGCTGCCTTGAATCAGTTTATTTCTTGGTCAGCTGATAGGTGCCGACCTTTCTTCCTACTCATAAACAAATGGAAGGGGTTCGAGTGGACCGAGGAATGTGCCTTGGCCTTCCAGTAGCTTAAGGATTATCTCTCTTAGCCACTTATCATGTCCATCATTGAAGCTGATGAAGTTCTATTCGCTTATACCGCTGTGGCTCCTCATGCCGTAAGCCTAGTCCTAATACGAGTTGACGACGACATATAAAGGCCAGTATATAATGTGAGTATGTCATTACACGAGGTCGAGATTCGGTACCTGCCATTGGAAAAGGCTATTCTGGCGGTGGTACACGCCACACGGAAACTCCTCCATTACTTTCAGGCACTCACAGTCATTGTCCTAACCCAACTTCTGCTCAGAGCTCTACTTCGGAGCGCTGAATACACAGGAAAGATTGCTAAATGGGCCATGTTCTTAGGGACTTTTGACATCAAATACATGCCTTGCACCTCTGTTAAGGGATAAGTCCTTGCGGATCTGGTAGTTGAATTCGTTGAATCCCCATTAGAAGAAGAAACAGAAACACAATCCATGGTTGGAAAATCGGTTGGCTTGATCTCCCAATAGGGCACCCTACCCTGGGAAGTGTACGTTGACGGTGCAATAAATAAAAAAGGTTCTAGAGTGAGGTTAGTATTGGTATCCCCTGAAAGGATCACCATCGAGAAATTGTTGAGATTGGGATTCTCAGCCACCAATAACGAAGTTGAGTATGAGGCTCTGCTAATGGGAATGGTCATGGTTCGAATAATGGGCAGAAAGGAAATAAAGATATTCTTGGACTCCAAATTGATTGTCGGCCAAGTGAAAGGGGAGTTTGAAGCAAGGGATGAAAGAATGCAAGGGTACTTGAAGGAAGTTAGACACCTGTAGTCAGGCTTCGAATCCTTCGACTTGTTACATATTCCTAAAATGGAAACACCCACGCTGATTCACTAGCCACACTCGCAACCTCCTTGGCACAGGTCCTGCCTTGGGTGATCCTCGTAGAAGACCTCCACAAACCCATAGGATCGAATAGGGAGCTGGTGCATGTTCATCAAATTAGGGTGAGGCCAAGCTAGATGTACCCCATAGTACTGTTCTTAAAAGAGGATATTCTACCCGAGGAGAAGTCTACAGCAGACAAGGTACGAAGAAAGGCTCCTCAGTTTTGGCTATTCGAGGACCAAAGGTTATACAAACGCTCATTTTTTGGGCCATACCTGCTGTGCATACACCCCAAGGCAATAGAATTACTTCTTGAGGAATTACATTAAGGGATTTGCGGGAGCCACACTGGAGGTAGATTATTGGCGCACAGATCCATCACTCAAGGCTATTGGTGGCCAACTATGCAAAGGGAAGCACAAGAATATGTTAAAAAGTGCGATCAGTGCCAACGGTACAAGCCAAACATACACCAATCGGGCGAGGTCCTTAACCTTCTGTCCAGCCCTTGGCTATTTGCTCAATGGGGCTTAGACATTATGGACACTTTCCCCAAAGCAGCAGGAAACAAAAGATACCTACTGGTCGACATGGACTACTTCACCAAGTGGGTAGAAGCTGAACCTCTAGCGAACATCAGAGATATGGATGCCAAGAAGTTTGTCTGGAAAAACATTATCACCCGGTTCAGGGTCCCTCATACCCTCATCTCGAACAACGGCTTTCAGCTTGACAGCAAATCTTTCAGGAGATATTGGATACTGTTGTGAGTTGGGAATCACGAATAGGTACTCTACCCCAGCTTATTCCCAAGGGAATGGGCAAGCCGAAGCTGTCAACAAGGTCATAGTGAATGGACTTAAGAAGAGATTGGACGACGCAAAGGGAAAATGGGTTAAAGAGTTGCTGCACATCCTATGGACTTATCGAACCACGCCTTGTAGATCCACTGAAGAAACCCCATTTTTGATGACTTATGGAGCCGAGGCTATTATCCCTCTAGAGATTGGTTTCCCAACGTTAAGGACTAGCTCCTTCAATCCGACCACTAACAGTAAACTGTTGGAAAGGAGCTTAGACTTGATTGAAGAAAGAAGGGAAAATGCAATGGTTTAATTGGCATACTACCAACAAAAACTCAAGTAAGGTTATGATGCCAACGTAAAGCTAAGACCATTAGCACCTGGTGATCTGGTGTTGAGAAAGGTCCTAGGTACTGTAAAGAACCTGGCATGGGTAAAGTTAGGACCCAATTGGGAAGGACCATATCGCACCACCTCGGTGGCTGGTGTAGGGGCATATTTTCTGGAAGATTTAGATGGACATGTCATACCACGCCTGTGGAATGTAAATAATTTGAAAATGTACTACTATTAATGAAAGTCTCTTTTGTTAGTATGTTCATTTATCCATGGAATTATACTTCTCGTCATTCAACTTTTCTAAGTGTTTAAACTGAAACCCAATCATGCCTAAAGTCCTTGGACCAGATGATGTGGGGAGGTTAAAGCTAAATGACAACTTTTATTAAGTGTTTAAACTGAAACCTAATCATACCTGAAGTCCTTGGACTAGATGATGTGGAGAGGTTAACGCTAAATGACAACTTTTATTAAGTGTTTAAACTGAAACCTAATCATACCTGAAGTCCTTGGACTAGATGATGTGGAGAGGTTAACGCTAAATGACAACTTTTATAAGTGCTGAAAATGAAATCCAATCATGCCTAAAGTCCTCGGACCAGATGATGTGGGGAGGTTAACGCTAATTGAAAACTTTTATAAGTGTTTAAACTGAAACTCAATCATGCCTGAAGTCCTCGAACCAGATAATGTGGGAGGGTTAATAATAAATAACAACTTTTATAAGTGTTTAAACTGAAACCCAATCATGCCTGAAGTCCTCGAACCAGATGATACGGGAAGGTTAACACCAAATGACAACTTTTGTAAGTATTTAAACTGAAATCCAATCATGCCTGAAGTCCTCGGACCAGATGATGTAAGGAGGTTAACGCGAATTGACAACTTTTATAAGTGTTTAAACTGAAACCCAATCATGCCTGAAATCCTTGGACTAGATGATGTGAGAGGGTTAACACCAAATGACAACTTTTATAAGAACTTTTATAAGTGTTTAAACTGAAACCCAATCATGCCTGAAGTCCTCGAACCAGTTGATGTGGGGAGGTTAATGCCAAATGACAACTTTTATAAGTGTTTAAACTGAAATCCAATCATACCTGAAGTCCTCGGACCTGATGATGTGGGAAGGTTAACATTAAATGACAACTTTTATAGGTGTTTAAATTGAAATCCAATCATGCTTGAAGTCCTCGAACTAGATGATGTGGGGAAGTTAGTATTTTTTACAAGTATTTGAATTAACGATCTTTTGCACAGGGACATCCTCTGTAAAAGATGAAATTAACATTCTGTTACATTCTTTTATATTTCATCAAGTGTCAAAGCAGATTCCAGGTTATGAAATAAAGTATTTGATCATATAGATCGATTCATAGTACAGATATGTGTGAAAACATTTCTTGCCTTCTACTTGTACTTAACAAAATTATTTAAAGTATTAGCGATTCACAGCAATAGTTACAAACTCCAAAGTATACTAAATGAAAATATCAGGGATAAAAGGAAGGGAAAGCATCTTCATTAAACAAAAAGGGAAATACATTGTGTTCGATGGCAAACCCCCATTACAAAAATATACATAAAAGCGGAAACACACGCACCCTACATCTACACTTCGGCTGGAGGAGGGTCTTTCTTGGGATTAGTAGCCTGGGAGTGGACACCATCAGTTTAGGACTTAGCTGCCGCGTCCTTGGCCTAGGAGACCATCTCCTTAACCGTAAGGGAGTCCTTGGAGGGCTTGTCCTTCACTAAAGGCTGAGCCTTCTTACTCACCTCAGCCCCTTCAGGAATAGGAGCTTGGGTGGGAGGGAGTTGCTCAAGAGGAGGGTCTGCATCTAGGATCTCTCTGATGTCCTTTAGGAAAAAGATGTTCTCAGCCCTCCTAAGCTCGGAGTCTGCAAAAACTCTTGCCCAGTCCATCGCCACCCCCCAAGACTCGGTGCAATAGCCCCTACAGACTATGGCCACCTCCTCTGCCAGCCATTTCTCTATGTCTACCGTCCCACGCTCATAGGCTGCGGCCACGACAGCCTCAGCGGCTTCCCTAGCCACCCGAGTTGCATCCTTGACTTTCTGCAGCTCGACCTTAAGATCCAGAACAGATTGCTTTTCTATGGCTAGAATTATCTCGGTCATATGTAACTGTTGGCGTTGGTCCTCGGCTTGCCTCTTCGCAGTTTTCAGACCTGCCAAGGCACTGTTCCGAGCTTTGATCTCCTTTTTCAGCTGTTCGGACAGCTTTGCCTGCTTTTACCTTAGAGCTCCCAGTTGCTTTTCAACCTCCAACTTGGAGTGGGCCTCAGCCTTAGCCTCATCCTGGGTGTTCTTGACCTACTCCTCGGCAATATATACTTGCTGGGTAATCTGCATAAAAATAGCAAAAGGGTTATGAAGAGTACACATATCTATGAATTAATCTGCGACTTAGCATGTAACAAAAAGGATACTAGCTGACTTGCCATTACAAGATCCTTCTTCAATGACAAGAAGAGGTCGGGCTGCCAGGTGCGCTTGAGGCCCTTCATGTCTTTGGAAAGGAGGAGGGGCTGCTCTAAAGCCTCGGCCAGGATGCCAACGTACCCCTGCTGAGCTTCCTATATGGTAGTGCCTTCCACCTTTAGCTGAGGGGCCTAGGAATGCTGCCCTTGGCGCACTTCGGCATCCCCCCGACTCTCCATGAAGGGGACCTTCTTATCGCGAGGGTCCTTAGCCTTCTTCTACTGCTTGGCCCCCTTTTGTGGAACCATCTCACCTTCCTCCAAATCCTCTGCTGGCCTTTTCTTCTTCAGATCTGGATTAGCCTTTAGTGTGAGGTTAGTTGGGGGTTGAGGAGGAGGAGGAGGGAGATTGGGAGTGGCCCGAGTCTTGGGAATGTCTTTGGAAGTAGACCCCCCTTCATTTCTGTAGGCCATTAGACCCTTTAAACCAGTTCTCTGCCTCAAATCCATGCCTTCTTCCTCCTCGTAACTGGTATCAGGTTGAGCAACTATAAGTTTTGGTTGGTGGACGGTAGAAAACCCTTCAAACTTAGTCTCAGAATCTGAAAACTCCACATGTCTTTCCGGCACCCTTTCCTCTCCTTTGAACTAGAATTGGTTGATCTCAGCATCTAAAGAGTGGCAAGATAAGGCCGACTCTTCTCTCAGTGCGACTACTGGTTGAGGAGAAGGTTGGGGTGGCTATACGACCGAGGGAAGGTCTCTTCGAGCCAAGAAACCAAGCTCTCAAATGTCTATTCAAGCAAGCTTGGGGCTACCTAATCTTATCGCCTGGCCTACGTCTTGAAATGTACTTGACAAAGGCACGTAATCTAAGATCAAATGGACAGCTTGCAGTTGTCTATCCTCGCTTGGGAATATCTCCGACCTTAGCAGGTAGTTAAGCACTGGGACGTTGACGTGACTAAGCTTCGGAGAAACGTGATCTTTATCTGCAAAAAATCTGAAGAGGAAATTGTGGTCAGAAAAAATTACAACTATTGTTCGAGGAGACAAGTGGCTTAAAATAAATAAAGGAAAGGCTAAGAAAACTAAGGTCCCTACCAAAGGACCTATCCTTAGGTTACCCCACTTAGTATTTCTTCCCTAACTGGGCAGTAAAGATCGTCATGCCCCTCCCTGGAGACGATCAGGTAATCATCCTTCAAGCTTTTGTTGGACTTGGGAAGGCAGGATATCAACCTCACCTCCTCGGATTGAGATTTGATGTAATACCTTCTGGCGAGTGAATGACACTCGTACATATGAACAACATCGTTCCATGAAAGCCAAAGGTCCATCTGATCGTTTAGGGCATCTACACTCCCTAAGATTATAAACATATTGGGAGCGCCTTGGTGGGGGCATAATCTGTGGTTGAGCCAATAATCTCGGGTTATCCTACCCATGGGGAGTGTCATCCCTCCTTCTATAAAAACGATCATGGAAATGACAACTTTGCCCACCTCTTTATCAGTCAGTACTCGTTCTTGGGGGCAATACTCTAAGCCCACTCCCTGTGGGATATGGTATTTGGCCCTAAAACCCTCCATCCTAGTCTAAGAATCCACTAAGTATTTGAATCTACCCATCTAGACAAACGGGGGTGACTAGAAAAAAGTTTTATGGAAAAGCATAAGACAAGGGAATTCAGCAAAGGAGAAAAAGAAAGTTTGAAGAAAAAGATACCTACAGGAATAAGTAAATGTGCCAGATCCCACACCTTTAGAAAAGCCTTTAAAAATTTTTCTTATGGAAAAAACTACAGAAGCTTAGGAGTTCAGATTGTTTTATGAGTTCGAGCGTTGAGGTTGTCTGGAGCACTTGTAAATTTCAGAAGTAAGGGAAAAAATGAATCTCCTCAAGGCTTTTATATAGAGTAAGAAAACGAGTGGCAATAAACCCGTTCAAAATTATTGGAAAGATGCCCACCGTTAGATAAGCACCCACCGTTGGATGTAGGGGGACAAAGCCCTGCTTGAAGCAATAAATGACGATTTACGAACCCCGAAGAGTCAGAGGTAGTGATGAGGCACGTAAAACGGCACTCCCACACGTGTAAACTGGAGAAATAATTGGTTTGGTTCCTTAAAAATTAAAACCCCATTTTTCCTCCTCGGATGGGAGAGAAAAACTGGAGTTTTGAAGGGCTATTGTAAGGATAAAGGCCCAAAGTCATGTATTGGGCCTTGGGCTTGGTCCGAGGACAGGGGCTAATTCGAGAAGGGACAGATAATCTTGGGTAACTCCAATTTTAAAGGTTTCACAAGTAGAGAATGAACAGAAGGTGGTCCAAGGAGTAACTCCTCCTCGGACATGAAGTATGCGGCCCACTTCTGTACCCCGACGATCAAAGTGATCTTCTGGAAAGCTCTAGTAGGAAGGATGGGCATCATACACTTATGAAGAATGATGGGGACTTAGGAATACCTATAAAAAAAGGTTGTTATCACCGTATTAAATGCATTGCAGCTACTTTTCTGGCTGCATTTATGTGAAGGAGACCCCTGAATAGTGTTGCCTTGATCACTGCGACTCACATTGGGCCAAAGAAGGTGTCTGATGGGACAGATACTCAAGCAAGGGTTTAGATGATTAACAAGTGTAAGATCAATATGGTCTAAAGGGGACTATATAATGTGAAAGACCACCCACGGGAAGGGGGGGGGGGGAATTAGAGAAAGAACACTGTAGCTACTAGAACTATAATTGTAACCAATTTCATTGATTTGTATAAACATTTTCCTCCTCGGCAATATGTTCGCCCAGTCTTACGTACCTTGTTCTTGCACGATTGTTTTTCAAACCCGTCCTAGTTGTTGTTATATTTACTTGGGCCTGGTTCTTTAATCCACACTCTACAAATTTGTTATGCTAGGCTCATTTACCCACAATCCCTTACATATTGGGCTTGGGCTGCAAATCGTGCCCTTACATTACCAATTAAGAATTTTAAACAAATAGAAGCTAATAAAAGAAATTCCTTATTACATAGAGAATGTTGGGAAATTTAAACCCTGATTAATTTTTGAATTCTTACTCTCTTATCCAAGAATAAAATACTTCACTAATTAAGCTAATTGAAACTCACTAACAGATTTTAGGTGTCTTTTGGTTAAAAAAAAGTATAAAAACTCCATTAATAGCTACTGCGCATGATATTTAAAAGGAAATATTACATTTACCGAACTTTTTTTTTTCTTTCTCATCTTTTTCTTTTGATAATATCAATTGGTTCATTATTAAGTGCACTCCCATGTACACAAATTCACATTGGATAGAATGTTTTTTACTTTTTTTTTTGGTTAGCATATATTAACCCAAATTAAATAATAAAATCTCTCAGGTACTTCATCTTAACCCTCTAGATTTATTTTATTTGCTATCATTTTCAACTGAAGTTTTACAAACAAAATTTAATTTTTGGTCCAATGAATAAGGTAGTGTTTGATACTCTACTAGCAGATAATACATTATAGTACAATGCCTTTCAACAAAATCTCTCACGTTTTAATTTGTTGTCATTTTTCTCACACTCTCCCTCATCCCTCATCCCTCACTACAACAAAATATATTTTTAGCGACGAAACTTAGTGAGGAAATATTTTTTTCGTTGCTAAAATTACAGATTTAGCGATGGAATATGGATTTCATCGCTAATAATGAAAAAAATTATAACATTTAGCGACGATAAGTAATTTTCGTTGCTATTAATGAAATAAATTATAACATTTAGCGACAAGAAGTCATTTTTGTTGCATTTGTTGGTTTGAAACAAGGTCACCAACGGGGAAAAGCTAGGCGTGAACTTAATTAATCTATATTGACGAAATATTTCGTCGCTAAAAATTGAGATTTTTAGTGATGAAATATTTTGTTGCTATAAATTTTTAGTGACAAAATATTATGTTGCTATAGTGTTGCTTTGAATAGTATTAGCGACGAAACTCATTTCGTTGCTAAAGGTAACCAATAGTGACGAAACTAAATCATCCCCAAAAGTCTAATGCATATAAATTGGTAGCTTTAGCGACGAAAATAATTCGTAACAAAAAAGTTAGAAACAAGGACAAAATAAATTTCATCACTAAAGAGTACAGCTAAAATGGGTTAAATTTTAGCAAAAATATTTTTCTTTCCCACAAAAAATTTCGTTTCTCCCACCCACTCATTTAAAAAATTTTCAACCCTCTCTCTCTCATTATCACTCACTTCCTAACACAAACACACACATCCTTTTGCTTGAAGACGTTTGAGGACATCTTCTTTTAGCCCTTAGTATTTTATGTTACTGTATGTTATAAAACATTTTGTATTATTGTATGTATTGGAAACAATTTGTATGGATGGACTGAATAGAATACTTGTTTTATTTTTACATTCGGAATGTATGGATCATTTTCTTATAAATGTGTAGTTGACATAAATGTGTGTAGTGGGCCTTTTTGTTATATTGGGCTGGGCTGCCTCCTGCGGTACTAGGCCCAAATATTCTGAGTAAGGGAGTTGAGACCGGTCCAACTGCAACTCAATTTGGTCCGGCTTGTGCGCAAACTATGCCTCGTTTGCCAAGAGCATGCTTACGGCATGCAGAGCTATTTTAGATGAGTCGTGGCAAGCTGACATGATAATAATAAAACAAAAGAAAGTATTTCGGATTCTCAATTAAAGTGAATAAATAATCCCTAATTAAGAAAGATAATCACAATAACAACAATCACTTTTATAAAGAAAGCAAGGGGAATAAATGGGTAGTATACGGGTTAATCAAAAAAGAAAGAAATATGATCAAATCTGATCCGCAGTACCAAAATCAGGGAGGGAAGAACGTTTCTTCTCAACGAGAATAATCTCCTGGAGAAATCTTGCTGTGGAAATTAATCACTTTGAGAGAATCGAACCTGAATGGTTGGTGCCCAAGAGAATTCTTTACTTTTGGCAGAGAGCAGGACTTTGAGAGTGAGAGAGGAAATCAACCTATTGGTGCATGCCTGCTGATCTAACTCTCTATTTTTTCTTTCCTTTCCTTATTTTCTAGTATTCCATTTTTTTTATCCTTTCTTTTTTTTTTTTTTCAATACTTGTTTTTTATTCCTTGGTTTTTTTCTTTGAAATTCCTATTACCATGATTGTGGTGTGTGTCCCCTATGCATGGCAAGGGCCTCCTTTTATAGTGCCTGCTGTAACCAAGTTTTACTATTTTAGCCCTTAACCACCCTTGTCTGGTTTGGGTGTACTTGCCGACTACTACTAATTCGTCTGTGTGCCACTCCCTATCACCAGACAAAGAAGACTCTTTTGTTTGTTTGTCTGCCATGCCACCCTTTCCTGCTACGGTGTGGGTGCTCTCTCTCTCCCTATCCCTCCCTATCCCTAATAGCATGCACCTAGTGGTTCCAATTCAGCCTTGCTTCTTTTGGGGGGTGTGTCATCCTAGCAAGACATTTCCCCCAAAAGAGCTTGAGCGGGAAACTCAGAATAGGTTTTTCCCCTCTCCCCACCACTAAACCATGCCCTCTTACTTCTGACCCATGACCTCATCGTGTCCCGTATTGGCTGGGTACAGGCTGGTGATGTCTAGACCTTGCGCATGCCTCCCTTCCATGTGTGTCCAAAATTTGCCTATTGCTCATGCATTCGCCGTGGTCTGGAGGCTTGCTTGCACAGTCTGTCATCTGTCCTTAACCTTTTATGTGAGCTATTTTATGATTTCTCGCTCCCTTTAGGGGCTGAGCTTTATTTGATGTTAGGCTTTGCCATCTTTTAATCTATTCCTTGACTGCTATGATTTCCTGTCATATCACTCTGTCATTCCTGCTGCGACGTTTATTTGACTTAATCCTGCTGGGCTTCTTTGGGCCTACCGTTTATTCTTCCCCCAGTGACTCAGTATGGCCATTGGTTTTTTATTACGTTACTTGTGAGATCTCGTGTCCCAATTGTTTTCTCTTGGGCATCCTTGGCCCATTTGCTTTACTTAGCCCTTTTCCTAACTCTGTATTCTCATGGGCTTTTACTAACTTCATTGGGCTTTCCCAGCCCAATTACATTATTCTCATCCTTGGGGCTCATGGGCTTGCCATCAACACTTTACTTTCTTTACTTGCATTACTTTGGGCTTGTTGTGGCCCATTCTCACTTTTCTACATCATATACTGCCCATGGGTTTGCTACTTCTCTCTTTTCGAGCTCTTTTGAGCCCGTTTTCTTCCTTAAGGCCCATTTGTTTATTTCATGGTCCTGTAATCCTACCACTTAGGCTTAATGGTTTTTCTATCCATTCACCAACTCCTTTCTACCCGTGTTGCTGGACTTCTTCTTTCTTTTTGACTTCCAAAATGACCATCAACATTTAGCCCCCTGAACATATGAAGCATTCCTGCGGTTCATATGTGAATACAAGACTTTTTGCCCTTTCTACCTCTCTTCCTTCTTTTCCTTTGTGGGCTTTTTGAATAGTGGATCCTACCTCATATATATATATATATATATATATATATATTTTTTTTTTCCTTTTCTCGCTGTGAATAATGTTGTCTCTTCGAATTTCCCAGTTTATCAGTGATTCTGAAACACAACCGCCATTTCATTAAATTCATCCCCTTTCTAATGGCTGACCCGTTGCCTCCTTTCATGCCGGCAATAATGAACTTGGTATTTAAGAGAGAGTCCTTTCATAACCTAAACACAAACTTCTTCTCCTTTTCCAAAACACTCTCTCTGTTTCCCTTTCTTCACCACTTCCTCCTCTTCAAGCACTCTCATTTGTTTACTTCGATTAAATCCCTGCACCATGATTTCGATGAAAAGCCAAAGCTCTTCTCGTCGTAAAGGAAAAGAGGTCATCTCCGATCCTCTCGCCGCACATGATGTAGGTGAAGAGGTCATGTATTCCAAGTTGGACCATTCCAATGAGGAAGAAGCGCACCATGCCCTGGACAATGAGTGCGCTCCTCTTATTGATCCTTGGTACGATATCCACCCCCCATTTTCCAAAGATTCCTGGCGATTATATGCTGCTACCGCTGGGACAAGTGTGGCTCGCTCTTTGTCGACGAAGCACAGATGTTTATTGGGCCCCGTTGGCCTCCTCAATCCCTGATCTTATCATTCGCCAAGGCACTTCACTCCCCGTGCCTATTCACTTCGAATTTGGATCAGGTACCGCCTTGGGTTGGAGGGAATGTATGGATAATGAGTTATCTGACACGAGTTTCATGGGATTATTACAGCGGGTCGGTGTTTTGAAGGCTATCATTTCATCCCACTGCTTATCCAACTTTTAGGACCTCTTCAACCTCTGTCACTTGGTCCGCCAGTGGTGTACCACCACCCATACTTTCTTCTTCTCCTGCGGTAAGATCACTATGACCCTAGAAGATGTAGCCAACCGGTTACTCTTGCCCATCCTTGGTGATGTTAATCCTGCAATTTTAGAGCTTTCTCTAGAGGAAGAGGTCGCGGAGGCCGAGTTGAAGAAGAGGATAAGCAGAATGCCAAGTTGTCATATTGGGTTTGTTCCTCTTCTAAATTCTTTGTGGTTGCTTATCGTATGGCCTTCATTGCGTTTTGGCTTTGTAAGTTTGTTTTTCTCTCACCCCCACTATGTTGTGAAGTCTTTATATTTTCGTTTAGCTATCAAGATATCCGCTGGGGTAAGTCTGCCATTGGCTTCTATGTTCTTAGGGCATTTGTATGTTCAATTAGACATCCTGCGGAGCAATAAGAGTCAGGTAGGCTCTTGTCACATAGTCACCTCTTATGTTTATAGTACTAATTTGCAGCACTTGTTGTACGAGCGTTGTGCTAAGCATTTATGGAAGTGTAGACCCATCCGTTTCGCTAAAGAAAAGTATCAGTTGTGTCTGCAAACCATTATCATTTTTTGTGGCAGATTTGAGTCTGACTTCCCATTAGCTTTTCGTTGGGTCGATTTAAAGCCAATTGACCATTCTGCTATTGAATCCTTTGATAAATGCGTTGGGTTTTCTTGGAGAGCTTACAGAAATTTAGGTACGGGTTATACATGTGCAGACTTTGCTATGGGTCTATTTGTTGATACCGCTTGAACCACCACCCCCTTGACTGATTTTGATGAGATAGGGATTACTTATTTGGCAGCCACCAATGCTGGGTGGTTGCCTTACTTGGCCAACGAAGGCATTAGGTTTGTTAATTATCCTGCCAACCAGGTGAGAAGACAGTTTGGACTAAATTAGGACATTCCTGATGATCTTTCTTTTCTTATGGAGTCCCTTACTTCCGTTTAACCCTTTTTGCGGCATATTGCTTTTGAATTCTAGAGCCAGTGTTTTACTGCAGTTACCATTCGAGGCTCACTGAGGGAGGGCCTTTGTACTCCTGCCATGCATGGATATTGGCAGGCTGTAATGACTTGGTTTGAGCAAGAGTTAATGGGTAGTTGTGGTTTCTCCCTTATTCCTTCTGATGGGCTCAGTGTGATTATTTCAGCTAATCCTCAATTGCTCTTGCCCTCCAAGTCCATGTTAGCATATACCAGGAAGCAGAATCGGTCTGCCATCTCTGAGTGGGATGAGGAGAAGAGAGGGTGGCATTGGCATGCCGGTGATTATCCTCCAGGTTGGGAGAAAAAAGTTAAAGTGACGAACATTTTTGCGCCAGGTAAGAAGGGTCCTGCCAAGCTTAAGTCTGCAAGTAAGTCCAAACTTGCTACTCCACGACCATCTACAGATGCTCCCCTTTCCAACAGGACACGAGGCAGTAAGAGAAAGATAACCTTTCACCCTGCGTTTGCTGCTGAGCGGAGAGTATGTCATCTCTAATTCTTCAACCTTATCTTTTGTTCTCCTTTTTTTCTTTGCAGTCTAAGCATAAGGAGGATAAGTCTGTCATCCGTCCCATCTTACTTGACAAGCCTGAGTTCGAGGTACATCTTTTTTTTTTTTTTTTTTTTTTTTTTGCCACATGTCTTTGGTTATCTCATCCCATTACGAGCTCCTTTGTTCTTCATTTTTCCTTTTTATTTTTTTTTTCTCCTTCTGTCTTCTAGGATGAGCCCGAGCCTATTTTTGTGTACCACCTCATAGCCAAGGAGCTTTTTGCCTTCATGGGCATGCCCATGGGAGACTTTTTTGATGGGACTAATGTAGTATTTGCAAAACCTGCCCCTTCTGCTATTGCACACGGAGCTCCTGCTGAGGCTCCTACCCCTCCCACTGAGCCGGTACCCATAGATGAGGGCACTCATACTGGGCAGGTTAGTAAGGCCACTCCCATTTTTGTCAGGACACTTACTCTCCAAGAGGGAGTCACTCCTCCTACTGCTACTCAAACTGAGGTTGCTTCTCTTCTCACGCCCCTTGTTATCTCCACCAGTGACCCCTTCGCAGTTCTATCTTAGGCTGTGAAGGATGGTTCTTCTTTGGTAGTTACCCCTTTTTCCATTCTTAGCTCTGTTACACGTGGACCTGATGCTGATTTGTCCTCTGAAGGATCTGAGGACATTCTTGAGGATCTTAACGATGAGTTTATCCTGAAGAAAAGGATTTTTGACGCTGATAAAGAGGAGAGTATCACCCCCGAGACCGAATTCATGGGTATATGCCTCTTTCCCCCTTTTTCTCTTACTAAGTTCACTCTTCCCTCTCTTTTGTTATCTCTTCCTCATACATATGTATTTTTGTCACTCCTTTGCTACGGTCTCTCTTTATTTGTATGCCTATTTCCCTATTTACAGAGACCTTTGAGGGGCTAGGAGTTGCAACAGACGTAGGGATGCCCACAGTCACTCCTCCTACCACACCCATAGCATCTGTTTCTACTGTTCCCACCATGCTAGTTTCTGCCGTTCCTTCTGTACTTGCTTTTGTCCTTCCTACAGCCCTCCTTCTCACTGGTCTTGGTGAGTTTCTTTTCCCTTATCTCCTTCTTCATTTCTTCCTTGTGAGTTTGTCCTTCTTAGATCACAGTTTCTAATTTCGCACTTTGTGCTTTCTTGATAAGTCCACTTCCTGCTAGCCCTTCTCAGTTTGAGGTGGGCAGCAGTTCTGCCACCATTTCAGATCCTGTGAATGAGGCCACAACCTTTTTTACCCGCTTTGACTAGCCTGAGGTCAATGACCTCAATCTTGCAGATTTCTAGGGTTTTGGGCCTTCTTATATAGATTTCCATGGCTTCAGAGTTCCCAAGGATTGTGCTTCTCATTTAGTGGCGGTCTACAATAGCCGTGGTGACTTTATGCAGGGATTTCACCTTGGTCGTTCTGCCAGAGAGCACTTCTTGAAGATGCTGGGGAGTGTGATGAGCGACATTGAGCATAACTTCATTAACATTGTCTCTACAGAGAGGATCCTACAGTGGAGTGTTGCGATTCAAGAGCTTGTTAGCATGGGCTTTGTTGTGGAGTTCATTCTGGACTATTTTTGTGAGATTGCTCGGGCCCTTTTTATAAGGAGAGTTCAGCCTGCTGTTGATGCTATTGATACATGGATTAAGACTCTGAGGAAGGAGATGGCAGACTTGGAAGGTCGTCGCAAGCGCCTTCTTACTAGCATTGGTGGGCCTAGTTGTTTTGGAGATCAGCCTTTCATTTCCAGACTTCGTTGATGATGATGTAGTTCCCCTTTTTTTGTTGTTTTTCTTCCCTTATTACTCCATCTAGTACACTTTATGTTTCCTATAGCACTTATTTGGCGAGTTTGCCACAGTTTGGGTTTGTAATTGTGATGCTACACTTTTCTACTACTTTTGCTATTACTACGACATAGAATGCTAATACTTCATACTTTTTCATTACATACTCATGAAAGCATGTTACAATCTTGTCTTGTGATATAGTCACTTGAAGGAAAGGAAAAGGTGAAGGAAACATAAAATTCTTTAACAAAAATGGGATAACTACATAACTTTTTCTATTTAGGCATAATAACGTTTCAGCCACTTCTCATTGATGGGATCCATTAGGTCTCTGTCATCTATCTAAATCAAACGATGATATCCACTTGGATGCGCCTCTGTTATCACAAGGGGTCCTTCCCATTTTGGAGCAAACTTAGATGGTCTTGCCATGCCTCGCTTGACGTAGTCTGCTATTTTTAACACAAGTTGTCCTTCCACGAACACTCTCTCTTTAGTCATCCTGCCATAGGCTTCAATTATCCTGCCATAGGCTTCAGTCATCCTTTTTCTATATTTGCGGCTGCGCTCTTAGGCTTCTTCCCTCTTTTCATCAAGCCTTTCTAGGTCTTCACATCTTTCTGCCACAAAGACTTCCTTTTCTTTTTCTTTCTCCCACGTCTACATAACTCTCAGGGATGGAGTCATTACTTTTGCCGGGCTCATTACCTTTGTTCTGTAGACCAAGGAAAAAGGTGAAAACCTTGTGGCTGACTTTGGTGAATTTCTATAAGCCCAAAGAGCATCTAGCAACTGCATTGCCCATCCTTCTATATACTCTTGGCTCATTTTACTAATAATCTTTATGAGGGTCTTGTTTGTTACCTCTATTTGTCCATTTCCTTGAGGGTAATAGGGTGATGAACGGTGGTACTTAACTTGGTAGAATTCCAGTATCTTCCTTACATCACTATTAACAAAAGGTGTGTCATTGTCACTGATAATCTTGTGGGATACCCCAAACCTCACAATTATGTTCTCTTTGATGAAATTTGCTATTGCCTGTCCTGTGGCTTTACAGAGTGATACTGCCTCTGCCCACTTAGTAAAGTATTCCATAGCCGCTAGGATCCATATGTATCCATGCGATGGTGGGTTAACTGGTCCCACCAAATCAAGCCCCCAAGGGTGGAAGGGTCATGGGGTGACCATGCTATGTAAATTCTACGGATGAGTGCGAATCAAGTTGGCTTGTATTTGGCAACTATGGCATTTTTTCACAAATTATGTCGTATCTTTCTTCATGGTAGGTTAGTAGTAGCCCATTTGTAGAAGGCATCTGTAAAGCTTTTTCTTCTCCTGGTGTTCCTCACACTCTCCTGAGCGTACTTCTTTTATCCTTTCTTTTTCTTCTTCAGGGCTAAACATCTTAAGGGGTCCTTATCATACCCTTTTTTGAAAAGAACCATATTATGCAAAAAGTAATGCGTTGTCAACCTCTTAAGCTTGTATCTTTCACTATACTTTTGTGGCAGGATGTCTTCTGTCAAGTACTGCATGAATGGGCTTTTCTAGTCTTCGCTGATGAATACAGCATAACTTTCCTCTTTATCTGCTGTAAGCTGGCAGGTCCCGTATTGGGTTTGGACTCGGTCTGCGTCTTTACCCATGCTTGGCCAATAGAAGCCTGCCCTTTGAAGTCTGCAGTAAAGGCTGACCTCCTCACAGGATCCATAAGTCTTGTCATGTACTTCTTTCAACTTTCTCTAGGCCTTCTCCTGCCCCACGCATCTGGACAAGACCCTACCTAGCATCCTGTGGTACAATTCTCCTCTCACCAGGGCGTAGTCTTTTAGTACCTTTAGTTCTGCAACATCTCCTCCTTTTATCAAGGCTTCCCTTATGGGGATCTGCCAATCCCTTTCGCACTGTTCCTCCTGGAACCTTTCCTTCAACATTTCAATAATGGATTGTTTCCTCTTGTTGATTTCTACCCTGGTGTTATCCCCTTCGAACATTATTTGTGAGCTTAGTGCTGCTAACACATCTACAAACCGGTTTTTGTTCCTTGGAGCATGTTCTATTTTGAAGGTTGAAAACGTTTCCCTCGCCTTCTAGGCCATTGCTCTGTACGGGGCTAGGCTAAGTTCCTTCAAGGAGAAGCTCCCCTTGGTCTGGCAGATTACTGGGTTCGAATCACCCATTACCTTAAATGCTAGACTCCCATTTCAAGAGCCGTGGCTAGCCCGGTTAGGTAGGCTTCGTATTCTTCCGTGTTGTTTGAGGGGAATTCCAATTTGAATGATAGCGCCACTGCTTCATCTTCTTCATGGTACAAAACTATTCCCACTCTCCCTAATTAGGCGGTAGATTTCATTACCTATTGCTCCCTGGCTTTTTTTACCATGGCTACTTCCCCTGGAACTTCATCATCCAGCGGGAATTCTTCATCTCCTAGGAACTGTGCCTACAAATCTGCTATAGCCTGGCTTTTTACTGCCTTGGGCATCCCCGCTTTCAAGTTATACTGAGACAGTTGTAACAACCACTGGGATATTCTGCTAGAGAGGATTGGTTGTCGCAGCAAAGCTTTGACAGCATGAGACTTAGTCATTAGCCATACTTTGTAAGCCAAAAAATAAAGGCGTAGCCTCTGCGAAGCATACACAATAGCTAGGCATGCCCTTTTTGCCTTTGGGTAGCAAGTTTCTGCGTCTTTTAAGGCACAACTGATGTAGTATACTGGTTGCTCAATGCCACCTTCATCCTCTTGGGTGATTAATGCACCAATGGCATAAGAGTTGGCGGCCAGGTAGAGTAGTAATGGCTTTTTGTGGACTAGGACCTGTACAGTAAGGAGGTTCATCATGATCTGCTGTAGCCGTTTGAAGACCGTCTACTATGTTTCTCCCCATTCAAAGCTTTGCCCTTTCTTAAGTAACTTGGTGAAAGCAGAAGTAATTGATGCCAGCCCTGGGATGAATCTCCGGATATATAAGACCTTCCCTAAGAAGCTTTTCAATTCTTTTACTGTGGCAGGAGATCTCATAGTTGTTATGGCCGTGGCTTTAGCCGGGTCCACATCTATTCCTCTGCTGTGAACCAGGAATCCCAATAATTTCCTAGAGGAAACTCCAAAAGCGCACTTGAAAGGGTTCATTCTTATTTTGAAAGCCCTACACCTCTCGAATACCTTTCTCAACACATGAAAGTGTTCTTCTCTCCTCCTTGATTTTACCATTATGTCATCCACATAGTCCTCTAGTTCCTGATGCATAATGTTGTGAAATATGGCCATCATTGCTCGTTGATAAATGGCACCTATGTTTTTAACCTGAAAGGCATCACAGTGTAGTAAAAGTTGCCCATGGGTGTTCTGAAAGCAGTTTTCTCTGCATCCCTTAGTGCCATTTTGATCTAATTGTACCCATTGAACCCTTCCATGAATGAAAACATGGCACTTCCTGCCACAAAATCTATTAGTAAATCCATGTTTGGCAATAGGAATTCGTCCTTAGGACAGACTTTGTTGAAATTTCTGAAATCTATACAACATCTTATCTGTTCATTCTTTTTTTTTTTTTTTTTACTGGTACTATGTTAGATAGCGAATGCGGGTGGGCTACTAGCTTGCCCTTCTATCTCAGTGTGGAATATCCTGGCAGGCTGGGCTACTAGCTTGGCCTCTGGATCCACATTCAACGTATGCGCCACTAGCCTAAGGTCTAACCTTGGCATTTCACTATAATCTCATACGAAGACATCTTTGAACTCTTTCAACAGCAATATCAGCTCTGACTTTTCCTTTTCAGTCAAATTTGCACTAATTGAGATAGGCCTGGGTTCTTGTGAACCAAACCCCAGGTCAACTTCCTCCAACTCTTCTTCTGCCACAACCTGTGCATCTTTCTGCCATAACTTCCTCATCATTCTCTTCTTCTTCCTTCAAACTTTCTTGATCCACGCAACATACCAAACCTTCGTGTGGCCACTCTTGGGTGGGGCCCACTTGTATTTCACACGTGGGCCTCACGTACCTTCATAGTTTGTACACAATCTTGCCATCAAGGCCTCGGACCCTAACACAGTGCGGTGTGTCATCTGATTCTGCAACAGGCGCTTCCTTCCTTTATTTTTTCATGCCAATAACTCCCTTAGATCAGGTTCCGGATCACTTTGGATGTCTTCCTACTTAGGTACGAAGGTACCTCGTGGTTTTGATACTAAGCTTTCCCCAGATAGAGCCCATTGGTTGTAGAACATAGTTTCCACTAAATGAGCCTCTGCCTACTCAAATGGCAAGGGGTTTGCTGCTATGCGTATCATTTCCATTGATAAACATTCTACCCCTGCCCCGGAGGTGATGCTCACCAAAGCCTCTATGGCTATCTTTCTTTCTTTTGCTGTGAGCCCCAGCTGGTCAAACAAATTTTTGAACTTGGAGCTTTGCTGTAAATTGGTAATTGCTACGGCAGGCAGGGCTAGATTCTTTTCTTCGTCTTCCCTTGGATCCGTGTAAATTACTACCGCTACTACACCCTTCCCTTTGTGGTTTGTGAGTGGGTTTCTTTGAACCTCTTGCTGGGATAGTTCTAGAGTCCCTTCATTGATACTGCGGTACACCAATCTGCGGAATGTCCAACATTCTGTGGTAGGATGTTGCACGTAGTTTTGTAGATGACAGAAGCGTGGGTCCCTCCGCTCTTCTTTTGTGGGCTCTCTAGAAACTTGATTAGGCTTAAAAACTCCGTCGACTACCCACTTGTCTAGCAGCACATCTAACTCTTGTAGAGTGCATGGTATTGGTGGGGGAGTATTGTATTCCGTCCTATCAGTCTTCCTTCTCTGCTCACTAGTAGATACTGCCATAGCTTACGGAGCGTTTCTTTTGTCTGAGCTTGGTTTTACGGACTAGGCAGTCTTTCTAGCCTCTTGCAACAACTGTGCAAACTGGGAGATTTCTAAGTTTTTTAGGACTGCCTGTACTCCTTGATCATGTTTGTCATACACATTTTCACCAATGTTCTTTCTTCACAATTATCATAGCAATCGAGTGCTATGTCCCTAAACCTTTTGATATATTCCATCAAATCCTCACAATTTCTTTGCTTGGTTGCTTACAGGGTTGCAAGCGTTACTGCTTCTTCTCCATGGAAGTATTTAGTGCAAAATACGTCCACCGTGTCATCCCCAGTTAGGATTGATCTTGGCTTTAGGCCAATGTACCAGGTGTATGCCCGGTCACATAGTGATTTAGAAAACTCTCGAAGACTTAAGTCTTTGTCTGTGGCGTAAGGGCTAAGGGTATCAATAAACTTGCTCACGTGCTCAACGACACTTCCTTTTCGACAATCATATTGCGCAAAGGCCCATGGCTCGTACATCTCGGGGTATGGTTTGCTGAGTACCTTTAATGGGTACAGGGGTCTTCATGCATAGAATCTTTCCTTAGGTGCTTTGGCCCTTTCTTGCTCTAGGAAAGCCGCTATTTTGGCCATAGTGATGAAATGTTGTTCTGCATTCTGTGGGACACCTCCTGCTAGTGTCTCCTATTTTCAACCGACGAATTTCTTCCATCATTTACTATAGTGAGTGTTGCAGGGACTGCAAGACTTCAATGAAAATGTTGGCATTGTCATTAGGGATTCTTGGCTATGGTTGGGGTTTAGCCCCCATTCCGTTGGCACCTTCCGCCTGGTTAGGTTATTGTTGGTGAGGTGTTGTTGGCCTGGACTCTGCTTGTGATGGCACGGAACTCATGTTTTGCGTTGCCCTGGACTTTGAAGGCATTTGTTTGCAAGGGCTCCTGTCCCTATCTGCTTCTCAACTCCCTAGTGAAGTCGCCAATTTAATGTA
Source organism: Quercus variabilis (assembly GCA_030445155.1). NCBI lineage: Eukaryota > Viridiplantae > Streptophyta > Magnoliopsida > Fagales > Fagaceae > Quercus > Quercus variabilis. The sequence goes on along the minus strand of CP129452.1, from coordinate 45,424,144 downwards.
GTAGGCCTTTTTGTTATATTGTGCTGGGCTGCCTCCTATGGTACTAGGCCCAAATATTCTAAGTAAGGGAGTTGAGACTGGTCTAACTGCAACTCAATTTGGTCCAGCTTGTGCGCAAACTATGCCTCGTTTGCCAAGAGCATTCTTACAGCAGACAGAGCTATTTTAGATGAGTCGTGGCAGGCTAACATGATAATAAAACAAAAGAAAGTACTTCGGCTTCTCAATTAAAGTGTATAAATAATCCTTAATTAAGAAAGATAATCACAATAATAACAATCACTTTTATAATGAAAGCAAGGGGAATAAGTGGGTAGTATATGGGTTAATCAAAAAAAGAAAGAAATTAGATCAAATCTGATCCACAGGACCAAAACCAAAGAGAGAAGAACGTTTCTTTTCAACGCAAACAATCTCCCAGGGAAATCCTGTCGTGGAAATTAATCACTTTAAGGGAAACAGACCTGAATGGTTGGTGACCAAGAGAATTCTCTGCTTCTGGCAGAGAGCAGGACTTTGAGAGGGAGAGAGGGAATCAAACTATTAGTGCATGCCTACTGATCTAACTCTCTATTTTTTTCTTTCCTTTTCTTATCTTCTAGTATTCCCTTTTTTAAGTCCTTTTTCTTTCTTCTCTTTTTCTCAATACTTGTTTTCTATACCATGATTGTGGTGTGTGTCCCCTATGCACGGCAAGGGCCTCCTTTTATAGTGCCTGCCGTGATCGAGTTTTACTATTTTAACCCTTAACCACCTTTGTCTAGTCTGAGTGTACTTGCCAACCACCACTGGTTTGTTTATGTGCCATTCCCCATCATTAGACAAAGAAGAATCTTTTGTTTGTTTGTTTGCCATGACACCCTTTCCTACTACGGTGTGGGTATTCTCTCTCTCCTTATCCCTCGTGGCATGCACCTAGTGGTTCCAACTGAACCTTACTTCTTTTGGGGGGTATGTCATCCCAACAGGACATTTCACCCAAAAGAGCCTAAGCAGGAAACTCAAAATAGGTTTTTCCCCTCTCTCCACCGTCAAACCATGCCCTCTTACTTCTGAACCATGACCTCACCATGTCCCATATTGGTTGGGTACAGGCTGTTGATATCTAGGCCTTACATATGCCTCCCTTCCATGTGTATCAAAAATCTGCTTACTACTTATGCGTTTTCCGTGGTTTGGAGGCTTGCTTGCGCAATATGCCATCTGTCCTTGACCTCTTATGTGAGCTATTTTTTGATTTCCTACTCCTCTAGAGGCTGAGCTTTATTTGATGTTGGGCTTTGTCTTCTTTCAGCCTACTCCTTGACTACTATCATTTTCTGTCATATCACTCTGTCATTGCTGCTGTGACGTTTATTTGACCCAATCCTGCTGGGCTTCTTTGGGCTTGCCGTTTATTCTTCCCCCAGTGGCTCAGTATGACCATTGGTTTTTTATTATGTTACTTGCGGGCTCTTGTGTCCCATTTGTTTTCTCATGGGCATCCTTGGCCCATTTGCTTTACTTGGGCTTCTTTGGCCTTTTTCCTAACTCTGTATTCCCATGAGCTTTTACTAACTTCATTGGGCTTCCCCGGTCCAATTACCTTATCATCATCCTTGGGGCTCATGGGCTTGCCGTCAACCTCTTACTTTCTTTGCTTGCATTACTTCGGGCCTGCTGTGGTCCATTCTCACTTTTCTACATCATATACTACCCATGGGTTTGCTACTTCTCTCTTTCTAGGCTCCTTTGAGTCCGTTTGCTTCCAAATGCCCATTTGTTTATTTCATGGACATGTGATTCATTATTCCTGTTGCTTGAGCTTAATGGTTTTTCTATCCATTTACCAACTCCTTTCTGCGCGTGTTGCTGGGCTTCTTCTTTCTTTTTTTACTTCCAAAATGACCATCAACAATGTGTTATTCAAGTGTGAGGAGTTAATAATGTAATGATAGGTTACATACAGGGGAAAAAAATGAAAACAAATTAGTAGTTGTAGTGACGAATTTTTCCATCACATTTAGCTACATTTAGTGACGAAATTTTTCGTTGCTAAATGTAACTGAATTTATAAAAAACTCTTTCAGTGATGAAAATTTTTGTTGCTAAATATAGCTAAATTTTTCAGACTATAGTTTTAGTGGCAAAAATATTTGTCGCTAAAAGTACCCAAATATTCTTAAAAATAGTTTTAGCAATGAAAATATTTCGTCGTTAAAAATTATCTAATGAAATAAGGTACATGTAGCAAAAAAATAGTTTAATCGCTAAATAGTATTTTTAACAAGGAAAACATTTAGCGACAAAATAATTTGGTCGCTAAAAGTGTTTTTATTTTAAAACAACTTGGATCTTTAGCAACGAAATTTGTTGAAAGTTTTTGTCACTAATACTTTTAGCGACGTGGCTATAGTGATGAAACGAATTTCGTCACTGAAAAGAAGAATTCATCACTAAAGGTACTAGGCAACAAAATATTGGACTTTTAGTGATGAAAATTTTTGTCGCTAAAAATACATTTTGTTGTAGTGTTCCTCTTCCTCCTTTTTTCAGGCCCTTCCTTTCATATTGGGTTGTTGCAATGGTTGTCATGGCTAGAGTGTGGGTTGTCGGTGTTAATGTTGGTGAGTTTAATTTTGATGGCAGCAGCTCTGTTTAGTTTTAGGTCTTGGTGGCAGTGATTTTGATAGTTTCCATGGCTAGGGTGAGTTCTCAGTGTCGATGGTTGTTACTTAGTTGGTCTGGATTGTTGGCTTGTTGCTAGGTTAGGGGTGGGTTTAGGTTAGGCTTGCAATGGCAGGTTTGGTTTTGGGTTCAATTATTGTTATGTTGTTGGGGGGGGGGGGGGGGGGGGGGGGTTAATAGATTATTTTATTGAGATGAATTGTAAAATAAATAATGAGATGTATGATATGTTGTTAAAGAAAAATTAAGATAGATATGTAAAATTATATAAAGTGGCTTTTGGTGACATAAATATAACATTATTTATATATATATATATATATAAATATTTCAAAGTAAAAAAGAATAGAGGTAATTCTTCTTCTTTTTAATTAAATAGTTTTATGCAAAAGAAATTTAGAAATTATTTTAAACAATTCAACCAATTTCTACCATTTCTATACCAATTTTCTACAATTTCCACAATGAGAACATCTATAATAAAAAATAAAAATCAATTTCCCAAAAAAAAATCAAATAAAATTCAAAATTTTCCAAATCCAACTAAATTGGCGACAAGAATCTATTAGTACCCCAAAACATCAAAGATAAACTCCAAACCACCACATTCAACCATAGACTAGCCCCTACACAACAACCCAATACCACACAAATTCGAAACCATCACCATCAAGTCATCATAAACTTGACCTTCAAACCATATAATTGGGTTTTGGCAATGACAAATCAAACCATCACTACCAATGACAAAATCCAAACATCCAAATCATCAAATCCCGCCATGAGCACAATTAATCAATCACCGCAATCAGTCTAAAACCCAAGACCACCATCAAGACTCAAAAACCAAACAATTATGTGAGCTTCAAATAGGGCTGACTCAAAACAATTTGGGGCTATTTAAGACAATAATTTTAACTGAGATTTTTAAATATCTAAATTCAAATTAAATAATTTTTATTTAACTTTCTATAGAACTTATGTTTTTTCTAATTAAATTTTTTTTTTCTTTTTAGACGCAAAATTATTAAATATATATATATATTTTTTTTGATAAAGTCAAGACATCAATATGTTTTTGATGTTGGCGTAATCATCTCAGATCTAATCATCAGAGACTTTACTAGTTGAGTTAACTAGAACCCACTAAATAAGTTTTCTTATTCAGGTTCTATTAACATTTTTTTATTATATCTTATCCACTCAATCAACACACTCATAAACAATTTTGGAGTTTCAGTTAGGTTGAATTTTTATTAATCCAATATTTTGCAGGCCTTCTTAAAGTTAGGGGGAAGAATGCAAAACCCACTTTTTTTTTTAGTGAAAATGTGTTTTGGGTTGAGAGAGGCACGGAAGAGGCAAAAGAGATGTTTTGAAAAATTGTCACTGTTTACCCTTTAAAAACTGAAAATATGTTCATTTTCCAAGTAAGGTACTCACAAAGTTACTTGCAAAATGGCCTCAAAAGCACAAGATTTGTTTCATGGGAAGCCACTTCTCGCGAAAGAGTCATAAGAGAGTCGCGAAACTCTCTATGTAAAATTTAGGAAGAATTGAAAATACCTTCCTCATTTTCGCGGATAAGTTCTTACTTGCGACTTACTTGTGAAAATGCCTCTGAAGGAGTTTTTCAACAAAACAATTTTGGCTTTCTGGAAAAACTCATAACACAAACATGCTACACAAAAACACTTTCAAAAACATATAAATACTCAAAAATCTTTTTGGATTTGATTATCAAGCAATTGAGTATAAACATATCACATTTGAATACATACAATCACACAAATGAAGTAGGCATTCATTGAAAATTAAACATGAGTGTTATGTGTGTGGATCAAGTATGAACTAGTCCATAGTGTAGTATGAACCTTCAATGATCAATTCAATCATGTCATACATAACTAGCACGAAGTCAAGTGACCTATCTCACTTGTAGAAATGAAAATATATGAACCCTCACTAGTGTGTTCACATATGATTGAAAGTCTTTCATGTGGCTTTCACTTTTCATGCCTTTGATCAATACAACTCAAATGTTTAAGAAGCGATGCCATGAACTTTTGATATTTCTTTTACGAATAAGCCTTTGGCTTTGGCACCATACATTTTAATAAATATTTTGCTCCACCTTTTCCTAGTCAAACTAATTTTCAAAGCAAGAATTTTTTAGCTCTTTTCTCCTTTTAGAGATGGACATTTGTAGAGCTCTTTGAAAAAAAATAAAAAAAATAAAATTGTAAGGAGATATATAGGCACAAGTCTACGCATATATCAAGATGAAACAAGACTATTGACTAATCATTCATGACAAGATTGAAGATCTATTTACAACAATCAAACTTAGATTTCTAGATGTCCCTCACTCTTACCAAGGGTCAGCATATGGGTCAATCAAGAGAACAAAGAAATCAGAGCAAATCTAGTTTGCAGGACCGAGACCAGAGAGGGAAGAACGCTTCTTCTCAACGCAATTAATCTCCCAAGGAAAATCCTACCGTGGAGATTAATCACATTGAGGGAAACAGGCCTGCATGGTTAGTGCCTGGAGGAAACCCTTTTGCTTTTGGCAAATAGCAGGATTTTGAGAGGGAGAGAGGGAATCAACCTATTGGTGCATGCCTGCCGATCTAACTCTTTGTTTTTTTTTTCCTTCCTTCTTTTTTGTTTTAGTTTTCCTCTTATCTTTTTTTTTTTTCACACTTGTTTTCTATTTTGTGGTTCCTCAGAGACAGTTGTTATTATGATTCTGGTGTCCTCCCTCTGGACACGGCAAGGTTCTCCTTTAATAGTGCCTGCCGTGACCAGATTTTACTATTTTAGCCCTTAACCACCTTTGTCTGGTCTGGTTGTACTTGCCAACTACCACTAGTCCGTTTGTGTGCCACTCCCCATTTCCAGATAAAGGAAAGCAATTTTATTTATTAGTCTATTATGGCACCACCCTTTCTTGCCACGGTGTGGGTGCTCTCTCTCTCTTTATTCCTCATGGCATGCACCTAGTGGTTCTAACTTAACTTTGCTTCTTTTGGGTGATATGTCATCCCAGCAGGACGTATCCCCCAAAAGAACTTAAGCAGGAACCGCAGAATAGGTTTTCTCCTCTCCCCACCGCCAAACCATGCTCTCTTACCTCTAACCCATAACCCCACCATGCCCCATATTGGCTGGGTACAAGCTGGTGGTGTCTGGGCCTTGCACGTGCCTTCCTTTCATATATGTCCAAAATCTGCCTGCTGCTTATGCGTTTGCCGTGGTTTGGAGGCTTGCTTGCACAGTCTGCTGTCCTTCCTTGACCTTTTATGTGGGTTGCTTTATGATTTCCCGCTCCCCTTAGGTGCTGGGCTTTGCTTGATGTTGGGCTTTGCCTTCTTTCAGTCTGCCCTTTTGACTGCTATCATTTTCTGCCATGTCACTCTATCATTCCTGCTGTGACATTTATTTGATTCAATCCTACTGGACCTCTTTAAGCCTACTGCTTATTCTTTCCCCAGTGACTCAATATGGCCATTGGTTTTTCATCACGTTACTTGCAGGCTCTTGTGTCCCATTTGTTTTCTCTTGGGCATCCTTGGCCCATTTGCTTTCCTTGGGCTTACTTGGCCATTTTCTTAACTCTGTGTTCCCATGGACTTTTACTAATTTCATTGGGCTTCTCCGGCCCAATTACCTTGTTATCATCCTTGGGGTTCATGGCCTTGCCGTCAACCCCTTACTTTCTTTGCTTGCATTACTTTGAGCCTGCCGTGGTCCATTTTCACTTTTCTACATCATATACTGCCCAAGGGTTTGCTATTTCTCTCTTGTCGAGCTCCTGTGAGCCTGTTTGCTTCCTCAAGACCCATTTGTTTATTTTATGGACCTGTGACCCATTATTCCTACTGCTTGGGCTTAATGGTTTTTTCTATCTATTTACCAACTCTTTTTCTACCTGTGTTGTTGGGCTCCTTTCTCATTTGACTTCCAAAATGACCATCAACAATCATCCACCTAATAGAGCTTTAATCAAAATAAATTCCACTTTGTGCCCCCACCAACCTCTAACAATCAATTCAATTAAAATTAGCTCATTGTAAAAGTATTTCATCGTTCACAGTAAGTCATATCTCTCTTAGGCATTTAATCAAACAGTTGTGTGGCATACTCAAAAGCAACGACTCTATAACATAAAACTGAACAAACAAGCTCATAGAGACCTAGCCCAAAAATTATACCAAACCAAGAACTACTATAGAAATTTGTACATGGATGACCATGATTTGATTCTGCTTTGAATTTTATCAATAAGTGGCTGACAATACTTCAACCTTAATCTATCAAAGATATGAGGTAATCCCAAGTATATCGTTTCAATCCTTTTCCAAATGTAAATTGTAAATACAATTTTACTTCCAAAATTTTTTAAATTGGTTATATATAGATTCTTCATCAAAAATTGGTTATAAATTCTCAATAGATTAATTAAGATTGACTACGTATATTTTTAGAATGCAAACATACAAACGAAAAATAAAATTTATTTATGTAAAATACTATTTTGTCCCTAAACTTTTGGTTCCTAAAATCTTTATCAATAATTTAGGGGCAAAAAAATAAACATTTTACAGTTCAGAGATGAAAAACAAACTTTTTATATAGTTTAGGGACCAAAATAGTATTTTACCCTAAAAAATATTTAGTTGCATCTCGCCCTTAAATAAATCATTTTTTACTTTCTTTGCACTCATACACACCATATTGTGCTGTATTCTCGCATAACATCTTTGTCCACAAATACACTAAGGCAAAAAATCACATTTTTTATCCCTATAAATATGGGATTCTTACATTATCCTCATAAATTAAACTGAGTTAATAACTTAAAGTTAGGAATTAGCCATATTCAACATTGGGTGCATATGGTTAACTCAACTACGATAAGCTTTACTTTCCCTTGATTTTTGTTGATTGAAAAGTGAATAAATAGAAGGACACTAAGATGAATGTTTAAGAAGACACGAGGTGGAGCCCAAATCAAAAAGATACACAAGTCAAGCAAGATTCTTTCCTTTCTAGAAATAAGAGAAAGAGAAAAAGGCGTCGGGGGGAGCAAACTCATGATCTCCCCTGATCCAGAACCCCAAAATACTATAAGCCTTACTAGTTAAGGGGAACGTTTAAATCTACAAAGAGTGATGGCAGCAACAAGAATTAAATCAGAGAATGACACAAAGAAGACTTTTGTGTGATCCTCTGGAAATAAAGTACACAGTTAGAGAAGCCATCAACTATGGTGAAGATGTTTCTTCTTTTAAAGGGTAAAAATGCTTATATGGAAAATTTAAAGGGTACAATGGGAAAATAATATATAGGTGATATATACCTTACCTCATTGAAATATCTAATGAGAAGATTTTTTGTGACTCTCCCAATGCCAGAACCGCAATCTGCAGCAGTTTAATTACTGGTAAAAATTGGTGTTAGGTTCTAAAGATTTAGGAATTTATGTATTTAGAACTTTAATTTGTAATATTGGCAGACCATGATCAAAACAATATGTTTAGTCTTGTTTAAGCTTGCTCAAAGTTGATTAATTATTGTAAAGTTGGAATCGAGAGATTGTAGACGCATTGGGGCATTTCGGTCTGGCTCGATCGATCGAAGAATAGACTCGATTGATCGAAAGTCGACCAGATTGCATTTTCTGCAGTTTTTCCAACTCAGCCCTAACTCATTAAAACGTTTAGGGTTTTATGTTTTTGCCCTAGGTATATAATGCAAAACCCTAGCCACATTTTTAGAGTTGCTCCAGTTGTATTATTGCTCATACATTGCTGTTTTGTGTAAATGTCTTGTGAGATCTAGTGGAGCTTTCCTTTACACAAAGCTTAGGGTTTTCAAGATAGAGATTACTACAACATCTTGATGATCAACTTGGTTGCTACCATTGAAGCTTAAAGAATATCAAGTGTGAGTGCTTGTAGCTGATTGAAGAATTCAAGAAAGAAGGAGTCCGTGGATTCGGAGCTTGCACGGGGTCGTGTCAGTAAGTTCTACTGGTAGGTAGCATTAGGAAGTCGAGCGGGGAGCTTGTAAGTCCTTTTGTATGAACTTCGATTCTTTCATAGTGAATTCAATTTTGCCTTGAGAATCGGTGGGTAAAATCCTCCCCAGGTTTTTTATCGATTTGGTTTTCCTGGGTGATCATATCTTGTGTTATTAATTATTCCGCTGCTATATTTTCTTGATATGATTGTTTGATTGTTTTAACCTAGAATTGCTTAATTTGACTAAGTAACAACTTGGCTAATTAACTAGGCTACTCAATCTGGTTGTGTGTTTAAGGGGTCTAAAACCGTTCAAGTGGTATTAAAGCAAGTAGCTCTTTTGTTTGAGATTTTTTGATCTCTGAGCTGATCCTTGACCCCTGCTGTCATGGAGCATGGACACTCTCTTGTTGTTCCTCCTCACTTTGATGGGAATAACTATGCTTATTGGAAAGTAAGGATGAAAGCATTCCTGAAATTCATTGATGAGAGAGTTTGGAATTCCGTTGAATACGGATGGGAGAAGCCCACTACTCCAGTGAGTGAGTGGCAAACTTCTGAAAAAGAAGTAGCTGGCCTCAATAGCAAAGTTATGAATGTCATCTTCAATGTTGTTTCTATGGAGGAATTTAAGAGGATCTCTAATGTTGAGGTTGCTCATACTGCTTGGAAAATCCTCCAAACTGTACATGAAGGCACAAAGTCAGTTAAGATAAACAAACTGCAGCAATTAACTTCTAGGTTTGAGAGCATTAGGATGTCTGATGATGAATCCTTTGATGAATTTTATGCCAAACTTAATGATATTGTTAATTCTGCTTTTAATTTGGGTGAAATCTATGATCAACCTAAAATTGTTAGGAAGATACTTAGATCTTTAACTGAAGACTTTAAACCCAAAGTGAATTCCATTACTGAGAGCAAGGATGTGGACTCCATCCCTGTTGATGAGCTTGTAGGATCTCTTCAGTCCTATGAGTCTGACTTACCCAAAACAAACAAATCCAAATTAATGGCTCTTAAGTCTGTTGATGATGTTGAGGTTGGTGGATTTGATGATGAGCTCTCTGCTACAGAGATAGCTTACCTTGCCAAGAATTTTAGAAACTTTCTGAGAAATACAAATAGAAGGGCAAGAGGTACAAACACTGTTGAACCTAGAAACTTTAGGAAAAATGATCCCACTAAGGTTAATAACTTTGAAAAACCTAGAGAAAAAGTAGGTCAATCTTTAAACAATTCTTTGGGTGCTCAGTGTTTTAGTTGTCAAAGGTATGGTCATGTTAAATCTGAATGTCCTACATTCTTGAGAAATAAGGGTAAAGCTATGGCTGTAACCCTTAGTGATAATGAGGTTTCTGATGATGAGTCTAAATGTGACGAGAATGGAAACTTCATTACTTTCATTGCTACTGCTATAGTCAACGAAAGCATATCTATTGAGGAGAACCCTCCTGATGGAGAACTCTCTGAGGATGCAGATCTTCAAGATGCCTATAATAAACTTTGCAAAGTTGCTGCAAAGGATGCTATGAATATTGAACTTGGCCTAAAGAAAATTGATTCCCTTGAGCTTGAAAAGAAAAATTTGCTTGTTAAACTTTTTTATGCTAATGATCTTTTGAACCATGTAAAATCTGAGAACATGCTTTTATTTAATAAAGTTAAAACTTTAGAACATGATTTATCTGTTGCTAGATCTGCTAGTTCTAAACTTAATCACATGCTGAATGTTCAAAAGTATCCTTCTGATAAATCTGGGATAGGATATGTTGAAAGCATCTTTGTGTCTACTCCTCATTCCACAAACTTTATTCCTCCATCTTCTTCTGAACCTTCTACAAGTAAGGTTGTGAGTGAAACTATTAAGTCCCCTGTGAGTGAGGTTGTTAAACCCATAGAAGTTTCACCACCTAGGAAGATTAGGATTGATCTAGGAGAACCTAAACCTAAGGATTCTACCCTTTCTAAGGACAAGATGCATGGTAAACCTGCTTAGGTTTGTCATTTTTGTGGAAAGTTTGGACACATTCATCCTAACTGTTACAAGTTTCAAATTGCTAAGAGAACAAATAAACCAAAGGTGCCTGTGCCTCAAGCACAAGGTCCTATGGCACTTATTGGTGAATTAGTTAAGGCGTTGAACTTTTATTCCAATTCTGGAGTTGGAAATCATGCGAATGTGAATAAGAACTCCAATGCTCATGGTGCATCTAAAAGGTTTTGGATGCAAAAGACTCGACCTAATTGAGTCTTTCTAACATGGTCCTTGTGCTTCATTGCTCATTCCTCTGTGACCATTATTCTTTGGTTTTTGTGTTTTTTTCTAGGACTTGCATTGCATTACATTCATGCATTTCATTCTAGGATTTATTTGTTTTCTCTTTTGAAAAAAAAAAAAAAGAAAAAGGGAAAAGCAAATTATGTTTGACACTATTTCTCTTGGTTTTTGAAAACAAGGTTGGCCAATTTATTTTCACATAACATGTCTTATGTACCTTGTTTAGCTTTAATGGGCTTATTTATTACACTTGACTAGTTGAAACTTTGTAGTACATGTTGTGTGGGAAAGATGTTTATGGTTGTTGATCACTTTGTCTTGATCTTGATGTCACATGTTATTTAACTGTCAGACTTGATCCTTTTGAGAAAGGCATAAATAACCATCTCACCACTGTTCACTAGCCAATCATGAACACCTTAGTGCATATCATAAGATTCTGTGCTCAAGAAAGTGTAGCACGTGCACAAAAAGAACATAAGGTGTTGCCTCGGCTTAATTGCTTAATGTTTAAAATTGGTGTGTACTATTAGGCTTGATGCCATCTCACATAAATAAAAATGGTGTGTACTATTAGGCTTGATGCCATCTCACATAATAATGAGGCAAAAATACAAGAAACTTACATGATTACAAGCTTTTATTTTAGGAGATGTGGGAGTTATAGGATGTAACTCTCTTTAGGTCATAGTCTCTTTTAAATTCTATGTGATGGATTGTATAGACTTTGTGATTAATTGCTATTCACATATCACCTCACATGTATCTTAAGTTTTTGCTAGTTGCACACACTACACAAGTTACTCTTTGCTAAACTTTGTACATGTTATTGTGTGTGTTTTTGGTCTGACCAACCAAGTTTGAAAATACTTTGAGAATTATGCAAAACATTTTTTTTGCTTGAGAATTTAAAAAGAAGAATGGCTGAAATTTTTCTTTGGAGAAACTGAGATTAAAACTTGGGTTTTTGGAAAAGCACTCCATCTCACACTCATGCATTTTGTTTCAATTAGTTTAATACTTTGAGGAGTTGTTTTCAAAATATGGTTTGTGATTTTCAAAACTGTGTTTTTTCTCAAAACTTTTGTAAGCCTCTGCCCAGTTCGATCGATCCATTCTGATTTTCGATCGATCGAAAAAGTGCTTTAATTTGTTTAAAAAATGACTGTTTGATTCGATCGATCGAATGTATTTTTCGATCAATCGAAAGTCGCGAATCAAGTTTTTAAAAACACTGTTCTTGACTGATTCAAACACTTTTTCAAAAAGTTTTCAAACTTTTTCTTTCTCTTTCCGACTCGGCAAGGCTAAAAGTCCAAATTTTTGTCATTTTCCTCCGGATTTTTTGCAAGGTTTCTCTTTCCTCAAGCCGGTATGACTATCTTACCCTTTCTTTTGAGTTTATTTACATCTTTTCATGCATTTTTCATGCATTATTCTTTAAATTTTCGGACCTTTTTCCTTTTGGGATTTTTGTTGATTCAAGCCTAATTTTGTGTAATTGATCAATGGGTTTTTGTGGGGACATGCTATAAACATGATCTTGATAGTTTAATTTGATCAATTTTGGGTTTTGTGAAAAATTGAAAATTCTAGGGCTTGTAATTGATCCGAATTGGGGATTTTTATTCAATTGGGTTTAATTGATGAAATTGGCTTGTTGTTTTGATGAAATTAGTTATTATAATTTGTTTTCAACAATGTGTGATGATCAATTCATCATTTTGTTTCAAAATTTTCAAGTAGTTTTTCAAATTTTTTAGGGTTTTTATTAGAAACTCTATGTTCAAGCCAATTTAGTGAAATTGAACCTAATTAGAACTGTGTTTACTGCATTAGTTCATACATCACAACATTGTTATTGTTCATGCATCATATAGATTTTGTTCTATTTTTATTGTGCTAACTTGCAGTCTGCCTTTAGTTTAGTTTTATTCTTTTCTTTTGGTTTTCTCTTTGTGTCTCTTTGTGTCTCTGTCCTTTCCTTAGCATAATGCCTAGGAAGACTAGAGCCCGTAGGACTATTCCCTCCTCTTCTCCATCCCCTCCTTCTTTTAACCATGAAAGGTTTCCGAGTGAGAAAAACCAAGAGATTTTTGAGAAGCTAAACCTTAAGAGAAAGATTTGGGCTGAGCGTTCTATTCTCTTAGATGAACTTGATCCTGCCATTAGGGCAAACTTTGAGCGTTGGGGTTGGTTACCCTTGGTGGATATTTCTGATCCTCCTCCACCTTCTGCCTTGATTACAGAGTTCTTTTCGAACATCTCTATCCGCGTCTATGATTCCAACACTTTGGTAAAGAGTTGGATACTAGGCGTAGAGTACACCATTACTCCCCATGTAGTGGCTGATGCTCTAGGGGTACCCGTGGTCTAGAATCCTGTCTATCCTTATGATGAGTCTCCCGAGTTGAGTGATGTCTTGTCTTACATCACTGGAACTTCTATCCAATGGGGTTCTGATCCTAGGATCACTTCTGCTGAGCTTTTAGGGTTGCACTATCTGTTCTTTAGGATAGCCTGTCATTCTATCTGGCCTATATCTCATGTTCACACCATTCCTCTTGAGCGGTGTGTATTTTTGTACCCTCTAGTTACTAATGCTCCTATCAGTTTTCCTCATCTATTTCTTCGTTCTTTGAACGATGTTTATAGGAGTTCATCTACTGCTCATGCTCTTGGTCATCCTATTTTTATTCATAGGATTTTGCTTTATCTTGATCTTAGTGGCTTCCCTTCCTCTGAGCCCGTTCATGTGATTGCTCCCATAGGTGCATCTTTTCTTAGACAAAGGGCCGCTTATCTTAGAGCTGGTTCTAAACACCCTAGGTCTGAGCCTTTTAGTAGTGCACCTCCTCCTTTTTCTTCTATAGGTCCTGCTGGTGAGGATGTTCCTGATCCTATTGGTGATGCTGCTGCTGCTGATGTTCCTCCACCTCCTTCGGCTAACTTTGATGTTCATCGTACCTTGGAGACTGTCATGACCGTTCAGGCGGCTCATTGTCAGATTTTGGTGGACTTGCTTGATGAGATTCGTGCTCTGCGAGCCGACCTTGCGCATCTTCATTCACCCTCACCACCTTCTTTTGATGCTGACTTGTGATTGCCCTTTGGCATTCCGTCACAAAAAGGGGGAGTGGAGCTTTTGACTTGTAGAGGGGTTTTTGTAGTTAGGGGGAGACATTTTGTTTTTGAGGAGCTTGCGGAGTTTTTAGATTGTATCTAGGTACTTCACTTTGTATATCATTTTTTGGGGATATTTATGTTAGGGGGAGTAAATTTTGATTGATATACATGATATATTCATTGATTCTTGTTGCTTTGTGATTCACTGCTTATTGATTTATATTTATGAGATGATCATTAATATATGTCTTTATTCTGTGTTGTGTGAATCTTATAAGAATGTTATACCTGTTGTTTTACTCTTTTCTGTCACACATGCGTTTATGCGTTTGTTGAGTATTTCAGGAATATACAGGTTGATTTAACTGAGCTGTTGTCTACACTTGCAACTGATGGATAGTAGTTAGGTTTGAATTTGAGTTTATGAACATTATTTTTGTAAAGGGCTGTTTACTTGTAAACTTTGAGCTTTTAATTTGTGTTTTGTCACGGATTGCCAAAGGGGGAGTTTGTTAGGTTCTAAAGGTTTAGGAATTTATATATTTAGAACTCTAATTTATAATATTGGCAAACCATAATTAAAAAAATATGTTTAGTCTTGTTTAAGCTTGCTCAAAACTGATTAATTATTGTAAAGTTGGAATCGAGAGACTGTAGATGCATTGGGGCATTTCGGTCTGGCTCGATCGATCAAAGAATAGACTCGATCGATCAAAAGTCGACCAGATTGCGTTTTTTGCAGTTCTTTCAACTCAGCCCTAACTCATTAAAACGTTTAGGGTTTTATGTTTTTACCCTAGATATATAAGGCAAAACCTTAGCTACGTTTTTAGAGTTTCTCTAGTTGTATTGTTACTCATACATTGCTGTTTTGTGTAAATCTCTTGTGAGATCTAGAGGAGCTTTCCTTTACACAAAGCTTAGGGTTTTCAAGATAGAGATTACTTCAACATCTTGATGATCAACTTGGTTGCTACCATTGAAGTTTAAAGAATATTAAGTGTGGGTGCCTGTAACTAATTGAAGAATTCA
The DNA here is from genome assembly GCA_030445155.1 of Quercus variabilis. Classification (NCBI taxonomy): domain Eukaryota; kingdom Viridiplantae; phylum Streptophyta; class Magnoliopsida; order Fagales; family Fagaceae; genus Quercus; species Quercus variabilis. Next base: position 45,409,009 of record CP129452.1, on the reverse strand, counting down.
AGAAAGAAGGAGTCCGTGGATTCGGAACTTGCACGGGGTCGTGTCAGTAAGTTCTACTGGTAGGTAGCATTAGGAAGTCGAGCGGGGAGCTTGTAAGTCCTTTTGTATGAACTTCGATTCTTTCATAGTGAATTTAGTTTTGTCTTGAGGATCGGTGGGTAAAATCCTCCCTAGGTTTTTTACCAATTTGGTTTTCTTGGGTGATCATATCTTGTGTTATTTATTATTCCGCTGCTATATTTTCTTAATATGATTGTTTGATTGTTTTAACCTAGAATTACTTAATTTGACTAATTAACAACTTGGCTAATTAACTAGGCTACTCAATCTGGTTGTGTATTTAAGGGGTCTAAAACCGTTCAATTGGTATTGCCAATAGAAGTGCTAATCCAATAGTCATATGCTATAGTACAAGTGTCGAAATTTTGTGTAATTTAAACTGATATTGAAAATGTGTGATATATATCCTTTGATCCTGTCAAAATTTTGGTCTTTTGACAGAAACTGTTTGTCATCATAACATCATCTCCTCAACGGAAAATGTTTATATGTTTAATGGACTACTTACATGTCACAATATTAAAATAATAAATTATTTAATTAATATAAAATAAAATGAACAGTTTTCTTTTTTGACAAAAAAAGAAAAAGAAAAAAGAAATTCTAGATGGCAAGATAGAAAATTATTACATATTCTAATATGAATTCACTATTAAAATTACATTTTTAAAAAACAACGTGGGGTTGTAGGTAGAACAAGTCAACGTAGCCATGTCACCAGACCTTTTTCTTTTTATTTTTGTTTTTTCTCTTTTCATTCTTGCTTCAATTCCACTTCCACGGTAACCATTGACATTTTTCTTTACTTTTTTCCTTTTTTCTTTTTTGGTGTGTGTATGTGTGTGGGGAGAGAGGGGGGGAGAGGGGGGGGGGGGGGTGGTAAGTAACCAAACAATTAAGAAAACGAATAAAAATACAGAAGTTTCGCAGTAACCCAACGGATAAAATTAGAAAATTTCAAAAGTCAAATAGATTATAAAAATTTTGAAGAAAAAACAGAGGATTCCAAAGCAACCAAAAATTACCAGCTGATCCCTACACTTAGCCAAATGACCAAAATAGAACAACCAGGAAAAAAACCAAAAGAAACTCAAATTAAGGCAATAAATAAATAAAATTAAAAATAGAAAATAGAGAATGAATCTTTGTTAAAGTTAAAAAAAATAAAATAAAATAAAAATAAAAATAAAAGACAGAAAGAAAGACTCAGATCCTCATCACTTTCTACTAGACAATTTTCAATGGACACTTAAAGATGAGTGTCTAAAAAGAAAGTTAATAGAGAAGGTTATCAATCATTGTGGTTTGTGATACTTGGCCAAAATGAATGAAGATGCTTGATCAGAAGCAAAACTGAAAACCTAGTGCAAATGAAAGATGCACATCTCCATTGAATATGGTTTAAATTGCCAAGATCATCTTGTGAAAAAATAAAAACTCCTCAAAGAGTCAAGAGCCATAACATAACACAGAACCAACCCTTCCCCCAAAAAAAGACAATACATAATGCAGTCATGCAAATTCTCTATGCAAGCCCACTAAAGGCTTAGGCTGTGTTTGTTTCAACTGTAAAGAAAATTAGAAAAACAGTGTACACCATGCTTGCTATTTAGGATGGTCTAAAGATTCAATCAAACGATAAATTATTTGCGATGCAAGAAAAGGCAGAAAAACATTTCAATTGCAATGCAAGAAAAGGCAGAAAAATGGAAATAAAATGAAATGCAAGAGAGAAGAACAAACTTGTTTCAATCAAAATCAAGAATGGTTGCATGTGTACTCTGCCCATATAGCTGTTGTGATTTCATTTCGAAACTAGGACATGGCTTGTTGTGCTTGAGGACTAAAGGCTTTCTCGTTCCCACCACCTCCAACTCTTGCACCACCCGAGTTACTTGCATCGCTAGGTTTCAAGTCTTGTCCTTCCCATGCAGTGGCGGAGTCAGGATTTTAGTTCAGGGGGGGCAAAATTGAAAGACTAGATTGAAAGTAAAATTAATCTAAAGACATAGAAGTTAAACATGTGATTTGATTCCTTAAAATAAATCAATGTAAAAGTGTTAAGGATATAAAAATATACCTACAAAGTTGTACTTTCTTGGCCTTGAATACTCTTAAAAAGTTATGTAAAATTCAACATTTCTTTCTCTATTCTTTTAAGTGGTAAGAACTAAGAAGTCAAAATTTTGGTCTATGGCAAAAATAAATTGTTTGAAACTGTGAAAAGGTTAAGATAGAAGAGAAAACAATTAGGAGGCTAGGGTTTTAGTTTGATATAAAAGGTCTTAAATATTATTTTTTATTATTATGATGATGTGGATACCCTAATTCAAAGGAAATAATTGTGTGACAAAGGCACCAGGGGGAAAAAATTTGCAGTTGCTTAAGAACATGCGGCAGGAAAAAAAAAAAAAAAAAAAAAAAAAAGAAGGAATATGGTTTTTAAGTGGGACCCAAAAAACATTGTTTTGTTTAAAAAGACAAATAAACCTATGGAACCTTTGTGTTATTTCTTATATAACTTATATATAGAAAAAGATAAAATAGTGTTATTTGTTCTCTGAGTGTAGAATGTTTGAGGTCAAAATGGCAGGTATTCTAAATTGCATACTATATAGGATTTTTTTTGGGGAGGTCAGGGGGGCAACTGCCCCCCCTCGACCCCATGCCTCCGCCCCTGTTCCCATGCATGAAACATTTCATTGGAGTGGCTATACATGCGAATAAAGTTGTGCAATGCACAACAACTGGTGACAATCAATCGTTGTCTAGACTGTGAATAGGAGTGCATGTCATTAAGAATCGGGAACCTCACCTTCAGCATTCCAAAACATTGCTCAATGACCATGTGAAGCGAGGAATGCTTGTAGTTAAACAGCTCCTGTGGAGTTCTAGGTTGTTTGGCAGAACCTCCGAATTCTTGTGCGTGATATCTGACCGACTTATGCGATGGGAGGAATGCAGAACCAATGGCATACCCCGAATCGACAAGATAGTATGAGCCTGCAACAACATAGAAAAGAGACTTAACACGAATAGAGTAACTGACACAATAACAACATGAATAATTGCACTAAACATGGTATATATAGTGTTCACCTCAGGGGCGGCTTGATGTATTTGGGGGCCTAAGGCGAAAATTGATTATCTTGTTTTAGATGCAAAATTACTACTAATTAACATAAACTATGTAGAATTTTTTCCTTTTTTAGAAATTTTATAAACAAAAAAAATTTGACAAAATTTTTCATACTTGTTGATATGGTAGATTGATAATAGTAAGTAAAAGAGTGGTGTTAATGGTGGACTTAGACGAGAACTAATAAAAGTTTGCTAACTAAACTCTTATTATTATTATTCTTATTTTTTTTAGAAGTATAACATTCACAATATTTTTTTACAATAAATCCTATGTTTTAAGTTGTTCTTTATTTTTTATTTATTTTTTATTTTTTTTTTCTCTTTGAAAATATCACTATTATTATTTTTTTGCCATCAATAACAGGTTGTAACAACCTGCTACTTAACATAATTGTAAAAGTGTTGTAAAAAATATTATGGACATTGCATTTCTCTCTATTTTTTATTTGTTTTTCATCTAGTAAAAAAAATATTATTTTATTTATTGATTATAAATAACCTTATTGGTTAAAATTTGGGGGCCTTTTTTTTACTTAGGGCCTTAGGCGACTGCCTCTCTTGCTCCATTGTTCAGCCGGCACTGGTTCACCTCTAGGCGGCCAAGGGCCTCCTGCATCACACGCAAATCATGAGCACAACCCTCTCAGCCAGCATGCACCTACGTGAACCTCATGTCATAATTGCACACACACATTACAGTCTGGGTAATGTCACTGGATCTATCCCGGTAAGCGGTACTTTTACTGGCCGATGCATGAGCATTGATGTGTGTACCATCAATAGCTCCTACGCATTTCTGTTGATAGAACATACATATCAACTGACTGGTCATAAGGAAAGAAGAGTATAAATTAATAATTGAAATGAACAATTTCCATTGACTGCCACACTGTGAAATGAAACCCCTACTAACAAAAGAAGATCACATTTTGAAGTTTCATTAAACCTACATTTGGTGGAAGCAGCTAGTAACAGTTGACTCAAATACAACATGTGATCCCTTACGAGACAAGAATATGAACATCTTCTAACACTATTGGGGTTTCAGTCTTCACTACTCAATAAAACCTTCTACATTTGTTAATGCATCTGTAATTGAAGAAACTTACTCAAATATAAGTACAGTCTCATATAAACATAACAATCCATTATAGTCCCAACGGATAATAGTCATTCTGAAATTGATTTGAAAAAATTAAAAATCTATCCACAGCTCAACCAACTCCCATCTATACCAACTCAGTAACTTGACATAGTTGATGTAACAAGCCGATTTTGACATGATAGAGTAGAAAAGAACAAAGTTTGGGAGTTCTTATTCAATCACAATGCACACCATTAAAAAATTCACAAACACATTCTTTTTAATACAATCAAACATAAATGAATACTAATATAAGACCAACTAAATTATTCTCTGACTCTAGGGCCCATATTATTACAACATGACAAAACTACTAACCATATCATCATTAGCTCCACCCCTAAGGAAGAAATAGCATATATATATATATATATGGGTGGGTTACAAATGATGTAATTTTAAGCAATATTACACCATAAACATAAGATTTCGTACTCAAAAAATTGCCACTGCTGGACGCATAACATATTTAGTGTTAATTGGATGTTATTTACTATTCAAAGCAGAGTGGGTATAAGAAGAATATCTACCCCCTCCTAACAGTATCATCCTATGTACATATTTGTCTCAGTTTATAACTTGCCATATCATCAAAGACATCTATAATAGAGATGTATTCATACCTCAAACCATGGGTAATACTTTGTATTTCCACAAAGATGATGTGGGAGCTCAACTGCATCCTGATCAAGCCTTATTATCAGGCACCCAATAACCCTTATGTCAGCATTATGGCCTAAAATATATAAAAGTACGCCAATGGACTTATGAACAGAGACAATTCTGGTGTCCTCTTCTAACAAGTGCAGTCTTTTCAACTCACTGCACAAATGCAGGAACACGTGCTTGGCCATGCGAAACATATTATAACATGTCTGTGGATGTCCCGCAATTCTCTCCTACACATACAACTTCCCGGACAGAGCACTAGTGCACATCGGAGTCTTCAAATAGTGTGTTTGGATGTAGTTAACAATTATGGCGACGTAGACTGTCATTATTTCATGTTCTACGTCGCTGAGTTCATCATCTGTGTCACAGTCAGCCATAATGGAATCACAACTGCATGGTGATAGACGTTGTTAGCAATTGATGAATTAATAATAGAATCAAGCTAAAAATGTCTTTTAAATAGCAAGCAACCATAAAGGAATTCAAACCATTAATTACACATATGAAATTTCACATTTACAAATTCTGCACTTACTGGCATCCTCTACTATTCACAAATATCATAATTGATTTACCAATTGATCACATAATCTCAGTCTACTTTACACACACCCACATAGAGAGAGAGAGAAGAGAAGAGAAGAGAGAGAAAAATTATACACACCAAAAAAAAGAAGTAAAGCCACAATGAATCTGGATAGCTTCCATTAAACAAGACTTTGCACATGTATATATTACCTTGTCCCTTTTGTTCAAACAAGGAACATATCCCCATGTTCATATTAAGACTTAAAAGGAAGAGTGTAAAAGCTAATGATTCTTCCGAATTATCTTTTGTTTTTGTGTAACATGATCAAATTCATTAGATATATATTTTTCCCTAAAAGCTAATTATATGCCCTAAGGAACTTCTTTCTGCCGATAGAATGACATTCAATTTTCAGCACTTTTGTTTTTTCTCTGGGTTCTATGTTTACTAATTCAGCTAAACAAAGGTGCAAGTTTGTAACTTTGTGCAGAAAACAGAAATTGTGTTGAAAACAAAAATCGGGCAGAAATTGTGCATTAAAAGATAAGTCAAGTTTTTTTTATACAATAATAAGTCAGCAACACAGACTGTTCTTAACAAGAGAAGGTAATAAACATAGCAAACCACCGAATAGTACGATCATTAACATACATGTTCAAATATAATAACATAATTGTTCCTTAGCACAATACAAAGTGCCCCCATTAAACCATACAACAACTCAACAAAAAATGGTGGTAGTGGTCATTAGTTTAGTAAACATTAACTACTGAAACTAGAAACTCCACAAAAGTAGCACTTCACTTCCTTCCCTTCCTTCACCAACTCCCCTAGAGTAAACTAGTCATTAAATCCATCCAGCCCTGTCGTCTTTCCAAATTCATCATGATGAAAGCAGCCCTGCTTTCGGGCTTATGGAGTTCATTAAGGACCTTGAACAGGGTGTAATCATCAACATTGTCAATAGTGTTCAGAATTGCCACGGCCTTGCCCATTAAGAAGGGATCATGCATTGGCACAGATTCTATGGTTTTTCGACTTTTGCTTTCCTTATCTCTATGCCTTTTCCTTGACATCTCCGTGTACTCCATGATAGCATTGGTGGCTCTGTCAATGGACCTTACTTTCCTCTTCTTCCCTGTTGAGGTGTCGGAATGGGCTCGCTGCTTTCCTTTAGTGTTGCTGCATTGCCCCATATCTGGGGGGGAGGGCCAGCTCCTCCACATCATCTGGACTATCGGGTTCAACACTGACATGTACTCCCTGCATAAGGAAAGCGGTAAACAATTCTCACCCTTCATCATTGTTAGGGGCTGGTTGGGCAAAGGATATTTGTAAAAATTCGTTTGTTGTGCCTATATTGAAGAGCCACCCTAGAACTCATAGTTTTCTAGCCCCTTTTTACAAAAATCTTTACACCTAGGGTTCAACTAAAAAGAGACAAGATGTGGTATACATGGGATTAGAGACACTGGTATATATGGGATTGTTTACATGAAGGATTTACAGAATGAACAGCATGGAAATTAATTAAATTTATAACACTCACCGCCACTGCGTGTGCCTAAGCCTCGTCACTACTTGTGACGGTGTTGGTAATAGGATCCCATCCCATTCCGGTTCGACCAATTAGTTGGGCAAATGTACGGTATCTCTGCTTTAACCATTGAAATTTTTGGGTTAATTGCTGTTTGTGATAGTGTTTTCCGGTTCATCGGTTAAACTCATCTTAGATAACTATCCAAAGGTTTTTCTTGAATTGCCCAAAAGGCATGTTCCCTTTGGCTTCTTCTTCCACCAACACATCAATGAAGTGCTTTTCTACTGGTGCATGCCATAACTTGAAATCCTCAGCGTCAGATGGGTCTGCCATCTAATAAGACATACACACTTAAGCCATAAATAGCCACTAACATGGATAGTAGGCATGACAGACTGTACATGTTTGCTTAGTAAATTCAGTTTCTGTTTTCCTAATTAGTTTTATGATTTCTCAACTTGAACCTAACCCTATGGTCTAAACCAGTAACTGCATAATAGTAAAATGGTCGTTTGAATATAAAACTCTACCAAACAAGTTGTAGCGTCATGTATAAAAGAAAGTGATACATCTAGAGCAACATAGAGTCAAGATTAACTCAAAGCAGTTATTGCAGGTATATTTTGAAGACATTCTTTTGCAAACAAGTTACATACGACATAGGAAAAAAAACCAAATCTAGAATCACAATTATAAATTATTTGCAGGAAAGCAATTAACCCATTTAGACCTTTATTAGCTTCAAAAAGCCCATTTCACAAATTATACGTATATGAACAGTTAGAAGGGCATGGAGGAAAAATGTGTCCAACATCAAGAGCAACAAGCAACAATCAAGAGCAACCAAGAACAAATTTTAGAAATGGCAAACATGAACTTTGAATTTAACACAAACATTAAACACTTACCTTAGGTGCAGGAACTGCGTTGGAGGAGGATAATAAAAATGGTGGAATGACTAAGGAGGACGAAGCAGTGTCTGCGAGCTCCATATGTAATGCTAGACGCAGTTTGAAGGGCAATTAAAGGTGATTTGAGATAAAGCCTGCTGTGGGTTTGACAAAATCCAACAATAAACAATGCTCAACGGTGTGGCTAGACTATAGGAGTAAATATGGTAGGTGGAGAGGTTGAAAGACCGTACGATTTGGGGAGATGATTTTGGTGAATTTAGGGCTTTGATTTTGGGGGATTTGCTCAATGATTATGAAGGAGATGATGGCCGTTGGGACGAGTTATGGTGGATTGGGTGGGTGTGTGAGATTCATGGAGGGTGTGTAAGTTATGGTTATGCGACATGGCTGTGTGAGAGGGACATGAGAAAAGCTTATAAAGTTCCTTGTTGCACAAACGCGTGGGAGAGAAGTCGCAAAGAGGCCACATTGCAATAACGTGTGGGAGAGAAGAGACCATCTGCTTATATGCGTAGGAGAGCACATTGAATTTACATCAAATGGGCCCAGAGTATTGGACTCTCATGTGAAACACAAACTCAACCAACGCTTGAACACTAAACTCAAATAATAATAGTTAAAAATCACTTACCAAACACATATTTCAGCGTGGAGCCCACCTGTTTGGGTGTTTAAATAGCAAACAATATTGCTAAAGATGTGATACCATACGGGCGCTTTGTTTCTTTCTTAAATTTCTCGTTATTCTAACTTTTTGTTGTTGTACCTTCTTTTTATTTAATTCTTGCTAATTACTATTTTGAGTTCTGACATAGTTAAGAATCACTTACCTAAGGTTTTAATTTTTTAAATAAATTTCACCTTCTTTTTCGGGTAATTCCTTTGATTTTTGAGAAATGATATGTCTACAACATTTTTACAACAAATCCTAAGTAGCAGGTTGTTACTGGTTGTTATTATTGGGGCAAAAAAGTAATCTTAGTGTGAGGTTTAAATTTGAACCAATAAC